>OY282642.1:155218930-155622456 GCA_958299015.1 Tetanocera ferruginea | reverse complement strand
TTAAACAAATTTCTTATTTTTCATGCTATTTGTTTTTACTTGAAACTCAACACTTTTTTAACTAACAGTATTTGCTCAACTTGTTTGCTTATCTGCACATAAATTGTCATCGCTTTTCCAATATTAACGCAAAATCCATCTAATCATTAACACCTAACTAGAACAATAAAAACAACATATAAGTTGACAAAAGAAAAAAACAAAAAAAAAAAACAACGAGAAAATGTCTACAAAAAAATAAAGGTTTGTCTATATTTTAAAGCCATTTATTTACATATGCAAATCCCGGCAAACAACTCAATCAAAACGTCCAATAAAAAACATTTTAAATAATCCGTTCGGTTAAATGAAGCTCGCTTGAGTGCGCGTCACTAACAACAGTCACACATACACATGCACATTTAAACAATCGCACGCATACACAAATCACAAATACTTACAAAACAGCGTGGGTACTACATGAGTTGCAAGTATACAAAAAACTAAAACAACAACAATAACAACAATAAAATATAAAATCCTTACACTCCCATATTTAACTTATTTGATTTTCATGTGTGGGTTAAAAATCCAGCATTTGCTAATGGCAACAAAGCAAAAAACAAAAAAAAAGATAGGAAAAAGAGAGAGATATCAACAGAGACTGCATGAATGGGCTTCTGCGAGTTCAGTTGTAGGTGGGCAACACCATCACCCATCAGCGGGCATCATCAATTTCATTACAAAATTGCAATTGGCATCGTTGACGTAAAATTTCCGTTTCGCTTTTTTATGCTCTTTATTTCACGGTGTAGCGACTGTAGCACTGTTTATATATATATAAATGTATATGTATGTGAATGAACATGAGTGGAAGTGTGTGTTTTGAAAAGGATGGTGGCTATCTCATAAGTGTTTGTGTGGTTGTATGTAAACTTGCAAGCGGAAATGATTTCATTTGTAGCATTTCACTCACATTTTTTCGCACTCAACACGATCCCTTTTATTTTTATTAAGCAATTGGCAACGCTGCCCTTATATCTTATTCCAGCCATAACGTTGTCACTTACCACCACCAACTAACTTCATCCACCACCACGTATCCATTACCAAAACCAGCACATGAAACACAGGACGAAATGAAAAAAAAAAAAAATCTCAATGCAAAAATGTTTGCGGCAAACGCTGTTAGTGAAAGAAGGATTTTTATTTTTTTTTTTTTTTTATTTAATTAAAAATAAACGAGCAACACAGTCTAAATTAATTAAAACTAAGAGATTGAAAGTCAGTTTGGGCGAGTAGGTCCTAAAGAATGAGCGCCGCACGAATATAGCGTTAGTAAAAGAGCGGTAAGAGCGAGAGAGAGTGTTGCAATTTAGAAAATGAGCATAGAAGGGAAATCGTATACGCGACCAGCACTTTCATATGTCCCTTTGCTCTCAATTTTTTTCTTAAATGTCCCACAACAATTTATCAAAGGACTGCTTTTATGCTGCAGTAACGTTGGGAAATTTTCTCTTTTAGTGCCAAAGAGTAAGTTTGCTGAATGGAAATTTCATTTTGTATAAGAGTTGTTGACTTTCCACATAGACTGACTGTGCTCTTTTTTAATGTTTTTGATGAGGGATAATTTAATTATCCGACGGATTGACTTTCTCTCTAACAGCATAAATCTGACTCTCTTGCATTATTTTGGGTATTTTTTTACTGTGCACTATTTTTATTTATATCCTTCTGCATTGTGGCTAGGTCAATAAGTTTTCTGTCGAGGCTGGGTCAGTGATTTATTTTATGTTTTTCTATAGTTTAGCGAATTTTGATGAACGAGTTCAGTGCTTGACTTTCACTCTCAAAAGTTTATTGAACACTTGTTGGTTATAATTGTTTATGTAAGATAAGAGAAAAATAGACAAAAAAGATTAGCATGGATAATGGCAGGTTTTGTTGAAAGAAAACAATAAGGAATAGCTGAGGTTTAAAATAAGTTTGATAAACTGGTTTAGGCAGGACTTTAGGACCGTCAATTGCACTAATAGGAAAACGAGAGTTGATATGATGGACTTTAGCTAAGTTAGATTTTTCTTTTGTTGCAAACAGATTAGCATCGCTTTTCGAGACAAAATAAATTTGTACAAACTGGAAAGCAAAAATTGGGAATATTTGACAACGGATATTTTTTAAAGAGGTTTTTTATAAAAAATTGTAAAAATTTATTTAATCTTATAATTTAATCATTCGGAATGCATTGCTTTAGGTTTCCTTACCGGTCTATGTTAAGTTAAACAAAACGATGTAAGCAAAATCATTGTTTTGACGTAGATAACTAGTGAAACAAATGTGTGGATACTAAATTAGCTCTGATTAATTTATTTCTATTTCATGTAAATTTCTTAAATTCTAAAACTTGCTTTTATCTGTTTGAGTTGTTGAATGACGTGAAAGTTTAAAATAAATGTTTTTGTATTAAGATTAAACAATTAGTACCATAAAATAATTCCGTAAAAATGTGAGGAACGCTCGAGGAACGGAACGCTCGAGGAACGGAACGCTCGAGTAGTTTGAAAAGTTTTATAGCATTTTTATTTTATCGTTTTGAAATTTGCAATGAAACAAGAAACTTCAAAATTTGTTTATAAAGGTAATCCAATACAAGGTCTGTTTTTCAACTGGGTTATTTTGACAGCTGTTATGTGTCAAATGATTTGTTCATATGACGGTAATTTTTTTAAAAAAAATGTGTAAAACATTTTCCGTCGTACCTACTTTGGTTTTAATTTTTATTTTATGGTTAAACTTCTGGAATTTATGGGCAAAAAACTTCACCTAGTGATTTTCGGCTTCAAAGAAATTTTAGCAGAGATAAAGAAAAAAATAATTATAGTCCCACGGTGGAAAGTTCATAAAGAGGTTGGCTGTAAACTTTCTAGACAAGTTCTCTGAATTTTTTCCAATTCGACTTATTGTTAGTCCAAACATTTTTAAAATATTGCAAATGTGTTCAGAGACTTCATACATTTTCTACAAAAGGATTCCTGATTTTAATTTGATATCTTGAACTTGAAGAGTCTAAATACCATTGTCAGTTATTTGTTACAAAGGATAATTGTGATATCAAAAGCCAACTTTACTGATAAACTAAATTGTGGTGTACGATGTTAAAATAAATCCTTTTTGCTGAAAATTATAAGATTAATTTAATTTAAGTAAATGTGAATTTTTATCATGGTTTATAAAGTTGAGCTAACCTTAGTTTCATCATTATATGATTTAAAGTCCTAAAATATCCATCTTAAAGCCTATAAGTCATTTAGAAATTGGGTGTGGTAATTGGTTTAAAACGCAAATTTTTCTCTTTATGCCTTATAATAAGAGTTGTTATTGCAACGCAAAGTAATATATTATATTATGTTATATTATTACTTTTCCCCTCAACAGGTAATAAACTTATTACCATCAGCGAAAGAAAAAACACATATGTATCTTTCTCCGATAAAAAGTTTCTCTATTTTTGATTATCTCTTCTTTTTCAAATAAATATTTGTACAATTAGAAAAAATTTTCACATTTTCGAAGAAATATTTTCTCATTTGTGTAAAATTAAAATGATTTCAATGTCTCTAATAATAATAAGTATTTTTCTCCCACAAAAAATTCTTATTTAGAGATAAAAATTTGAAATCTTTTCTTAAAAATAAAAAGGTTTTCTTCTCCAAACACGATATGTTTTTATAAATTTCTCTTTTTCATAGAAGCTTTTTATCATTTTTAAGGAATTTTTAGTATCACATTTAGAGAAAATCATTCTATGGAGCAAACTCTATAACATTTTTCTCTAAATATGATGCCTTTTTTATCATGTTCCGAGAAACTTTTCTGAGTGTAGTTTTAAGAAAAAATGACCTTTTTTTCAAAAATCAGTTAAATCTTAAATTTAACTTTTGCAATTAATGAACACCTTGTGGTGTTCATTGTTCCTTGTGGATTTTCCTCTGGCCAATGATGTCACTGGCTCATAAACCGTACCAAACAGTGGAATTTTCTGTGTATTGGCAGCTCTTGAACTGCCTCTGGCTACTCTTCAGATCAATTCGGTAATTCTGTTTGCAAACGCGCCCATTGAACCAAAAATTATATTCGAAACGAAATGACGTTGTGTTAAGTCACCCAGATGCAGTTATTGCACCAGCTGTATTTGATATGGTTTTTTTTCCAGGTCCTTACGTATAATGTTTCAGGTGGTCGAATAAGACAAGCCCAGTTGTTGAGAACGGCGAGGAATTGACATCACATGATCTTAATTGACTTCGATATACAAAAATAGGAAAAGTTTAGCAGACTTTTTTCGAAAAAATCGTTAAAAATAGTAATCGTTGGAGATCGAACTAAAACCCAACTTTTCAGAAATCTTCAGAATAAATGCTGAAACTCGACATTATATTTAAAAGGTGAAAAAGTTGATGCGTCGGACTATAAAAAAATGATGGTAAGAATCGGTACAAGAAAAAAAAAACTTTTTCCCACAAAAGTACTATAAAACAAATAAAGAAAGTCTAAAGTCGGTCTAGGCCGACTATGAAATACCCTAAACCCACTTTTCAAAAACAAAAAAAATGTTTGTAAATGGGCGTATCCGTGGGCGGATGTAGCCTATATTTTATATGCATTTAAATGTTGATGAAAAATTTACACATACCCAGTTTTATTCCTGTAGCTCACAGTTAATGCCTTTATTGTGCTTTCGCTATGGGAGGTGGGCGTGTTCATGGACGAATTACTCCAAATTTTTGAACACACCTTAGTTTTGGTATAAAATACATACATGCCAAATTTAATTTCTCAATGACAAACATAACCTAATTTATTGAGTTTTAAACTTTTTGGTTTGTATGGGAGGTAGGCGTGTCCGTAAGCAGATTACGTCCATTTTTTCAAAATCATCTTTGTTTTTTAATAAAAAACATATGTGCCCAATTTTAGCTGTTTAGGTTAAATACAGGCTTATTTATTGCGTTTTCAATTTTTGGGTTGTATGGGAGGTGGGCGTGTGCATGATCGGATGACAATCATTTTTCGAAGACATCTTTGTTTTGGTATAAAACACACACATATCAAATTTTATTGTTGTAGGTTAACTATGAGCTGAGTTATGCAGTTTTCAATTTTCGCGTTGTATGGGAGGTAAGCGTGTCCGTGGGCGGATGATGTTCATTTTTCAAAACCGTCTTTATTTTGTTATAAAAACCATATGTGTCAAATTTAAGCTTTGTAGGTTAAACACAGGCTTATTTATTGCGTTTTCAATTTTTGGGTTGTATGGGAGGTGGGCGTGGCCGTGAGCGAATGACGTCCATTTTTCGAAGACATCTTTTTGTTGGTATAAAACACATACACACCAAATTTAATTGTTGTTGGCTAATTATGAGCTGAGTTATGCAGTCTTAAATTTTTGCGTTGTATGGGAGGTAGAAGTGTCCGTGGGCGGATTCCAAAAATATTCAATAATGCAGATCCTTGGGTGCATGTGACTATGTGTACCAAGTTTCATCCAATTATCTCTACTCTTTCTTCTTATCTTGTGTATACGGACAACACACAGACGGACAGACGGACATGAATATCTCGACTCACGGGGTGACGCTGATCAAGAATATATATACTTTTCTATACCGGACTCTCTTCGTTCTATGCGTTACAAACGTTTGCACAAAGTTAATATACCCTGACCTTTCAGGTTAAGGGTATAAAAATGACACCACCAGAAAGATCCATTCAAGATACTTAAATTAAACGTTTTTTTTCTATACGACCTACAACGAAGATACGAAGATAGAATTGTTGAAATATATGCAGCTTTTTAATTTTTTATTCAAAATTTTTTAAGTTTTTATTAACTTTGCAAAAAAAAATAACTTGAAAAATGATCCACCAAAAGTCCAAAAGTTTCAAAAGTCTCAAAAATAATGATGTCAGAAAAGTGTGCCTTTTGAAATAGAATCACTGATGTTGGACCGTTTTTAGGTTGAAGCGGGTGCGTGGATTTCATTTCTGCCATCAGCTGTGCACGTTTTAAAAAAAAATTTTTAAAAACATTCCTAAGGAGAAAGTTCACAAAATTGAGAGTGTGATAGGGTTCAGACCCAGGCAACCAGGGTTTATAAATCGATCCAACCTTTCATTTCGATAGTGTTTGCGTGTTCGTATTTTGCCAAATTACAATCAATAAGGTGATTCATGTCATTTCGTAAGTTTTCGTATGTCGTATATCGTACTTTTCGCATATGAAATTGACATGTTCGAACTGTTAGGAACTTTCGTACTGTTTTCTGTAAATTGTGGTTGCGTTTTGTGTGGTGAGCACTCAGGAAATGATATACAAGCAAAGCGCAAATTTTTGCTTATCGAAAATTTATATTTTTATTTTAGTTTGTCCTTAGTTTGTCCTAGTTATGTCCGGAACCCTGAAGTGTCGGATCGAATTCCCGGGCCTCATTTTGGAAACTAAAGCGACCACATATGATTATGTCGAAAAGACAAAAAATTAAGGAAGGAAAAATTAAGCACTCCAGTAAAGACGGTTGGAAATATCCCTCACAAGATCGTTGTGCATGGAAACAGGCATTTGTTTAGGCTCAGAACTTCCTAGGGTCGCTATCCTAATGTTTGAAATTTAATTTGTAACGAGTGTTTTTGTTTCGAAGGCAGAGGTATGCTCAGCCGCTCCAGGGTCCGTCCAAGGGATCTCGCAACCCTTGGGCAAAAGTAAATTTTTCTTAATCAGAATTTAAATAGATTAATTAATCGTAGAATTAGTCACGGTTGACGTTAAGGTCAACACAATCACTAAACCTCAAAGGTTTTAGCTCGGCACGATTAATAATCTATTTTTCCCTTTTTTTATATTTATTCTTTCTTTTTTTTATATTAAATATTTATTATAAACTTAGTGAATACCTAAAATTAGTTCATATGCGGTATAAAAAATTAGTGGCAAAGTGCGCACGGTGGCAGAGGGCCAACTGATTCAGGCGTACTTAGTATATACTTAAAATTAGTTCATATACGGTATAAACATTAGTGGCAAAGTGCTCACGGTGGCAGAGGGCCAAACTGATTCAGGCGGTAGACGGCAGAAGGCCGACTGCAAAACAGGCCTTCACAACGTAGACCTACTTAGAGTACGGTGGGTTGCTAAACCCGAAAAGCCGAAGCTAAAGTTTGACCGGAGTCGAAAAGCCGGAGCTTGAATTTGGCCGGAGTCGAAAAGCCGGAGCTTGAATTTGACCGGAGTCAAAAAGCCGGAGCTTGAATTTGACCGAAGTCGACCAGTAACTGAGTTACTGAGGTAAGGTGGCTTGATTACAGGAATCTGTAATCAATGTATATCCCTGGCCTTATCACCACCTGAAAGTAGACTTACGTCAACTGAAATGTCAAGCGAACTCAACATGCCTGTACCCACATTTTGCGCACTACTTATTCGATGTTCACTGCTAACTGCATGTGAATCATAGCATTGTTAGCATGTCAACAATGCAACGTGGCTATAAATAGCCTGCCTGCTTACATTGCTGCTAATGCTGCTAAACGAGTTCTATGTGTATGTGTGCTGCACTGTGTTTGCTGGATTAAGCAGCCTTCACTGCGGTTAGTACTTAGATGGGGGACCACCTGGGATCCTCCATCCGCATTATTATTTATTTTTTTTTTTTTTTTTTTATATTCTACTTAACTTAATTTATCAATCCTTCTGTTTCTTTTTTCTTTTTATTTATTCATTAGTATTTTCTTTTTATGTTTAAATTAAATGTTTGGCTTTGGCGATTCCATGGTAAGCCAAAGCATGCAGTTGTTGGTGTTTTTTAAACAATTCGGCAGCTGCATGACTATTAAAGCGTCGCATGGAAATGCCGTCGGCATTTTAAACTATTTTTTTTTTTTTTTTTTTTTTTTAATTATAGAAATCTATATATATTTTTATTTTAATATTAATTTGTAACGACTTCAGTCGTTACAAATTATTCAAAATCCTTAGGACCTCTTTGGAAATAGAACAGTTGCTCTTATCATTCAAATACAAAAACAGACCAATGAATATGTGAACGAAAATAACAATTGAATGTGACGAGACTTAACTTCTGCGACTTTCGTTGAACTATTTGCCGGTTTTCCTGCACCATTCTGAGCCTTGTCAACAGACTTGTTGCCGTTCTGCAGTTATAGCCTTTTTGGTGCTTTACGACCGACTCAGATAAGCTTATCCAGTTGAATCTAAACGCTGAAAAAAGAAATTTAAGGGGGACAAATCGGACTAATGGGGCCCGATAAAAATATTCTAAGAAGACATTGTAGTGCTCGTAAAGCCCTTTTCAACGACATATAATTTTTAAGATCTGACATGTAATGCTTAAGTTATGCAAAAAAGACCATTTTGGCTGTTTTTCTGGTGGTCCAAAAAAAAAATTCTTTTGTTTTCGGAATCCTCTCGAGGTCAACTATAAAATAGGGGGTGGTTTTTTCAAACTTTTTTTTTTTTGTATGGAGGCCGACCCACTCTAATATACATATGTATGTATGTATGTATATATATATACGCTTCGTAAGTTATTACGAAATACGAGCTTATGAAGTAGATACAATGTAACCTTAATGTTTCATGTAAGTGTGTTCAATGCATTTTCTATTCAGTTAATTTTTTTATATCGAAGAAGGGATGTAAAACTATTGAAACGATATTTTATATATGACAAGTTATGTCTCGTATGACATGAACACAATGAACACATGTTCTTCGTTCTAATAAACATGAAACGTTAGCTTATAAGTAGACTTTATTTCGATAGTCATAAAATAAGTGACACAAGTACCCATAATAATGGAGAATTGGCTGTTCCAACAATTTTCTTAAAATTTTTAACTTGTAGTTTTCTTTCCTAGATAGCAAATTGTTGGGCTACTTAAGCAATTCCTTAAAGCTTCAAAACGAATTATGAATATTTTATTTGTACCTTGCTTATCTGCGAGGCATTGCCGTTATGGTAAATATTCGATTTTTAAATTTATAATTGGCTATCTTCAGCATTTAAATTCTTTACGGATAACGTTAAACGGAAACATTTTTACTATTAAGAAAAGGACAGCATACAATTCTACCATAATATAAATGGTTCAAGTTGGGCTGTCGGTTATTAGGTCAAAGTTAATAGAAACTGACGGTGATTTTACATAAATGATATCTTACAAATAATTCATACCAAATTTAAGCAAAATAAAAAACAGTGTGGCGACTCCTGAAATTTGATGATTTCATATAGAATGAATTCTTGAAAATGTATCATCTACAACGTGCGAAAAGATGATGAATTATAGTTCTTGTACAGGTATTAATTGTATAAACACTATGAATGTATTAAAAATTAAAAATTGGCAATAAAAATTTTAATTAAATTAAGTTGATACATTAATAACAACATTATTTCCAACGATAACAACATTATATGTTTAGAAAACTTAGATGCCAAAGTGGTAAGTTTGTAACGTTTATATAAAAATTATAAGAAAATATATCATTCAATGAACAAAATTTGCATTAAATATCAAATCAAATAAATTGTATGAAATATACATTGAAATACTTGTTCACAAGTTATCCTGATAGAAACACAAAATTTACATTTTTTTAAAATTGCATTTTTGTCACTTATCACTTTAGTAGGCTTAGTCATCGATATACAGTAAATAATGGTTATAACGACATCGCTTATTCCTAACTATCTGTTACAACGAACAAAAATTGTAGACCTTTCTGAAATACTCATAAAATAAATTAATATTAATTGCTTCACACGACATCATTTATAGCAAAATATCAGCTCTACCGAGCTAAAGCCCACGAAGAAATGGAATTAATCATCGCTTATAACATATTCATCGCAACTAGCCTTCTCTTGATATATTTGTTTGAGTACATTGTTTTTGATTATGGTCTTTGAAAAATGTTCAACGCAAAGTGTTCAAAAAAATATTCATTCATTCATTCATTTATTTATTTTTTTTTTTTTGTATATTATTATATTACATTTCATATTACTATAATTTTGTTCAAAGAGTTCAAGGCATTTCTTTTTCTTCTTAATAATAACAATTTATTTTACAAATAACTTCATTTATATATATTCTCATTAACATATAGTTGAAGGCAAAAATTTTACAAAACCCCATTTGAATTTTATATAAAAACCTACTTAAGAAACTACTTAACCTACCCAAGATGAGACTAACTTAATGATGTGGCTATAGTTAGACGCTAAGCATCTGCTATTAAAATTTTACGTTAGCTTTTTTATTCAATCAGCAACTTTTTCAACGTCTGAAAGTGCATGAAGCCTGTTAGTGGAATAATACCATGGAAGTTTGTACATTTAAGTTTTAAAAGCTTATTTTTAGAGATCTGCAATTTTTTTAAATGGCAATTTGCGCTAGTTGGCCAAACCGGTGCCGCATAGAACATGAATGCGTGAAAAAAACAAACTAGAATTAATTTTTTGTTGTCTATATTGAGGCTTGATTTTCGATTGATCAAAGGATACAAAATCCTAATTAGAATTTTTATTTTGTTAGTAATGTAAGTTATGTGATCCTTGAACTTCATTTTAGGATCAAGAATTATAACTAAGTATTTAACTCCCAAAGAATAGAATAAGTGTTAATATTTAAGTTTGTTTGAGGAAGAAAACAAGCTTTTCGCTTTCTCGTAAAGTATATTGCTTGAGTTTTCTGGCTGTTTAATCCAATTTTCCATTTGTTGAAATAAGCCATGATTTCGGCTAAAACTTCTGAACAGAGCACTGCGGTGTCATCTGCAAATATGGACAATGTACAATAGTCCAAACGGGAAAAATCAGCTGTGAACAAATTATATAGGATTGGTGACAAGCATGAGCCTTGAGGGCAGAGTTAAATTAGAGCTGTAAAATCCAATATAAACTTTAAATAATCGTTCAGAAAGAAAACTTTGAATTATTCGAATTATGCCAGGAGGACAGTTAAAATTAATCATTTTGAAAATAAGACCGTCATGCCAGACAGAATAAAAAGTAGATTTTACATCCAGTAAAACCATACCGGTCAATTTTTGGTTATTCAAGTTTGACTGTACCATATTTCTGATTCTTATTAGGGGATGGACAGTGTTGTGTTCTCGTCTAAGCCCAAATTGGTGTGACGGAATAATATTCATTGTTTGGATAAAATCATTCAACTTTTCCTTAAGATCTTTTTCGAGGATTTTACTTATGGACGACAACAAACTAATTGGTCGACACGAGAAAGGACAGTCCGGTGGCTTATTTGGCTTGTGAATTAGAATAACTTTAGTTTCTTTAAATACATGAAGAAAATAGCCAAGTTTGAGGGCAAGCATTAATAACTTTTACCCTTTCTTGGTTAGAAAGGAAATAAATAATAGAAATAAAAATAGAAAAAAAAAATAAAAACGCCTTTAAGCATCTATTATTTATTCCATCAATGCCAGGTGATTTCTTATTTTTAAGTTTTTTAACTATCAGCGAGACCGTTGTCGTATTTGTATATAGTTGATTATGAGGATTTGAATTTAGTATTTGAAAGTTTTCAATTGTGTTTTTAACCTGTGAAATTGTCGCACTATTTCCCAGGTAAGAAGAAATCGAATAGCTCGAAACAAAAGACTATGCTAAGATGTCACATTTTTCTTGGTTGGAGGAATAATTTGCATTATTATATTTCAAGACAGGAATATTTTTTGACTTCTTCCTTAAGATTTTTGAGATATTCCAAAAAGGGGAAGAGCCCTTATCTGGTGTTAATAGTAATTTATTCCAAGACTTGTTTCT
The DNA here is from genome assembly GCA_958299015.1 of Tetanocera ferruginea. Classification (NCBI taxonomy): domain Eukaryota; kingdom Metazoa; phylum Arthropoda; class Insecta; order Diptera; family Sciomyzidae; genus Tetanocera; species Tetanocera ferruginea. The sequence goes on along the minus strand of OY282642.1, from coordinate 155,610,607 downwards.
GAACTTTTCGATTTCTTCCCGAATTCTCAGGTTCAGAAACTTCATCTCATAATAATTTTGATTAAATCCATAGCGTTGCCATTTTCGTCTATAGCCGTTTCTTTGTTGTATTAAAGTTTTAACATAATATGGTAGAGAAATATTATTATTACATTGGCCTCTTTTGGGAACACTGTATGCAATAGCTTCATTTAGAATGCTTTCAAAAAAATATATGTTCAAAAAAATATTAATTTTTGGTCAAACCTAATCAATGGAAGATAATTCTCTAAGAATAATATTTGTCCGCTGTATTCGAGTATCTGCTGCAGCAATGTGCTGTTAAAACTTTTTAATTTGTTTTAACTTATTTTAAGGTGAACCATTATTTGAAGCCATTAAGAATAGCTTAAAGCATATGTTACCATTTTTAAGACCCTGATGGTTAACAAAAAAGAAATTAAGAATTTAATATGTGTCTCGATACACTCACACACAATCAGTCTCAACAAATTTTTTTAATAAATGCACTCAGTTTAAGTAAATTAGTTGGAAAATACAACAAACGAACAAATGCCTCCCATTTTTGACATGCAACAGTTAACTTTGTCCTTTACAGGTATTGTTTTTAAACTTCGAGTTAAAGTTGTGGTTCAACAAGTTCTTTTAAAATAATTGTAGGTAGAACGAATATTAAAAAATTTATTTTTTTTGTGTTACTTACGAATTATTCTATGAAGGGTCACTTAAAGGGACTTATTAGTTGAGCAAGTACTTCATGACAATTGTTATTTCAAATGTGTAGAGCAACAGGCAATCCTTTTAATATTTAATATCCTATTTAAAAAGTTTTTCAGACAATTTTAAAACAAGAATATGAAAAGTGTTTTAAAAAATTAAAATAAGCGTTATATAATATTTTCTGTTAACATGGTCTTTTAGGGCGTAAACAGGGCTATAAAGATATTTTCGAGGGGACTTTTCATGAAAACAAAATTTATATAATTCAAGTTTTCATTAAACGTCTCGGGTTATTAACATAATAAAAAGCGTGCAGCAGCTATTTTTGAATATTAAAAATATTGGCCTCAAGTTATCATTAATGCTCTTGTTTTCTTGAAAATTTCAGTCACATTCTTAAATTATATATCACTGCTTAATGATCAAATGATGAGCGCAGGGATATATAATTTAAGAATGTGACTGAAAGTTGAAAGAAACATCTATATAATTAATAAGCTAAGGATTTTTTTTTGTGACTTCAGCTCCTCCCAGAGCAATGGACCGATTTTATGTTTATAATTCAAATGTCATTGAATTAAGTTTGAGCTGTAGATGTAACCACTTTTAAAAATTGTGATTTCGCTTCAGGGGGTTTCCAACCTTACAGAAAACAGAAATGAAATTTTTGTACAAAAATCCGTGATTTAATCAATTTGAAATGTAATTTAAGAAGAGCTTATAAATTGTTAAAATTTTAATTTTTTTCAAAACTAAAAATTTTTAACCAAAATCATCTTTTATGCATTCCTCAAATGTCAATTGTCCGAAAAATTGCAGTTCCAAAATCAAAAATTCCACTTTCTGAGCAAACAACTCAGTCAAATTTAAACGGTTTTTAAATGTTTTTTTTTTTGGTTTTCTAAATTTTTGTTAAATTATCTTTGGCAATAACGGTAATTATTTTTCCAAATGTATTTTTAATGAATTTTCTTAATATTGTCTTTAGTTGTTCAACGTGTATTTTAATCAAACGCCAAGGCAGAGAAAAAAACTGTCTGACATTTAAAGTACTATATTTGGAAGCAAATATATCTGCCACTTTTTAAAAAATTTAAATTAATTCTTTTTTGTATTTAATTGCAATTAATTAACTTTAAAAAAATTACAAAGTTTTTACCGTTACTTTATTATTTATATTTAAATCATTGCATTTAAAAAGAGTCCAATAATATGAATGTTTTCTCAAAAAATGGAGTAAAAATTGTTGTTGTAAAAATAAAAAAAATTTAAAATTTGCATTTTTTATTTTCTTTCATTTTATGTAGTTTATGTAAGACGAATTGTTTCTTTGTTTAATAGAAAAATTAATAAATACTATGTGTCATCGAAAAAAACAAGAATACTTCTACGATTTTTTGATTGAATTTTTATTTAAATGTTGTTTTTATATTTTTTTAAATCTTCAATAAGCTTCAATTCATCGAAATGTATTATAGCGTGTTTCAAAAGAGAAGAACATTTTCGCGCATGTTTGAGAATAAGAAAATAATTTTGAGAGCGTTCTTCATTCTTATTCGTCGACATTAAAAAAAAAATTGTTGAAATTGAAATTTTATTGTTCATCACAACTGCGCTGCGGAAGTACTGAATTTTATTTTTCAAAATCAACCAATCAAAATTGAAAAAAGGGGGTGTCCAAATATAATTTATTAGCCAAAATTTCGCTTATACAAATTTTTTCTTCAGATAATAATTTATTTTTTATGTAATTTGTTTTTGATTTCTCTCTCAAGATGCAGGTTGCTGCAGGCCGTCGGTGCAACACCGTACTTGTGCGATCATTTGTTCTGAATGTTTTCGCATTTAAATATATAGAAAAATAGAAAAAAACACTCAAAAAAGAAACGAAGTTCACCGAACAGTACAAAAAGATCAAGAAATTACGCTCTAAAAAATTTTCTAGCTTTAAAAATAATTTCTCACTGCGCATCGAAAAATGAAACTTAAAAATGTTCTTCTCTTTTAAAACGGGCTATATAAATCGATGCTGTAGGTGTTCTGTACGCATTTTTAATTAATTTTTTAATTATATTTAGTATTATTTTTTTGTATTGAATCCATTTCTTACTTAGTTTTTATTAAAATTAGTTATGTTTTATAGCTTTAAAAGTTAAGCTGAGATGTTTTTGAATAGTAATAATTTTTGTCTCAGTAGTAATATTAGTGTAAGTCCGTCTTCGTATTTTGACAGTTACATTAAAAAATGTAGTGCCAGATCATACGTTTTAAGTCAAAACATTCAGATAATGATCTTTTATATTATTATTCAGACTGAATATATCGTTATTGAGGACAAAAGCTTCTTGAATAGAATATCATATATTATCAAAGTTTAATTTTCATTGAATTGCTTGAATTCGGGCAAGAGGTTTGCTATTATATTTTAATTATAAAACCATTTAAATGTATCATTTATACCATAAATATAGAAATATAAACTCTGACAAATACTACACTCAGGGAAAAAATGCTGTTTTATGAAACAAATCATGGGTTGAAGTAACAGATTCCACTGTTAAATACCATCCAACAAATGAAACTTTCAAATCAACAGTCGGTTAACTGTTGGTCTATGGAACACCAAACCCGTATAAAAACTTATTTATTGAAATTTGATCACTGGTTTGAATGTTCATGTATGGCCGAGTGTGCTAACGTGTGCGTCTTGTACTTGAGTGTCCACGGTTCAAATCCGGCAAGGCCAATAAAAAATTTTTTTTTTTAATTTAAAATATGTTTTTTTAAATAAAAATTAAATTTGCAATTTTTTTTTTTTTTCAAGATTGTAAGCATTTTATTTTGAAGGTCTTTTTTGACCAAACAATTAATGAAACAGAATTATTATTATTTCAATTATTAAATTACAATTTTTGATACTTACACAGCTAGGGTTCGAACCCACGTCTCCCGCATGACAGTCTAGTGCACATCCACTGAGCTACTGGCAACGATAATATAAATATAGCATAACACATATAAAAACTATTGCTTAGAAAAAATTGAAAATTCAATATAAGCACAAAAATATTTCAACAGATGATTTTAACAGCACGAAAATACTTTGAAACGTTCATTCAACAAAGAAAATTGTTTTCTTAAATGCAAATCATTCAATCGAACAGTGTTTTGACTGTTAATATTACAGTTGATATTTTTCTGAGTGTATGTTACCTTAAGTTTTATATTTATTTCAAACAGTTCTGGTATCTTTGAAATTGAATTTAATGAACACAAATTGGTTATTTAAACCTCTTAACAAATAAAACTATTCTTGTTTTAAATGTATTGTGTGTAAAATTAAGCATCTCCATGAATACACATATGTATGTAAGTGAACGTAGTTATGTTACTTTGTGAACCCTTTATGTTTTACAAAAACAATTTTAATCACAGATGATTTTTGTTTGTTGTTTTTCGTTATCCTTGACTTTTGTATCAGCCACAGCCAGAAACTTAAGTGCTTAACGCAGCTTAGCAACATGGCTGCAAGTGACTGAATGCGATAGAATAATGTTGCGAGAAAGACATGGAGTGAGTGAGAACGTCCTTAAGTCCTTAAACCACTCAACAACAACAACAACAACAACAACAACAACAACAACAACAACAACAACAACAACAACAACAACAACAGCAATAGTAACAACATCGTCATTGATATTTTCACTTAACATAAATCGCAGGCAAACAATTTCAGCTGCTGTCATTTTTCAACTACTTCCAGGCTTCATCTTTTTCTTCTGTTTTGTCTTTATTTTCGTAGCCTTGTTGCTGACGACTATACTGTATACTTCATCATTGGCCTATCATATGAAGTAGGTATATGTCTGTTTTTTTTTTTTTATTTTTTCGTCCTTGTTTGTTCTTTTTGTTTATTTGGGATTTAAGCTCTTTGTGCTTCCTTACATAGCGTTGGTTATCGAGCATTATAACTTTATGCGATTGTTTTTGTAAAGTACTACTAAAAAAACATAGCGTAAGTCTTAAAATTCAAACATGTTGTTTTTGTATTTTTGTAAACATATTTATATGTTTATTTTTTATATAAAGCATGACATAAATATGTGAAAGAAGTGTTGCTTAACAATAAATTTTATGTTTACCTCTTGCTAGTGTCTCGTAGTTTTATTTTATATCTGCTTTATTTGCTGCAGCTTTTTATATATTCAATATTTTATTCCACGACAGGAGATTTTCTGTAAATTTACGATATGAGTAATAAAACAAATACAAATCTTACGATGCTCAACAGCACAAATAAAATGGTATAAAGTTATTTGCTTAGATTGTCGCATATTGAAGGTTTTTTTTTATTTTAGTACTCAAAAATAAACAAGATCGAGAGTTGTAGAGTTTATTTCTATAGCGATGAATTGATATCAACCAACATACTTAAAAATTTATGCAGAAATTTGCTAGTGAGTTTTACGAGTTTGATTTGTTGTTTTGTTTTTCAAATATCTTTTCATTTATGCTGGGTATTTCCTCTCTGGAGAATATTACTGAGTTCAACTGAGTGGGAATATTCATATGTAATACAAATAAAATTATATGATTAAAAATAATATTAAATTCATAAATAAACATGCTTTGTGTAGTTATAATTTTATTTTCTGACTCGCTTCAGTAGCACAAGAAAAATTTCAACGTTTTGATATAGCCACTTCTAATGGGAGATAGACGAGGTTTTCATCTGATTCTGAAACAAAACTTGATTTTTATTTTTTTTATATAAAAGCCAATATATTGAATTTCATTACGATATATTCAAAATAACGGCTAGCTTGTGACGAGAGACAGATGGATATATTTAAATTGACTCAGGTGGTCATACTGATCAAATATATACAGTGAAAGCTCCCATAGACGGACGTTCTAATAAGCGGACATTTCCCTTAAGCGAACACATTCTTGGGAAAAAACAATTTTTGGTTTTTTCCCATAGAAAATAATGTCCCGTAAACGGGCTATCCTATAAACAGACGCGGACACACAAACATATGTATTTATGAAAAAAATTCGCTTGTAGCAACGCACACGTGGCAGAAGTGAAACTTCTTTAACAGTAAGAAATAAGAGTGATTTTAGTGTGAAATAGAGAGAGAAAGTATCTGAAAAGAAATACGAAATGGAATAATAATTTGTTAATTCAATATTTACATCCAGTGACCGTACTGAATATGGTTTTTGTCGAAAGTGTCACATATTAACTATTATCTCTTAATTTTTATTTTTTCCGACAAAAATAACAGTTTTTTGTGCCTTATATTTTTTTTGTGCAAAAATAACAGCTATTTTCTGCCGTTTATTTTTTTGGTCAAAAATATCAGGTTCAAAAATATCATATTTGTTCAAGTCATTTTACCGATAAAAAAATTTTGATATTATTATTTTCAGTTCATCGGTGAGACATTTTACACATGGTGTCAACAGTTCAATCTGTCAAGCGGCCTTTAAAAAAACACAAATTGCTTGATATTTTTGACCGAAAAAATTAAAATCACAAAGTAACTGCTATTTTTGACCGATAAAATAAAAGTCAAAAGTAACCTTTATTTTTCCTCGAAATATACTAGGCAAGAAATTAACTTTTAAAGAATCAGTTTCAAATTTAAAAGCGACTTAATATTCGTGAGTCTGAGGACATTTGTAACATAATGGTATATTTAGGTATATTTATATTTTTGGTCCTGCTCCGTGCTCTATATCGTAAAACATGTTCAGCCTGGACCAGAGCCTGTTGTAAAATTATCTATTTGAAATCTTTGTACGTACTTTACGTTTTTAAACCTGTTCAGCCTGGACCAGAACCTGTTGTAAAATTATCCATTTGAAATGTTTGTACTAACTAAACCTTTTAAAACCTGTTCAGCCTGGACCAGAACCTGTTCTTAAATTGTGTATTGGAAATCTTTGTACTTGAAGACTATCGTCATTTTCCTCAACTACTTTACATCAAACATCATGTCTTGCTATTACAGTGCTTCTTAATTAACAGAACCAGAACCTATTCGGTCTGCATAAACTGAACAGCAATTATTACTTTCAGTGACGTTAGTGTCAATTGGAATTGCTAGAATTAAATCACAATGTTCGGTCTTCTGATCCAAGTTTTAGCGATTGGCTACAAAAGTTACAAAATGGAGATGAAGATATCATAGAAATTCCCGATCATTTTGTTTGTAAAGGTTCGCTTATTAACCCTTTCAATGGCTTGCCTAGAATAATCGTGGACAATTTTATTTGAGCTTAAATTAAAAGATTAAAAAACATCCCTCTGATTTTTACATGAGCTACTTTGCTTTTGGCAGGCTGTCTAATATAATGGACAAAACCACGATAACGTTGTATTATAAAATTTAAGTTCAACTAAAACAACCGGAGATAAATGCAAATGCGTTATTTATGCAAATGTTATTATAAAAAAATAAATTATACTTTGCACACCAATCACAATAATTACTTCTTTTTTGCAAAAGTTATTAACACGCGATATAAAAAAATTGAAGACTTCTGTTGGGCATAAAATCGAAAATCTAACTAAATTAAACGTTATATATCTCCCTTAATTTATTTCTGTTATGTTGGCACAACTTCATTTCATAGTACCAACCTATTTGATTTTAGAAAAGACGTTGGAAAATAAAAAAAAAATTTTTTCCGTAGTGTCCAATATAATGGACAAATCCATTGAAAGGGTTAAATAGATTTTTGGCGATACTTTGAGTCTGAATAACATCAAACGTTATTCCAAAAAATTCCGATGTGAACGAAGTCAACGAGCAAGTTCTAAATATTTTAGTTGGTGACACAGTGAGAAATCTGAGCACGGATTATATTGAAGACAGTGATGATAACGATAAAAAAAAAATACCCTGCTGAGTTTTTGAATCAATTTTATCCTTCAGGAATGCCACTGCATAAGTTAAACCTCGAAATTGGAAGTATTATAATACTTCTACGAAATTTTAATACCAAAAGACATATCTGTAATGGAAGGTGGTTAGTTTTGAATAACTTAAAAACTTAATTAATCATCGCACAGGTATTGACAGGCGCACTGGCGAACATGAAATAGTTTTCATACCTACAATTGATTTGGCCCCGACAAACACAGATTTGCCTTTCACTTTCCGGAGGCGACAATTTCCAGTTAAACTGACATTTTCAATGACCATGAATTGCAAGGTATAAATATTGCAAAAAGGAGGAGTTTTTCTCAAAGAACTGGTATTTAGTCATGGGTAGTTTTAGCGGGGCTGATGATATAAAACTAAACATTATAGATGGCAAGGGACAGGGTTAATTGGTTAAAATTCTAAGAATTTTTTTACTAGAAATGTTGTATATAAGGAAATTGAAATTGACTTTGTTGAAGTGAAACTTCTTTGGCGGCGAAGTGAAATTTTAAGGTCTCTTATTCGTGACGCTAGGCTAACGTTTTCAATTCATATGAAAATTTAAAAAAATTATTGCCGCTGCCAAGAATTGAACCACGAACATCGTTGCTTAAGAGTCGGAATCTTTACCTTTACGCCATGTAGGCACATGAAAATGAGCAAACAAAATGTAATTAAAACTGAATGCGTAACATTCTCTCCGTAACATTAATTTTCATCCGAAAAGTATGCACGAAAAATGTATTTCTTTAAGTTTCAAACGAAAATATTTAGGCACACCTAGACAATTATTTTCGTTCCTTGTTTTAGTTCAGTTGGTGTTTTAGTTGCTTTCGAATGTCTTCTCAACACTGTTACTTTCTGAATGCTGGATTGCATTTCCATAGTACTCTTTGAAGGAGCCTCCGAAAGCAGAGGCAAATCTTGTTGATTATTACCTCCTGCTTCCTGATCATAATAATTGCTATGTTGATAGAGGGCCTCATAAAGCAGCGCACGTTGATTGTTGAGTGCATCAACTTGGTTGGCTTTAAAATTTTGTTGAGATGATGGCTGAGTTCCAAAATACATTTTTACATCAGTGTGTTTTTTAGGGATTGGTTCTTTGTAGATTCACCAAAATACACTGATGTTTCGTAAAAATGCATTTTGGAACTCAGCCGATGTTGCAATCACCTTACCTTCATCATTAGTTGCAGACCCAGCTGCGGCTGTATTCTTAAGAGCTCTAATTCGCACTCTATATCCATGAACGCGTTCTGCTCCTTTTTTAGCTATTTTTCTATTTTTTTTCCATGTATACTTGTAGGATGAAAATTAATGTTACGGTTTTGTTTATAATGTAATGTTAATGTTAATGTTATGTTAATATTTATTATGTTATTTTCAGTATATGTTAAGCGTTCAGTTTTAGTTACATTTTGTTTGGCTGTTTATCATGTGCCTACGTTGCGTAAGGGTATAGATTGCGGCTCTAAAGGAACGATGTACGGGGTTCAATACTCGGCAGCGGCACTAATTATTTTTTAAATTTTCATATGAATTGAAAACGTTAGCCTAGCGTCACGAATAAGAGACCTTGAAATTTCACTTTCCGCCAAAGAAGTTTCACTTCAAAAATGCACAATACTTGGGTAAGATCACAAGCGTTATGCGATAGCAAAATAAAAATGCAAGCGACCAATGACCAATCCATTCATTACTGAATCAGAACAAAACAAACTAGGTGTCGGCAACCGATACATTGATAGACAACCGTCATAAAATTTTTAATGTAGTATAATGAAGTATAAGAAAAATTTTTTTTTTCGAAATTTAATTTTTTTTTTTTTTTTTGCACAGAAAAGACTCAGAGTTTCCATTAGCATGAAGTCATTCAGATTTAGCTCTTTGTATATAAAATAGAAATAGGTCGATGGATAACCCTTCGATCTAAAATAATAAAAAGTTCGCTTTTTTGCCGTTATATAAGTCACTAAGCGTGCTTTCAGAAACAACGTAGTTTTCATAATGTGTTGCTGTAAAGCTTGCAGCAATCTTTACAGAAGTTTGTGTGCTAATTGGTATTGCTTATTTTCATCAATGTTGTCACAACAAAAATAAAAAGCTTTTCAGAAGAATGCTAAAAAATAAAAAAATGTTAGAATTTTTGCTTTGAATGTGAAAATTGTTTCTTAAATGTGAAATTTTTTTTGGGAATTTTGGTAAAATAAAATTTTTGCATGTGGCAACCCTGCTTGTTGCTTGTTTTTTAATTCGAATTTTATTATAATTTTTTTACGAAATTTCTATCGGTGTCCGTTGACCTTGAAGCACATCGATATTTCATACTTTAAGCCTAAGATATGAAGAAAACGTAAATTATTAAAATAATTTTTTTTTTTTGTCGAAATTGCCTTCGAAGGTGACCGGTAAACTTTTGTGAAACACTCTAGTGTTCGTGGTCGTAAGAAACATATTTTTTGTACAAGAATATTACTCCTCTTTCAAAAATATTTCTTAATAAAGTGTGCCCCTGAAAGGATTAATTAGCTGATAAAGTAAGTAAGCTGTAGAAATCAAAGAACATCATTATAAATTGATTTGTATTGATGAAACAGATTCACAACTTTTCCTATTTCCGTTGATGATTAACTCCAAATTAGTCTTATATTTTTTATTGTTTCTAAAAGAGGAAACCCCGTGAACTCAATAAAGCAATTTTTATACAAACTGTTTTTGGGTGCAAACAATGGGTTGAGTGGTTTTGTGTTTCTATTTGAAAAGAGTTTTCATTAATGATGACATAAAATGTTTAAATAAGAAAATAATAAAATAATGTTTAAATAAGTAGTTAGATTTCGTATAAATGTCGTGTTTGAGTTGTACTACACAGCGGCTTCAGTCAGTCGGCTATCCTCCCGAACACTCCGTAGTTGTGACTGTCGTATTTGGTTGGACTTCACCGCGGCTTCGGTCAGCCTGCTATCGTCCCGAACACTCCGTAGTTGTGACTGTCGTATTTGGTTGGACTTCACCGCGTCTTCGGTCAGTCAGCTATCCTCCCGAATAATTATCGTCAAGCTGCCCATAAGTGATTATATGAATGAATAATTATATATAATTTTAATATAATATATATAATTTTTTATTATTGAAAAGAAATATACTTATAAGTTAATTATACTATTTAAGAATTATATATATGTACCTATTAAGCTGGGTCGATTTTTAAAGCGATGTTGCCTGGGCGATTTTCGGTTCGGGCATGAAAAGTTACGAAACAAAACTAAAAAAAAGGGACTTGGGGTACACTTTAACCCATCGCACCTTTAATTTTGTGAATTTTTTCTATAGGAATTTTTTTCAAAATTTGTTTTTTTAAAAACGTGCACAGCTAGGGCAAAACTAATGCCAGATATGAAATCCTCACACCCGATACAACCAAAAAAGGGTCTAACATGAATACGTTGTCACACAAAAATTTACCGTAGCAAATTCCTAAAGAAAAAATTTCAGTAAATTAAAGTATATTCTTATCGTTGGTGCGTATGTAATTGTGACCATCACGGCTGAACCACTGCAGCTATCCACCTTATATTCGAACCATATCTTATATAGTATCATATATATAAGTGTTTGTATATTATATAAATCGGTAATGAAACTGCATAAAGATTGTGTCTACAGCGCCACCTAGGAGGGATTTTCAAAAACAAAAAAATTCCAGAGTACCACACAAAGATATGGTGTGAATATAAGGTGGGTAGCTGCAGTGGTTCAGTCGTGATGGTCACAATTACATACGCACCAACGATAAAAATATACTTTGAATTTACTGAAATTTTTTCTTTAGAAATTTGTTACGGTAAATTTTTGTATGACAACGTATACATGTTAGACCCTTTTTTGGTTGAATCGGGTGTGAGGATTTCATATCTGGCATTAGTTTTGCCTTAGCTGTGCACGTTTTTAAAAAAACAAATTTTGAAAAAATTCCTATAGAAAAAATTCACAAAATTGAGGGTGCGATGGGGTAAAGTGTACCCCCAGTCCCTTTTTTTGTGTTTTGTTTCATAATTTTTCATGCCCGAACCGAAAATCGCCCATCCTAATACCTATCCAATTTAATTGGTACTACATATTGCTACAAAAGATATGGTTCTGTTCTATATAACCATTTAGCAGTCAGGGTATACTTCCGAAATCCAACGCACTCTGTCTAGCTCTGTCTAAAGCCAAGTCACATAAACTAGCAACGAACGCAATCTCCGATATTTCCCGAAAGAACCAAATCCCGAGTATCACCGCATCCGAACCAGTTATCACATAGGCAGAGTCAGAGAGGGCAATTATTGGAGAATTACTAAATCTTAATACCCACGATTGATTGTTATGGTGTATTAGGAAAGACTTATGCACAAAATATATATACTCGTAATTAACCATATATATATTATTCAACAAAAACTAACAAGTCTTTTTATTAAACGGAGTTTCGAGAGTCCTTCGTTCGACCCTGAAGCGGCTGAGTCAACTTTGAGCTTCTTTCAATCAATTGATCTAAAACTGGACCTAAACGTTCATATTCTTAAGAAGCCTTAAATGGCTTATACTTCTGAGTTTTGAAGAGAAGTGACAGCCTATCAGAAAAATCAATTTCTTTTTAAAAAATTGTTAATTTAAGCCCGGATCTGCCAAAATTCGTTGACTTGAATGCAATATACTTGGCACACACGGCCACGACCACCACACTCCAATGGGTCTAGAGATCTTAATAAATAAGATCTAAACGCTAACATTGCTTTTAACACGAGGTAGTAAGTAGTTATATAATGTTCCTGGTAAAAACATTTTTTTTTTTTTTTTAATACTTTGTTAATCCATCCACTAAGTTAAGCAAAACCAAACTCTTCAGAAACAAAAACGTTAACTGCCAAAACTGCTAAATTGGTTTGCTCGTTTAAATACCTTCAACGTATTTTTCTGTGCAATTCCATGGATACTTAAACATTTAATTCAACGTCGTTGCCAGTCATTCATGCTCTCGTGAATATGTCTGTATGTGCGAGTGTGTGTGAACTGTGATTGTATTTCAGTATGGCACACGCGTGCTGAATATTATTTACACATGATTTTGCAAATCCGAAACAAACACTGACAGGCACAAACACACACACACACACACACATATACAAACACTTGCACATACGCACAAAAGAACATGAGTAAATTTGTAATTCATTCGGAAATTAGTTTAAGCTGAAGCATATTTTTTGTAGGGCTTAAATATTTGCGAACAAATCTATACCTATGAAAACACACACATAAACACACAGTACCAGGTTGGTTAAAAAAAAAAAGGTAACAATAACAGCAAAACAATATCAAACAAAAAATAAAAACAATCATTGTTAAGCTGACTTTTGTTTTCCTGTCTTTACCTAAACATATTACGAGCATTTGGCGTATCCTGTGCCATTTCAACTTCATTATAAATGCCTCAATAAACAATATTTCATTTCCTGCCAATGCGTACGTGTGTGTCTTGATACGTTGTGTATGATTGTGAATTTGTGTGTGTTTGTGGCGTTAAGTAATGCTTTTCTTTTTTTATATGCTCTGTATTTTTTATCTATGTATTCTGTAGTTACATGTATCGGTTTTAGGTTTTGCTTATAATTCACATATAATGTACTTAGTTGTAATTTTGACATAATTTTGTTCACTGCTTGCTTGAACGTTAAAGTAACTTCGTGATTGGCAAACTCATTGATTTCCTGCTCAAAATTACTTCTTCATGAAAATATCATGACTTTCCAAAACTTATCGCTGTTCTGTCAAAACACATAATTAACAAACAAAAAAAAAAAATGCAAAACAAACAACAACAACCAATCCTCTACCCTGCTTTGTGTCAGCTATTCATGCATGCGAATGCCAACCAGTAAATTCTTTTATCATTCAAATTCCTAGCACTTCCTTAGCAAACATTGGAAGACCAGCCGATCTGCTCTGCTTTCTGCGCCACAAATCCTTGCTAAACCGCAACGCAGCGGACATTGTTGTTACGTAATTGCATTCCGCTATCGCAGAATTTATTGCTGGCAACAGACGGCAGGAATCTATCCAACCCCCGGCCATGCTTCACGCTTGTGGTCATCCGCAGCACATTTATTTCATGTGCTGGCAAGAACAAAAACAAAAACAACAATAGCAACTTGTGCAATAACAATCGCAGAAATCATCATCGCCAACATGTTGGCTGGTTGTAGCAGCAGCAGCAGCAACGCTACAACAATTGCTGCTAGCTGGGCATCGTATTGCCACAAGCGTAGCAACAACGTCACAATAACAACAAATAACAAAGAGAACAACTGCTGATGATGTTTCTGCTGCACTCACAACAACAACAAGAATAACAGCAACAATAACAACAACAACAACAACAACAACAACAACAAGAATAACAGCAACAATAACAACGGCAACAGCAATGCACCAAGAGTCAATCGAACGAACAATTGGCAATTTTTATTGAACTCTCTACATTTGATGAGCATTCTTTTGCAGCAGCAGCAGCATCCTGCCTGCAATGACTATGATCACCAGGGACAACAAAGCCACTTATACCCATACACACACACACACACACACACACACACACACACACACACACACACACAGCAACAAAAACAACACAACCATAGACTCAACAAAAACAGCAACACTAAGAATAGCACCAACAATTGCCAATTGCAATTGCGATTTCAATTGCAGATAGAACAGATAGTTTTTATTGTTAGCAGTCGTTGCAGCAAAACAATAAAACAACAACAAACAACAACAACAACAACTACAACCAACAAACAAACAAACTATAAAAGAAAGCTCAAAAGGAATATGTAAATAGTTGGCAGTCGCATAAGTTATCTGCATGGACGATCTACAAACCTGTAGCAGCAACAACAGCAGCACCAGACAGTGGCAAAATAAGTGTTCACATTTGACTGGCCAACTCCGACAATTGTTGGCTGGCACACATAATCCACAGTAAAGGTAAATTTTTATTTCTAACTTATAAACATAGGTTCTGATAAAAACTAAAAAAAAAACGAAGATGCTTTTTCAACTTGCTGCACAAAAAGAAAAATACTAAAACAAAAACAGCCCAACTTCATGATGGACGTTATAAAATTCACAGCCAAAACTATTAACTTTCATGACTGACAAAGTTCAATGGTTCAATGGCAAGCGTCATAAAGCATCCAACAGCCACATTAAGGCGTTCATACTAGGTTCCACTGGGTTGTATTCTTTGTATTTTTATCGCACTTTATATAAACGATGCAACGCTTCTATGGATTGTATCGGCAAACATTGGCGCATTGAACAATCCGCAGATTTTGTGACTTAACTGCTGCAACAACAAATTTTAAAACAGTTTATTTAGAAACAAAAAAATACTCTGCAAGGAAAGATTAAGTTGAAGTAAAATTTGCTGCACTACTGCGTATTGGCAGTATTTGAGTTATATTCAATTTAGAAATTTACTTAAATAAATATTGAAAAACATGAGTTTTAAAATTGTGGCAATTTAATTTGTTTAACTTATTTTATAATTCTTAAAGAACGTCTTCTTTAAGAATTATATTTTGAGCTTAATGCCCAAAAATTCATGAAGCAACAGGTTGCTACAACAGCAAAATATTCCTCAGAAGAACCTAGCAGACTATACCATGGTTTCGTCGGACGCTACTCCGACTCATCAGTAGTCTCTGTGGTTCATGCAGTCCACTAACGTTGAGAAGCTAATAAGTGCAACTGCCGCAAAACCAGAAAGGAATTACCGAATGCACTTTTCACTTTATCAAAGCAGAGTTTTTCTACTCTTTTGCTAGTCAAAAAATTTCAAAAAGCTGACTGCATTGCTTCTGCGAAGATTTTATTGTTGCGCTTTTTGTTTACTTCTTTATCACGTGTTCATCTAGGTTCCAACATTTTGTTGGTATTAAACCATAGAAGGCGTGAAGAAGGTTTTTTTGAAAGCAGATGTTTATTATATGCGCAAACATATAATTTTAACAAGCTTTCGAAGGTCGTGCTCGCACCAGTTCACATGAGTTTTATTTTTCTTCTGAGGAATATTTTGTTGTTGTAGCAACCTGTTGCTTCATGAATTTTTTGGCATTGAGCTCAAAATATAATTCTTAAAGAAGACGTTCTTTAAGCATTATAAAATAAATTAATATTGAAAAACTTCTAAACATATCGACCCCTTTGCGCGAAATTATCGTATGTGCCAAAAACCAAATTATACAGGAAAGCTTTTCTGTTCTTTAGTTTGCAATATCAAAACCAAATTTGGCATGTGCTTAGATTGTTAAGTAACATAACTAAAATCAAAAGTTTTCGTGTGAAAAAGTTTACATTATCCGAAAAAAAAACCTATTTTTGGCACATGCGATCATTTTGCTCACAACATTTCGCAAGTATGCTTGCAGTTTTATTTCGAAGGCTGAGGTATGCTCAGCCGCTCCAGGGTCCGTCCGAGGGATCTCGCTACTCTTGGGCAAAAGTAAATTTTTCTTAATCAGAGATGAAATAGATGAATTAATCGCAGAATTAGTTACGGTTGACGTTAAAGTCAACACAATCACTAAACCTCAAAGGTTTTAGCTCGGCACGATTAATAATCTATTTTGTTCCCTTTTTTTATTTTATTCTTTATTTTTTTTATATAAAATATTTATTACAAACTTAGTGTATACCTAAACTTAGTGCATATATATTATAAACATTAGTGGCACACGGTGGCAGAGGGCCAACTATTCAGGCGGACTTAGTATTTACTTAAAATTTAGTTCATATACGATATAAACATTAGTGGAAAAGTGCGCACGGGGGCAGAGGGCCAAACGGATTCAGGCGGCAGACGGTCGACGGCAAAGCAGGCCTTCACAACGTAAACCTATTTAGAATACGGTGGGTTGCTGAACCCAGCAAGACGAAGCTTAAGTTTTGACCGGAGTCGAAAAGCCGGAGCTTGATTATGACCGGAGTCGAAAAGCCGGAGCTTGAGTTTGACCTGAGTCGAAAAGCCGGAGCTTGAGGGTAAAGCGCTGATTATAATAGACGAAACGGAACGTAGGCAATTGTCAGCGTAGCGGGATGAAACGCTTTCAAACGAAGTTACGATTATAATATACGGAATAAATCGTTTAAATGGTCAAATAAACATAAGCAAAAATTGAAAAACATCAATCTTCCTTTCCTTTAACTTCATTTCCAAAAATTGTGTTCAAAATTAATATGAGTTCATTATAAAAAGGAGGCGTTAGAAAATCAAATTAAATATATATATTTAAGTATTTGTCAAGAGCATTTGTTTATTCTCGACGAAACGGAACGCAACGCAAAAATCAAAAATCTATAGATCTCAACGACGCGTGCCGTTCCATTCCGTCTTATTATAAACGCTCACATAAGAAGTTCATGTAATAAATTGCAAAGTGACATTTCTCAACGTTCAACAACGTTCCGTTTCGTCTATTATAATCTGCGCTTTAGGTGGCTTGATTATAGAAATCTGTAATCAACTTAATTACCTGGCTTTATCACCACCCGAAAATTGATTTACAATTAAAAACATTAATCGCATCAATTGAGATGTCAAGCGAACTCAACATGCCTAAACCAACATTTTGCGCACTACTTATTTAATGTTCACTGCTAACTGCATGTGAATCATATTATTGTTATCATGCTAACAAGTGACACAATGCAACGTCGCTATAAATAGCATGTCTATTTACATTGCTGCCAAAACGAGTTTTATGTGTATGTGTGCTGCACTGTGATTGAGGCATTAAGCAGCCTCCACTACGGTTAGTACTAAGATGGGGGACCACATTGGATCCTCGATGCATTATTATTATTTTTTTTTTTATTTTTTTTTTTTTTATTCCAGTCTATTTCATTTATTAATTTTTCTTTTTCTTTTTTTTTTTTTAATTCATTGGTATCTTTTCAGTCTTAATTAAATGTTTGGCTTTGGCGATTGCATGGTAAGACAAAGCATGCAGTTGTTGGTGAATTGCCGTCGGCATTTAAAACTACTCTTTTTTCCTTATATTACGCGGATATTTAAAGTTTCTATCGTAAAAATTAAAAAACGGTTTAAACGATCGAAAATTCAAGCCTATCATAAGAATTAACATTTTTTGTTTGTTTATTTTTATTAATTTTGTATTTTTGTATGCATAAAAATTAATGGCGAAGTGAAAGAATCATGACAATTTCTCAATTCGTTTCTGAGTTACAATCCCAAATATCTCTTTAAACACTTCCACAGCAACAACAATGCCACCTACCTGGTCAAACTTTAAATCTAAATCATCGACTGACGCAGCCACTTGCACTCACAGGAATTCAGTGACAAATCCATGAATAGAAGAATTTTATATATAAAGACATGAAAAAATAAAGGTTTCGTTTTTTTTATTATTTTCAGTAACTAATATAAAATAACATTTAAAAAAAAACAAATTGGCCATTTCAGCCCTCTTATGATCAATTGTGTTGTGTGTGTTATTAAATGTTTGCACACAATTGACCGAGAACTGGAGCTACATGTTTTATGCCGACTCCGAACGACTAAAGTTCATGTTCTCAAGAAACTTTACATGGCATTATTTACTCTCTGAGGTTTTTCCATTGTCTGCAGAGAGGTGGTGACCGATCAGAAATATTTTTTTATTGAAAAAACTTTTCGCTACGGCTGGGGATCGAACCCGGGCTCCGAGCATGCTAAGCCACACACTTAACCTGCATGCCACGGTCACCATAAAATAGCATTTAGCAAAATTAATAAATAACAAAAACTTGTATTCAATATAAAAAAAAAATGGTAATTTAAGAAATTTATTATTAAATTCGACGTCGGTTTCAATTAAGAAGTACTTAACTTTTAAATAATGTTTTAAATTTAAATACTTATTGTGATGTTTGGATGGAATGAACATTAATTTTGCAAATCTTTAAATTTGTTCGAGGAGATACATAAAGACTTATGGTGCAATATTTTTAACAAAAAAGTCAAATTTAAGTTTTTCATAGATTTTTTGGTGAAATTTTCAACATAGGTTAGTTCAAGTGATTTTTTTTTTATCGAATGAAGCTATGCAAGTGATTGAGTGCTTCACAAAAACTGCTAGTCTCATTTATGTTTATGAACCCAAAAAGAAAGCATGCGAAATATTTCTCTTAAAACTTAGTATTGCTTTACTTTAAGTAACGGTAAAACGAATAGAGGCATGGTTCCAAGAGGCTACATAAAGCGAGCAATCTGCTTCATATTTTACTTTTAAATTAAAAAAAAAAATATGTTAATATAACAAAAACTAGTATGTTTATAATATTTTTGTATGGCACATACGATAATTTCGCCCTCAAAAAAAAACAAAAATCAATGTTACATACGATAAAATAAACACTAAATTTTTGGAGAACCTATAGGGATTTCAGCTACGATATATTACAGGGTGATGCGTTGTAGGATGTAGAACAAATTTGTATCAAAAATCAATTTAAAAAAAATGCCACATACCATTATTTCGCGCAAACGGGTCGATATGCCTTGGTTCAAAGAAATGTTTGTTGTGTTCACAGAACTGTAGTAAAGTTTTGGTCAATGAATTATTTGGAATTGTTTGTTAACTCTCTGTTTTGGTCAATGCACATTCGTTTCCACGGAAATTTGTCTGTGTTAAATTAATTACAATTGGATTAATTAAGATATTGAAATTATTTCTTAATTGACAAAATTGGTTCCGAAAATATCTTCAACATTGTTAATATAAATTTAGTAGTAAGCAATTTGAAAGAATTCTTCAATTAGACATGGAATGGCTGTGTTGAAGTATTTTTCCCAATGTTTTTTTTTCAATTTTTAGGCTCACATATTAATGCTTAAAAGCAATAAATTTTTTACCTATTTAAGAATGGAGATCATAAATAAAATCACTCATACGCTCCGTAGTACTGAACCAAACATTCGACATAAAACAACTACAGTATTAAGTCTAGGCTCACAATTTTAATTCTACATTTGCATAGAGAGCAAAATATTTTTACACTCACAAACACACACATGTACTCAACAAAAACAAAGATTACACAATAATAATTAGTACAAAATTGTAACAGAAAAAACAATACATAGAATCGTAATGCATTGTTTGAACAGCACAGGACATGCACAGGACTGAACACACTCATTCAAAGAGACTAATAGACAAATACCGATGATTTTACAACAACAATGGCACAAACAACTATAAAAGCAAAAGCAGAGTAGACAATCAGTTTGATGCAACAACAAGAGCATCAGCATCAACAACAACAACAACAACAACAACAACAAAAACAATGTACAAACTATTGTGCAACATTAGCCAATGAGCAGAAACAGCTTGAAGCATGTTAATTGAAATCAATAACTAAGCATTGCAACGCAGCTAAATGAATGACACAACTGAGAGTCAAAACAACAACAACAACAACAACAACAACAACAACAACATCTAAGCAACAAGAACCACAACAACATAGACGACGTAGAGAACAAAAACATTAAGGCCACCATAACACAAAACAAAGCAAAAGAAGACAGAATGTCCTAGCAGCAGGATATGCAGCAGCAAGCAGCGCTGTAAAATATTCGTATTTGGTGTTATCTGGAAAATGTGTGTAAAATGTTGAAAATGTTGTCGATATATTTCAAATGTGTGTGTATGTGTTTGAGTGTATGTGTTGTTCTACACAAAGTCTTATGGTCTAATGTATGCTTGAGAGCGGGTGTGGATATATTTGTGAGATGGAAATATTTAGTTATGTTCTGTTATAAGACATGATCGGATTATTTTGGAAACTACTATTAACTTAGAAGAGACTTAAAACGACCAAAGAAATAGTTTGAAATCAGTTTGTAGTTAAATTATATGGTTAGCTTTAAATTTACTGCATTGGAAAGTACTTATGGTATTTTACTTAACCCTCATTCAGATAACGTACCCTTTTAGCTCAATATTTCTAACATCGATATTTTAACGATTTTCTAACATTGTTGACACCTTTGGAATAGTAAGATTCTAAAGACCCGTTTGACCTGTTTATTTGTGGTAAATCTCCTTCCCTGGAGCCACCTTTTTAATTATGAGAATAGATAATAATCGCTGGGAAGAATATGGGATATAAAAAGCAAATTGGAAGCGTAACTTGTGCTGTTTTGGTCGAGAAAATAAACAAATTTTTACTGCGTACTCTTCGTTAGCAAGAAAATTTTAAACTCTGTTCGAAAAAATGTGGTGAGAACGAAAAAGGACGCAGTTTTGAGGATTGTAACAAGATCTTAATTTTGTAAATTTTTTTAGACAACAGGGAGCCCCAGTAAAATTTAAATTTAAACAAAAATTTATATAAAAAATACTACAAATTATTTAAGTAATTTGTAATAGACCGGGTCGGAAGAATAAAAGTTCACTACACGGTTAAAAATCTTGGACAAAATTTTAAACTTTTTTGGATTAAATATAGGACACGACCAAAAAAAGTTAATTTTTTAATCCAATGAAAAGGTTTAATTTATTTTTAATCCGCAAAAAGTTTAAAATTTCTTAATCCAAAAAGGAATAATTGTTAATCCACAGAAAGTTTAAATTATTATAATCCAAAAAGGATTAGATTTTAGTCAAAAAAAGTTTAAACTATTGTACTCCGAAAAGGATTACTATTTAATCCACACAGGTTTTAACACTGTTTACAGTAACAATGTATATAATAATATTTTGGTTCAGATTTCAATAAACAATTTGTTTCATTTAATTAAAAATAAATTTCGGATGCTTTAATAACATTTAGAATTATATTTAGCTTAAATTTCGTAGTAGTAGTAGTAGTTTTCAATCTTATACCTGAATTACAATGCGGCAGTGGCAGTGTCAGTAGCAGTGGCATTGATCAGCTGTTATTTTAGGAATACTGTTGTTCAATGGTAAAACTTACATAGCAGCAGTGGCAGTAAGCAGTACTGTCGAGGTAAGCCCTATTTCTAAATTCACTGCCAACATGCAAATAATTAAACTACTAAGAAAAATTCCACAATCACTGCTTTTGATGCTGACGCTGCCAATGCTAGATTGTAATTTGCAGGCAGTAAAATACGAAACAGCTGAGCACTGCCGCTGCCACTGACACAGCTGCTGCCACTGCCACTGCTGCATTGTAATTCAGCTATTAAATAACATAAATACTTTTTCCTGAAAATACTACCTTTTTGCAAATTTGTAGTCCAAAAATTGTCTTAAACTTAAACTTTTTCGGATTAAAAAAAGTAAACTAATATATGAAAAAAAAAATAGTACTTTAAGGATTAAAAATTACTTTAAACCAAAGTTTGAATTAAAAACTAGTTCAACACTTTTAACCGTGTAACCGGAATTGTCTGAAATAAAATTTCAAGTCGAAAAAGAAAAAATCAGTTTTTACAGTGCACAGAGATCTGTTCAGAAAAATTGTATGAGGACCACACAAAAAAGTATTGAGTTGCGAGGATCTTAAGATTTTATTTTTTATCATATTTTTTGGAAAACAGGGTGTTCCAAATTGTGTTTGTTTATAATGCTTTTTTTTATGTCTCATAAAATATTATAAAACAAGTAAAGAAAGTCTAAAGTCGGTCTAGACCGACTATGAAATACCCTAAACCTACTTTTTCAAAATACAATAAAAGTATTGAAAATGGGTGTGTCCGTAAGTGGATGAAGCCCATATTGTATATGCATTTCAATATTGATGGAAAATTTACAAAAATTTATAAAAATTTCAATTTTTATTCCTGAACGCTCGTCAGATTGCAATCGTCTCGTTTCGTCTATTTTGGTTTGCCCTTTTTTAGTATTTTCGTGGACAGAAAATGCTCAATTTTTGAATGCTTCATTGTTTTGATATAAAATACATACGTATCTAATTTTATCTGTGTAGGTTAAACATAAGCTAATTTATTGATTTTTAAAATTTTGTGTTGTATGGGAGGTGGGCGTTGCCGTGGGCGGATGACACCCATTTTTCAAAGACATCTTTGTTTTGATATAAAATACCTTATTTTATTGTTGTAGGCTAAGTTTAAGCTCATTTATGCAGTTTTCAACTTATGCGTTGTATGAGAGGTAGGCGTATCTGTTGGCGAATTCCAAAAATATTCAATAGTGCAGATCCTTGAGTTCATGTGACTATGTGTGCCGAGTTTCATTCAATTATCTGAAATCCTTCTTATTATTCTTTGCATACGAACAACGTATACGTGACCCTGATCAAGAATAAATATACTTTTCTATACCGGACTCGCTTCGTTCTATGCATTACAAACGTTTGCACAAAGTTAATATACCCTGACTTTCAGGTTAAGGTCAGGTTAAGGTTTCAGATTAAGGTCTTGTAACTATCCTCAGAGCTGCATACTTTTTTGTTGTTAATTAAACACTTATTCCAGTCACCGGCACGTACATTTTTTTGTTTTTCAATCCGGTTTAGTGGTCACTGTTTTTGGTGCTCTCCCTGCATGTTCATCTTTTGTTCTAATGCGACGTCTTGTGAACCCTGCAGTTCAACATTTTATAGTTGTATACGACATAACAGATTTACCAATTTCTTTTCTTTTGTTTCTTTGGCACTTTTGTTATGCAAATACTAATTCTTAATCAAAACACACAATTCTTTTTTATT
Organism: Tetanocera ferruginea; assembly: GCA_958299015.1. Classification (NCBI taxonomy): domain Eukaryota; kingdom Metazoa; phylum Arthropoda; class Insecta; order Diptera; family Sciomyzidae; genus Tetanocera; species Tetanocera ferruginea. The sequence continues at coordinate 155,587,184 of OY282642.1, read as the reverse complement.
AATTTTTGCAACAATACCAAACGTTGTTTGATTTGGAATACCGTAACGGCACTATTCATTACACTCTAAACCTGAAAGGTCAGGGTATATTAACTTTGTGCAAACATTTGTATCGCATAGAACGAAGCGAATCCGGTATAGAAAAGTATATATATTCTTGATCAGCGTCACCTCGTGAGTCGAGCTATTCATGTCCGTCCGTCCGTCCGTCCGTCTGTCCGTCTGTGTGTTGTCCGTATACACAGGATAAGAAGAAGGAGTTGAGATAATTGGATGAAACTTGGTACACATGGTCACATGCACCCACAGATCTGCACTATTTAATATTTTTGGAATCCGCTCACCGACACGCCCACTTCCCATACAACCCAAAAATTGAAAACGCAATAAATAAGCCTGTATTTAACCTAAAGAACTAAAATTTGGCACGTATGTTTTTTATGACAAGAAAAATATGGTTTTGAAAAATGGACGTAATCCGCCTACGGACACGCCTACCTCCCATACAACCCAAAAAGTTTAAAACTCAATAAATAAGATTATGTTTGTCATAGAGAAATTAAATTTGGTATGTATGTATTTTATACCAAAACTAAGGTGTGTTCAAAAATTGTGAGTTATCCGTCCATGAACTCGCCCACCTCCCATAGCGAAAGCACAAAAAAGGCATTAACTGTGAGCTACAGGAATAAAACTTGGTATGTGTAAATTTTTCATCAACATTTAAATGCATAAAAAATAAAGGCTTCATCCGCTCACGGACACGCCCATTTAAAATACAATTTGTTTTTGAAAAGATGGTTTAGGGTATTTCATAGTCGGCCTAGACCGACTTTAGACTTTCTTTACTTGTTTTAAGATAGTTTTGACATTTATGGTGTGTTCATGTAAAGCTTCCCACCCATCAAAAATGTCATGTATTTGAATAAAGGTGGTCCCTTCACTTTGAAGCCGGTCGCATTGAGGAATCTTGAACACCTTAGTATTGAATCGAATGTAAACAAATAAAAACTTTTAATTTTTCGAAAATTATTAAGTTTATTTGTACGTACCATGCAAGTTATTTCTAGACTAGAATAAAAAGCATAGAAATGCAGTTTAATAGGTTTCTGAGAAAAATTATTTTCAAAAATTAAACTGTTCTGCCGATACAAACGAAATTTGATGTCAGATATGTAATGGATAAAGTGTTTACGCTGTACTATTTAAAATTAAATTACTTCATCTAAAGAATCTAAAGATAACTTTCGAAAAATAGATAAGTCGATTGAAAATCATGTCTTCCTATCATACAAAGGTCGTTATTCAAATAATAAAATCCCTTTCAGTCTCAAAAAAATGTACACTGAGAAAAAAAACATACTTTAAAATTAAACAAAAAATTTTGAAATAGAAATTTAACGCCATTGCGTTTCTACAAAACAAAAATTAAAACAAATACTTTTAAAACACATACTTTCTTTTTTTTTATTTACTCTCATTATTTCTTTGAAAAAACAAACAAAAATTTGAATACAATGAAAATTTTTGAATTGGTTCGAACATACGATAAAATAAGAACTAATTAATTAAATATTAAAATATATCAAATGTAAAATTCATCGAATGGAGTTAACATTCGGAGGTTCCGAGGGTAACTGTCTGTGCATCTGATGTTAAAAACTCGGTAAAGCTAAAAAAATGGCATCGAAAATATGCTTTAAAATATTTGTTTTAAATTTTAAAATTTTTGTTTTAAATTTGTTTTTCATAACAAAAACATTGTTTTAAAAACAAAAACTTTTGTTTTGAATTTAAATTTAAATACAGGTGTGTTTAATTTTAATGAATTTGTTTCAAGCTCTAATTCAAAAACAAATTCGTTAGATATGAACACAATTTCATTTAATTTTAACACATTTTTCTCTTAGTGTATGACCTTAAAATTATAATAAAATATGAAAAATTTAAAACTAAACCACAGTTAACTCCTATGAAAAGTGACATCATCTAAATGGAAAATCTTTTGAAATTTCTAAGAAAATCAATCACATAAGATAAATAAATTGTTAAGAAATATTAAGAATTTATTGACATAAGGTTAAATTTTTAATATGTTTGAAAGTTTGATATTCGGCAAAAACGAATAAAAGCTTCTACTATCCGCCATACAAAGTGACGTCAGCAAAATATCAAAACCTTCAAAAGCTGCACAGAAAATTATTCTGAAAAAATGGAATGAAACCTACGCCTACACCCTTTTGTATTTGGTACGACATCAAAATAATACACACCATATATTCTCGAACCACTTTTTTACTTCAACACGTTTTTGACAGTATTTTTACATCAGCCAAGGCGAAGATAATTCATTACTTGTTTAAAAACTTATTTGTGTTTACAAAAATGATGAAAAACTATGTAGAAACCATACATAAAATATTTACTTCTGCCATTTATCTGCTCTGACTATGTTCACAAATGTTTTTTTTTTAACTTTAAACTTCCAACATATTCGAAGATTTTTAAAGAATTTATCTAAATTCTTATTCTCTAAAATATTTTGTTTTGACAAAGTCAAAATTCAGCTCCATAATTTCAAAGGTTCAATCAAGCAATAAATTTAAAGTTATTTTTACCCTCCAATCCACACAAGAACAAGAACCACATAAAACAAGAACAAACCAATATAACATCATTAATGATGTCGCCACTATTAGGCAGATGTTACCGAATATTTAAAATCGATTCCAACATCATTGATATCATAAAATCATACAGTTTTTAGCCACTCTTCTGCACCCTTTCCGCTCTACCGCTTCAATCAGACACCAATCTTCTATCGTTAGCCAACTTTATATTGTATGTTGGCTGCTTTTGTGCTTTGCTGCTCCGTTCGTTCTTTCGTTCGTTCGTTTATTTTGACCTTTCATTTGTGTGGCCAACTGATTGGTAGCAAAACCATTACACAAAACCGCAACATCGAAGCACCGGCAGTGGTGACAACTTGATAAAACAAAATGGGGCAATTTTCGATACATTTGCTTGTGTTCACATGGCTTGTAGTGCTGCAGCTGCATACAGCAAAAATTATTGCCCCGACGTTATCAGAAACTTCATTAGCAACGGCATGATCATGGAGTAGCAACATCATCATCATCTTCATTATCATCATCATCAACATCAAACCATTGTTGTCGTCATTGATATGCAATTAAGTCAATGTTATTTGCATGTAGCAGTTTATGTGGTTTGTGTATGTGTGCGTGTTGTTGAGAGTGTGTGAATATGAGTGTGTGTGTGTTTTAGCTTGTGAAGAGTTTGGTTGTTGTGGTGTTTGTGACAATTTTTGAATTGCATTCTTTTAAAAGCAACAATAATAATTTTTTGATTCTTTTTTTAAGATTTTTCAATTAAATTTCTGTGCTTAGAATTTCAACATTTCTTAAAGACTAAAAGAAGTAACGAGAAAATTTGGTTCTTCCACATCAACTTACCTGAACGACTTGCACTATTTGCCATAGATTGTAATAAAAATTTACTCATAAAATTTTTCTTTATAACTTTATTTTAATAAATTTATTATATTATATTATATAACATATTATTATATTTGTCTTAAGCTTACTTCTTCAATTCTTCGTTAAATCAAAAAAAAGCTATTTTGTTTATTGACTTTCGTTGTAGCAACACTATCTATATAAAAAATATATTTTGGTTTAGAATAAAAATATTTTTATAAACTAAATAAAACTGCATGTATTTACAAGATTTTAATATATAAATTGTTTGTTGTACGTTTAGAAAAACAAAACAGTTTCGGTCGGCTTGTGTAGAGGCAAAAGAGAAAAAAAAAAAAATTAGTTTAACGGTTTGTGTTATTTTCATGCTGTAGCACAAACATGAAATTGCAAAATTGATGCTCTTGTAAGTTGGCAGTAATTAAAAATAATTTGAAGCATATTTTTAGGTTTAGGGCTGAGCACGTTCTTAAGTTATTTGTTTGTTTTTTTGTTTGTTTTTTTTTTGTAGCTTCGTCTACGTTGTTGCTTCTTTATAGCTGTCATTATAATTGTTGAGCTCAGCTCCGTTTTTCATTTGTTTTGGTCTTGCGTTTGTTGTCCACTGTTTTAATCCTGTCCATTTTTTTGTGCTTTTGTTTTTGTTGTTGCTCGATTAAACGTTTTGGTCTAGTGGTCCTTTTTTATAATTTTTGTTGTTGTTGCCAGTAACCCCCTCACTTCGGCTTCTGTATCGGCTCATTTCATTTATCAGTCTTAGAGTCGAGTTAAATGTTGCACCAACACTCCTTTCAACATCCGGTCCATACGTCCCCACATTCGGTTCGGTTCGGTTCTTGTACGCTATAATGGCGTGGCTTTGTTCTTGTGAGTTGTTGTTGTTGTTGTTGTTTTTGTTTGTTTTTATTAAATTCTATTTATTGTTTGTTTCATTTTATTTTAGAAGCCCAATTTTTTTAGAGCCTTAAGGTCTACATCTCCATAGTAATCCTCGCTATAAACAGAAAAATAGAGAGCATCGTTAAAAATGGTTTTAATTTTGGTCTTTTTATTCAATTATTTAATTTTACTAATTTTTATTTTCAAATTTGTTTGCTTGTTGCTATTGTTGTTTTTATCATCAGCACGACCAACTGTTTGTTTGGTTTTCTCTGATAAATGAGGTCATATTTTGTTAGTTACAATGTGTGGTTCAAAAAATGTTAGACGTTTGTTCTCAAGAATAATAATTATTTTAATAAAAACAAATGAAATTTATCATAAAAACTAAAATAAAATAAAAATAATAAGATGACGCAATATATATTTATTTTTTGTTTAACAAATTTTTGTTCAAATAAAGCTGAAAAAATTTAAAATGTAGAAAATATATGCATTTTTTAAAAAAAAAAAACATATATCTTCATAAAAATTTTAAAAAATAATAAAAATTTGCAACATAACTCTTTGTTAGAGGCATATGTTGCATACATTTATACCTAATTATTTCAACTCTGGTACTTTTTGTTTAATAAAATTTAAACTTAAAAATAAATTTAAAAAATTGATATTAAAATTTAATTTAAATAACTCTGACCTCTAACTCTCGGACTGATTGGAACTTCTGGCCTTTATGAAACATTAAGACTGTAAGACTGTATCCCGGCAAATTTCGGGTATTTCTGTATTTCTTGTATTTCTTATTTATAGAGATATATAGTGTGATTGTGAATTAGCTACGTTTCCATCAAAAATTTTAACAAATTCAACTCAGCTGATGCTTAATGAAACGCAACTTCAGCGTAATCAATGCTTTACATCTTTAAACTGCAGAGAATTCCAGCAGATTAAAAAGCCATAACAAGCACAATATATCAAGTGAATACGTCTTTTGAGGAATATCCACACATAGACAAAAAATTTACAACAATAAAAACATTTATTTAGAGCGCAACAAATGCCCGCAAAGCTTTGAGGCGTAGTGCTGCTAAGAAAGCTTTACAAATCACAGAACAGAGCAAGCACAACAACAATAACTAACCATAACAAAAATAGCAACAAGAATAAAATGCCGCAAACCAACACACAGAGCAAGAACCAAGAAACAACCACAACAGAATTGTTGTACAGCAACGCAGAGGAAACGGAAGGAGCAATGCAAAGGATATTAAATAAAATGAAATTAAATAAAATCTAGCATTAAATTGTATTGGTCAAAAACAAAGAAGATACAACAACAACAACAACAACAACAACAACAACAACAACAACAATAACAAGAATAACGAGGACAAACAAACGCAGTCACTTGTTGACGTCCACAGAGAAATGCATAGAAGTGGATATACAAGTAGCGCAATCCTTGTAGACACCGAGAAGAGTGGCTAGGATCATCAAGAATATGTTTTGGCTTTATTGCTTGTAATTGTATTTGTTATCAACTAGTACATGCGTTCATGTGTGTTGATTTTCTTTTTGTTGTTATTTCTAGTGTTGCAAAGAATAAAATTATTTGTTTGAAATTTTATGACCATCACTTAAACTGTTTTTGCTGTAAGCGTACCAAGCGAATTCCTTGTGAGAACTTTTGCAATTCTTTCTGTGCTTTATTTATTTTAATATTTCTTTTTTTCCACTTAATAAAATTAAGTTTGTTCTGCTGATTATCATTAAAAATAATTAAAGTCCTTTTGCCTCTGACATGACAAAGATGGTAAACGTGCGCAAGAGATAGCATGCGTTTGCGAAAGGAAGCTGGAATTAAGTTGAGGTCAGTTTGTATGTTGATAGTTTGGCAGGGGGGTTGGGGGAGAGGTGGACATGGTCTTTGTTATAAAATGTTGTTGTGGTGAAATGTTCCTTTTTTGTTTTGTTATTTGAAGAAATTGTATTTATTTAATAAATGTTACAAATGGAAGATTTAATAAATGTTACAATTGAAATATTTACTCTTTGAACGGTTGCAATCAAGTGTAGCTCAGTGCAGAGTAGCCAACTATCAAAAAAAAAGGAAAAGCCGTTGCTATGGTTTTGTGGCACTTGGTTTCTTGTGTTTAAGATGCTGGTGACTATTTTATGTGCAATAATTAGAAAGTTGTTCATTTAAACTTGTAAAAAATGTTTCAATAAACATCAAGAATCGTCGTTGATAATGAAAAAGAGATAACTATACAATTTATTATTTATAACTATACAATTTATTAATTTATAATTTAAAAAAAAAATACTTCACAGCAGAATGTGAAGACAACAAATACTGCTAGGAAAACTTTTGTGAGGAAAATAAATATCGCATGTTTTCACTTTCTTGTAGCCATTTTCGTTTGTCTTATATTAAGAAATAAAAAAATTGTCTTAAATTTGTTTTTGTACTTCTTGTAGGTAATGTCAAAGTCTCATGCAGCTCATTACTTTTAAAAAGAGTGTAAAGTGTTTAAGTAATGGGGGGAAAAAGCAAACAAAACAATTCTTCGTGACAAATATTGTTATAGAAAATACTGTTTCTGATGCTGGTTTGTCATTTTAACCGTTTGAAAATAAATATTTTTTAATAAAAATAAACGAAACAATTAAATTTCATACAATACAGATACAATTAGGTTTTTCACAACTTCCCAATAAACCACATAGCGGACTCGGTTTAGTTTCGAATTAGTAATGAAACCGAGAACTCGGATTAGATATCTCGTATTCGATTCGAGTTCGAAACGAGTCCGCAATCTCGTAAAATAAATTTTTATATATCTGCAATTAATCATCGCAACATTGATTTTTTTGTTTTTAAATTTTTTAAAAAATAGAGAAAAAACACCAAAAGCAAAAAAAAAAAAAAGATACATATTTTTGTCTGAGCTGGGAGTCGAACCCACTTCCTCAAACGTTTGTTTTCAAAATAAAGCAAATTACGCCGCTTTTAAACAACAAATGCGATAGGCTAGTGGATAACGTAGGAGACTGGCATCCGGGAGACGCGGGTACGAATACTGAACATGCATGTTTTTTTTTTTTTGTTTTTTTTATTAACAATAATAATCTTATAATCTTTTATAAGACACGCGTAAGACACGAATATATTAAAAAAATTTAATTTAAAAAAAAAATTGCTAAAATTATTCGAAAACGATTTGCTAATGTTAAAATTCTCGCTTCGGTAGTGATTCGATTATGATAAAAAATCTCGTTTCGAGAATGAAATGTGCATTTCTCCCGCCATTGGGTTCATTAGCAAAACATTTTCGAACTTCGTTTTCGAAATAAATATCCGAGATCTCGGATTCACCTCGAATTCGAGGCAAATTCGTTTGGTTTATTGGGTTGAAATAAGCAGTTGTATTGTTGTATTCATATTTTCGTCTTATTCACATTGTTTTTGTTTTCTATTTGAAAGATAAAGCAAACGTAGGAGCTCAAAAAATAATTTTCTTTCTTTCAAATAGAAAACAAAAACAATGTGAATACGATTTAAATTCGAATACATCGATACAACTGCGTATTTCAAGTTGTGAAAAACCTAAATATGTTGTATTTTCTTATCTACAAAAAAATATGTTTCTACCGTGTTTAGCGCTTTTTCGAATTATTTATTTTGTTGAAATATAAGCAATCATTTCAATCACCAAAACACACAAAAAACAACTTTCAAAAGCTATAAAAAATAAATTTAAGAATTCCTTTTCGGGAAAAAAATTATTATGTGGAAGGCTTGCTATTGAGATTTAAAGGAATTTAAAGTTTGAAAAAAAGTCTAATTTACTTCGATAAAAGAGATGAGATACCTCAATTTGTCTTATGGGTTAAAGGGATAAAGACGAATATATTTAATTTTAATTTTGAAAATTTTCAATACATTTTCAAAACTCATTGCAACATTTTATTAAACCTAAAACATTCAGTTTACATTTTTTACATATAAAATAACTCTTCGAAAGTGGTAAGCAAAGGTCACTGACTCAGAATAAAACTTCTTGGAATTTGATAGAAAAGACATCATATTTAGAGAAAAATGGTATAGACTTTGCTCCTAAATGATCCTTTATTCCCTCAAATCCCTCAAAAAAGCTTCCATGAAAGAGAGAAAAATATTAAAATTTATCGTTTTTAAGGCTCAAACAACCCTACAGAAAAATGGACCACACTTAGAATAGTTATGTACTAGTTCCAAATAGGGCTAGTACTGGTCCCACTACAATACCCTTTTGCATTGAACAAACTGACGCTTTTTACGGGTTGGTGTCATAGGAAAAGACAATTGTCCCCATAAACATTCGTTTTTCCCTATATCTGAACTAGTTCCATTATGAATAGTTCTAATCTGGTCCGTTTTTATACAGTCCAAAAGTGGTCATTTGTAAGCTCTATTATTCGCCTTATTCGGAACACGGATACGTGCAATAAACTTATTAAATTTTTGTATATAGTTTACCATTTACCATTTTCATCGCAAATGTTTGCAAAAGTTAAAAAAAGTTCCGAATCTAAATGAAAAAAATGAGCCACAACACTTTTTGAACGTATCTGTTTTCTGATTTTTTGTGTGTCTGCTGACAAGAAAAACTAAGAATATAAAAATAAATTCAAACTGTTCTATGCTGAGCGTCTATTGTACTAGTTCGCAACTAACTCCAATTTCACTAGAAATAAACTAGTTGGTTTTTCCAATTGCCTCCAAAATAACTGCTGGGAAGTTATGAGTAAGCATACAAAAGTTTCAGAGAGAAGTTAACGAAAAGTATACAAAAGTTTAAAAACACACTTTTCCATACTTAATTAAAAACGAAGTAAGCATAAAAAAAAATTTCAATATAAATCGATTCGAATGAAATGACAAATAAAAAATTATTTGTTTCTGTCGAAAAAGATTGCCAACTAAAATTATATAAAAATATTTTTTTTAAGTTTGAAAATTCATCCATGCTTAATGATTGAAAATAGCGGTCATTTTCAATACAAACCTCGCTTAATAAATAAATCCTGTCTAAAATAATATACTGTAATATTTTTTACTGATTTTTAATAAAATTTCGATACATGAGTGTTTAAAATCAAAATTTAAATTATTTATTAAGCAGGTTGCAACCCTTTTCTGCTTAGCAATATACGGTGTCGAGCGCTCACACTCAAGTTTTGAAAAGTAAACGAAAATTCAGAAACTGAACGAAAAATTGCTTACGCATGAAGGGCTAACTATAATAGCCACATGCTGGCATACACTTATGTCATGAACTGAACGGAAAGCCAGCCGGCTGTTGTCAAAATCGACGAATGCCCATAATTGCCCGACGTTGGCTTTGAGAAGTGTCACAAAATTATTTTGTTTTGTCTGTGATTATTTGTCAGTTTTTTTGAAAAAAAGTATATAAAATGATATAAAAAAAATAAACTAACAAAAACAACCCTTGTTGCTTTGCTTGAACTGCATGAAATTTTTGTTTTCAATTTGTTTTTGACACTTGCCTATGCTGTGAGCGATTTGAATCGCTCTCCAATAAGCCAATGAAAGTCAACGAAACTTAACGAAACTGTGGCTATTCCAATTATGGGTATACTCATATAATTATATGAGCTCGCTTTCATATTGACAATTCAGTCTGCCAGCATGTGACTATTATAATTAGCCCTTAACTTGGGCGACGCAATATATTGCTGAGCAAGTACGTTCTTTTGCTCTCTACATTTTGTATGCTTACGCATAACTTGATTGAGCCTTTAGTGAAAAAGACTTTTATATTTTTGAGAAAAGATTTGTTTTTATTGAAGAAAATACTTTGCATCGTGAATTTTTTGTCAAAATTTATGAAAAAATTTTCATATTCAATAAATTTTGCTCTATAAATGAGAAGTGTTTTGTGCGAAAAAAATATTTACCATTATTTGAGACAAGAAATATTTCCATTTCTCACAGGTGAAGTAACATTTTTGCGAAAATGTGAAAATTTATTGTAATTGAAGTAATTTTTATTTGAAAAGAGAAAATTGCTATTGTCGAAAATAGATATTTGATAGGTATTTTTTCTAAGTGTAGAGTATTTAAACTTTTGGAATACAATTCATTTAAGTGCTTTTTTTTCAAAAACTAAAGAACTTTTCACTTCGCTAAAATTTTATTTGATAAAATATTATGTAATGTCTTGAAATATTTAACATTTAATGCATTACATCCTATCAATTTTGAAAAATCAAATTCTTTTTAAACTCTATAGCGGTATTCACGCTGACTTGGATAGTTGGGTACGGGTAGATTGAGTACTTTTGATTACTGCGAGTACCCTTAACTGCAATTGAGTACTTTGTAGAATAACAGCTGATGAGAGATGAGTGATAGGTTAAAAAAGAGTTGCCACCATATTATTCATGTCATTTTATGTGTGCAAAATTTAGGGCATTGTACGGACGTAAAAAAATTATATTATATAGGAGTAATTTTTAACGTGAACTTTGCGGCATTTAATAATTTTTATCTCAAAAATTTTTAAAAAACTCATTTTAACACATTTGTCTATTTTAAACACTTATAATTTGCTTACTTTATTTTAGTTTTTGTCAATTCAATTATTGTCTACTTGTGGAAAAGCTGGTAACCCATGATAATAGTACTCAATTTGAAAAGAAATCAATCTACCCAAACAAGACAGGGGGTCAACTAGAGAAGATTGGTACTTGGGTATAATGGCACTTTTACAAAAACAAAATGTATGGCATTTGCCAATCTACCTAACTAGCCAAGGCAGTGTGAATACCCCTTATGTATAAATTTCTTAAAAATGTATGATATATATTTTGAATTTTTTAATATTTTCAAAAATTCTGATTTGTTCACAGACATATGTATATTTGGACGTATCGAAAAATTAAGATCGTTTCAGATCAAAAAGTTGCTTGGGTTTGTCAAGATCACCTAAAAAAAAAATTGTATGAATATATAAGTACATCTTCCTCTCCCGCAAGGACAACATTGTTTTTTGAGAATAACAGTAATAGAAAGTAATTTGATTATCTGTAAAAATGAGGAAATTTGTCAAAAAGTATGGAAACGGTTTCAAATAAGTTTCAAGCAAAACAGCTGTTTTTTAAAACATTAAAATTTAATTTCTTTGTTTTTCTATTTAAAACACTTTTGCTCCGTTCGTTTTGGTTATTTTAACTATTTTTATTAATTTTCTAACCAGTTGCATAAATTTTGTGGACAAAACAATGCAATAATTTAATTTTATCGAGATTCGTGCTCGAAGAAAATTTTCGAGTAAAGTTCGAGTAATAGAGAGCCACAAAAAGTGACATTTTGCTTGCTGTTCTCTCTTGTAACCAAACCACGAAAAAGTTAGTTCAAGGAACACCAGTTGTTGTGACTTTTATATTGTGTGACAAAATGTTAAAGTAGCTTTAGTCGAAAAACTCAAAATTTAATATATATCGCTCATTTGCTCAAATAACGGCATAACTAAAAAAAAACGCGTTTTTTGAGTTAATGATGCAAAATTAATTATTATGTCATACTTCATATTGTGCTAAATTTTCAAGTTATTATCTTGAATACTTTCCGCGTGAGAAGAGATTATGTATTCTGTTTTCTAGGTAAGGTGCGAGTAAATTGAAATTTTTAAAGGCGTTTTTTACAAAATGACTTGTTTTGAGTTATGAGGTTATTCGAGCAAATGAGCGATATAGACTTACCTAATAAAAAAAAAAAATAAAATTTAAACTAATGAACTTTTAAACAACTCTAGTTTTAAGTTATCTATTTTGTTCAACTGCTTCAATGCAGCTGCTTCGCTTAAGCTACTTTAACATATTGTCAGTGATATTTATACATAAATGTGTTAATAAAATGTGTAAATGTGTTGTGATGATTAGATACTTTGTAAGTGTATGTGAAACATTGTTGAAAATTAACATTATCCAAAAGATAGCGTGTAGTTTAGTAAGATTATAAAATAAAAAAAAAGTACATATAAAGTTTTGACGCATAAATTAGTTAACATAAAGTAAAATATATCCTGACTGATTATTATGAAGCACAAATAATATATATTGGCTATTTCAGACCTAAAGCACAGCAACTGCGTTTCTTAGGCCTCAGACCGGCAGTCTAAAATCTGTTTGAACAAACGATATACAAGTTTTTAGCATGCCTGTCTGTCTGCCTGTCTGAATCAGCTTCACTATGCATGCAGCTTTAAGATGGAGTTAGACAAATGATTGAGAACTATACCTACTATTTTTATGACGTCCCCGAACAACTTATACAAAGTAATAAAAGTGTATAAAATGGTTTCTCAAGTAATAAAATGGCCGATAACAAAAAATAATTTCAACAAAAAATAATATCTGTCATATGAAATTTGATCTCAAGGTCTGCCGGTGTATAAAATTAACATAGAACGATTCATACGCACTACGTTAATGCGATCGGCCACTAACTACACTTTTTATAAAAACAAAAAACTTCCATCTATTTGCTGGAAATTCTCAACAGTTACATAGAGAAAAATTTCGTTTTATTATATTTAAAGCAATTGAGCAGAATATCTTAAAAAAAAAAAATATAGTTGATTTATTTATTTACAGAATAAAGTTCGTGTTCCTCCAATTAAAAACCACACATAATTAAGTATATTTTCCAAACTACTACATCCACCATGCCCAAGAGCTTCGCTACCATTGCCTGATCGTAAACATGTTTCATCACACAAAGTCCTTTCCATTTAGATTATAAAAACAAAATCTTTTTAGTATTTTTTTAAGTTTTATATTGTTTTTATATAATATTTTTTTTATAAAAGTTTTTTTTTTTCTTTTTATATAAAATAAATTTTATACACTTACAATCAAAATTCACTTAAATTACAATCTCTAAGAATCAAACGAGTGTTTTTTTCAACTTTCTTTACTTTAGCTCTTAAAAAATTTAAGAGTATTTTTCTTTTTTCTTGTTATGCTACAAAAATAATTAAACTTATAAGAAAACAATTTCCTTCTTTTTTTTTTTTAATACAAAACTTCAATCGAAAGGCGTCAAATTTTAAAAAATAAACAAAAAACAAAACAGATAATGGCGACAAAATGTTAAAATAATAATATTAAAAAAAAAGAAAGTAATGTTAAAACAAAAAATTTTGAAAAAGCAAAAATTTCGTAAAGAATACAAGAGAATATTAACAAAAATTCAACCAATTTAAGCAAGAATTCTCTCCTTTGTTGGGAGAATATTTCAGACCATATTTAAAAAAAAAAAAAGTGTGAGCTAAGCAGAGTTTTCATAACTAGCTGTTGTTTTTTTTTTGGATTCTCTCAATATATCTCTTATTTTCATGTTTTTGTCTCTTTTGTTGTTTAGAAAATATTTCGTATTATTTTGTGAGAGTTGTAGAGATTTTTATGTCGAGGTGGCTTTGGTTTTCGGTGTGGTCTTTTTGCGACCTTCGCTATTTAGTCCAGCTAAGAGTTCACTTTTACGGATGCTCTTCAAGTCCAAATCTCCATAGTAGTCTTCGCTGTAATATGCATGAGTTAAGCGAGAAGAAAGAGAGAGAGAGAGAGAGAGAAATTGTAAAAAAAATAATGGTCTGATCTAAGAAGCAAATAGCTTTTGCAAAAAAAAAAAAACACAAAATCGTTTTTACATAAAACTTTTTACAAATCCAAAGAATAAATAGTAGAGTGAACTGTTCTTAAGTGCGAGACAAGGCAAGAGCGAACTTTAAGAGTTAAGCCTAAAACATTAGCAAAAACGCACAGCAGGCATTAAAAGCTCAAATAAGTGAAAACAGCATAAAAAAAATATCCTTACAGCTTTTGAGAAGCTGCTATAAAGGATAAGGTTAGAAACAAGCAGAGCGAAAAATAATACAGTTAAACATAAAAAAGCTTTTATTTGTGAGAGAGTGAAGTATAGTGAGAGCGAGTGAGAGTATTAAAATAACGAGAAAGCTTCCAAAAACCAAACAAATCATGCAGAGCTAGGTGATACTTAAATAATAGATGAAACTTAAAATACAATATGATCAGAGCATAAACAAATTTGCACTTACCATCCGGGAACATCCTCGGGATCTTCACAGTTTCCGGTACCCTCACCATCGCCAATCTTGAAAACTGTGCCAATGGGGCAACCATATTCGCGAGCCACACCCTCCAAGCAGATGTAGTATTTACGGCAATCCTCAGGATGAGCATGCCTGGAGAAAGAGCCAGCATTGGCTACTTCACCGGCAGCGGGGCAAGCAAAACCGTTGGCAACTTCTACAAATCGGGAAGAGAGTGAGTGAAATTTGAGTACAGCTTACGTATATGAGTATTTTAGTTGTCTTACGACATACCTTCATTTCTGCACTCTGGTACCTGATCGGCCCACATGCAGACACGTGCCTCACGATCGTAGGCTAGACCGGGTGAGCATTGATATCTTGATGGTTCACCGTTCCAGCAGTTCCAGAAAACGTCACATTTGGCCTCATCGGGGAAGATACCATAGAGACGAGAGCAGTGAGGTGTGGTAATTGGAGGTTCTAGAGGGAAAGTTGAAATACGATTTAAATTTTAAATGCGTTAATTTAAGGTTTACATTTGTTTTGAATTTGAGCTGATTTAAATAAACTTCAAAAGCTCTAAAGAGCATTAAAAAAACTCAAAGAACGCTTTACAGTCTGTGGATTTCTACTGAGCTTTCGAATAAGAACATAAGAAACTTACCCAATTGCGAGCGATCACCACAGTCAACATTATGCAAGTAGTCACAGTTTTCTGTCAGATATTTTGGATCGGAGGAATCGAAAGCCAAGCCATTGCCGCAGGTTTTGAGTTCAGACACATTGTTGTCACACTTCCAGTATTTGTCGCATGACGTATCATGTGGATAGAAGCCAAAATCATCGGGACACTTGAAGCTGTCTTGGGCCACGGCTGTAAATAAAAATTAAATATTTTGATAAGTTTAAGGTTTAAAAGCTTAATAATAATAATAACAAAAAAATGCAAAAAGCAACAATATATCGCACACTAAATACAAAACAGTCACAACTCAAAAAACATAACTTTTCAGGGGAAGCAAAAAATAAAACTCTTTGGTTGAATCTGTAGAAGAAAAGCAATTTTTATTTCAAGAGACAAACTTAATTCTTCCAGCTAATGAAAAAAATAATGAAAAAAAATAGTGAGATATTCGTTTTGTGAATTGATTTATAACAAAAAATCGATATAAAAAAATTTTGAGTTGTGACTGTTTTGTATTTAGTGTGCGATATGTCAGGAAAATTGATTTTTTTTTTCTTGTTCATTTAAACATTTAAAGTTGAAACCCGATGGCTATATTTGAACACCAAATTAAAGCCTAATAAACGTACTTTAAAGTACACATGGTTGGTATATGTAAATATTTACAATATACAATATATAGATTATTTCCTATCAACACTTAATTGCTTTTACCGAAATTTTTAATTAAAATTCCGCAAAAACATCAAAGAGCATTCAACTCAAACTAAATCACATGACTGTAAAGCGAATATGCCAGCCCATATACACTCAAACACACACACACAGAACACAGACACACTAGCGCAAGACCAAACGATCAAGCCGTTCGACATACAAGCCAACCGCAGCTAGATTGTAAATCAAAAAATATGCACTTGATTTAAAACCATGAAAATGAAAAGCAATACAAAGTTAAAAACTTTTTTTACCGGAAACTAAAATAACACACAAATAAGTTGTAACAAAAACTGGCAACGCTGTCATATGTAAACATGCAAATTTGTTAGCGTGGAATTCTTTTTCAACGCACGCTTGCCACAAACAAACTAAAAATCAGCGTTTCTATCGAAAAACTAAGCTTTTGCTGGCAACGCCTACAAACATATGCGACGTTGTTGCCACATTTCAGTGGTTTTTGAATTAGATTTTCTGGCAAAAGTAGTTATTTTTTTCTATCTATTTTGTTGTATTTGGCTCTAGCTATTTTTGTAATGATATAGTTTTGGTTTTTGGGCGTTTATTATGGATTATGGTAGGCTTTCAGGCTTAAATACAATTAATGAATACAGAGTGGTAGAGTGTGGAAATGGTAGTGAATTCGTGTACGAGTTAGCACTAAGCAATATTTGGTGGTTGTTGCTATAACATTGATTTAGTTGGTTGACTTTTGTTGTAATTTAGTTAGTTAAACTTTGTGGCTATTGTGAACTGATTTTTTTTGCGTTTTATTTATTTTTTTAGTTGCTATTTTTGGTGGTCTTGGTTTTGTTGCTGAGCTTTGCTGTGGTTCCTTGCGCTTTAATTGCATTTAATTAAAAGTTGTTGTTTTTTTTTATGCTTAAATTAAAGCAGCGCAAAATCAATTTTTATGCCGAAGCAATTTAAACAATTTTTAATTGCTTACATACACATACACAGCACAATAACTTATATAAGAATTTTGTAAAAAAATTTGAAAAAAAAAACAAATAGCAGCAAAAGACAACAAAAGCAAAAGTAACAGGAAGCTTTTGGCTTAGTGGCGCGTAAATGGCCAACTGCTGAACTGCAAAAACATGCAATTTGTTTTATATGAAGAAATTAACAATTGAAAATTGCAGTATTAGAGGCTTGGATGCTTGGATAAGTAATATCTACTATGTTTAATGCAATATATTAAACATTTTAGGTAGCAACCTGATTTGGCTGTATGAGAAATAATAAGTAAATTTGAAAGAAGATTAGCTGCAACTTGTAAGAATTCTTGAGTTAAATTTTCTGCTATTTAGTTTTCAGTAATTTATGTTGATTTTTCAGTTGTGTTTTCTATTTGCCAAAACCTGCTCTAAGATTCAGAATCAGAACTTAAACCTCAAAGCACGCATCATCAGGACTGAACTGATGGTAGTTCGGTATGACTGGTTTGAGTGTCAAAAGATCACTCAATCATAAAATTGTTAAAGATAATACTAGTGTATTAGACGCAAAACGTAAGCTGTCTCAACAAACGTTCAAATTGTCTTTGTCTTAAATTAACCAACCTGTGCTATTTAAATTTAGGACAATAAAGTTTCTAAAAAAATTTGTAATAAACTATTATTATCGCTAGCTAACTACTAGTATCTTTCAATAATTAAATCTAACTTTTGAAAGCATAACCCACTGCAGGGCAACATTTCATAACTACAGCAACATGTTGCAAATAAATCATGCACACATCATACAATGTAACGAAGGCAGACAAAATTTAAAACTTGTACTTGTTTAAGCCTAGTAGTACTATGTTCGTTTGCGTGGAATTTCGCTGGCAACATCCATTTATTTTTTGCGTGCAAATTTTGACAGATTTTTTGTTGCAAACGAACAGCTGATGATCACCTTGCAAATTTCGACAAGAAGTAAATAAACAGCCACAATTTATTAGAGGGGAAGCAGAAAATCATTTAAGTTCATTAATTTTTATTATTTGTGATTTTATAAATACAAAATAAATATTTATAAATATATACAAGTAGGCATGTCCTTTGTTGTGAAGCAGAACAAGTCATTAGCTTATGACAGTCTACAAGCTGCGAAGTTTTGCGACCGCCAACACCGCGGAAAGGTGCATCCGTATTTACAATTTCCAACAACTGCAATTATTAATTGCAAAACTTTAGAAATAGTACAAAAATATAATTTCAATAAGAAACATTGCCCTTTTGTTTGATATTTTTTCTTAAATGAAATGGCAACTGTCTCTTTTCACGGCAAAATAAATGGTCGATTCAATTAAATTGCCGTGAAAACAATGTTGCTAGATGCATGTTGCGGAATATAGTACTAGATTTTCCGCAGCGAAGCATAGTACAGCTTTGACGAAAAAGTTGTGAAATGTTCACGGTTGTTTCACAGCTGTCATTTTTTGTATGGAGATTTGAGTGGAATTTCACGTGAAACTGAACAGAGTACTATGCTTTATGAGAAAAAAAAGTATTAGAAGATTTCAATAATACTTTTATTAAGAAAACTCAAAAACTATATATTAATTTTATTTTAGTCATAGCAAGCTTCGACACAGATTTTCCCATCATTTCCATTTATTTTTTTTTTTTGTATTTTTTATTGATTGATTATTTTATTATTATTAAACATTTACATTTTTACTTAAAGCATTAAATATAGTGAATATGACATGCTTTTTCGAATGATATAATAACACGCGAAAAATATTAATTTGGAGATAAGTTATGGCCAACAAAGCTAGAGATTTTCAACTTACGGACCTCTTCCCCTACAAGATTCTGTTGCACAAATTTGCACAAGTAGCGTATGCAGTTAGACTAAGCATGATGTTACAGTATTAAGATGTATTGAAGTGGAGTCTAGTGTGCATTTTAATAAATTTTGAGATTGACCAAGATCAAAGATATAAAATACAATCATGAGAAAGGCACAATATGTCAGAAAAATTAAAAATAACATAACGATAAAATTCAGATTGAACAGAGATAAAGGAGTCTACAACATTAAAACCAACAGTAAAGAGCCATGATTTCACTTCTCTAAAAAATGTCTCGAAGCCGTGTATAAATAAAGGTTAAAAAAGTTATGAAAGTTGTTAGAAGGCATCTGAACCAAGTTATAGTTATCTTCTATTTAATAAGTAAACAGAGCTATTAAAGAGAACATGTTTTATAAATCAAGCGACATGTTCGGCAAAGTTATACTCTGTTTCGCTGTGAAAAATACTCACACCACCAAATACTCTCTTGCAACATTTTTTCACTACAATTTATAGACTAGACACAATGACTGCGGCTGCAACATAACAACATTAGGTGAAAATGAAAATGTTGGCATGTTGTCTACGACTTGATTAATTTGAATGCAGCTCGATAAGCCGTATTTTCATATATTTTTATTATTAAACATCGAATTATCATTAAAAAAACAAACATTTAACACAAACACAATGAGAATGAACAATATAAAACACAAAAGAAGCACGAAATTAAACGAAAACATTAACAAATGCCGATATTCTTACTCTTGTCGCACGTCAAAATAGAAAAAGTTCTAAATCGACGACAGCAACATTGCTGCAATGATGCATCGTCGTTGCAACATTTTCACCACATTCACCTCCATAAGAAAAGCATGTAAAAAAAATTTGACGTTTGACGCAATGCTGCAGCCGCAGTCAATGTGCCTAGGCTATTTGTGAAGTGAAAAGTGACATTTGTGGAAAATATTTTGTTTTATACATGATAGAATAACAAGGTAGGCGCAAACTGGAGAGGAAGTCAGCTAGATGTCAAAATCAGCTGTTCGAATTTGAGTTGTTCTACTTGTTGTTGTTGCCTTTTCGTATGACTTTTATAGCACCTCACAACATTGTTTGTGTAAAAGTTGACATTTAAGCAGCCATATAAATATGAGGCTACCTTATTATTCTATCATGGCTTTATATATTTATTTTTCTCTATTTTGAAAAGTAAAGCATGACTTTCTCAAATTTTTCAATTTCTTCGCAACAAAAAATGAATGTTGCGAGCGAAATTTTAGGCAAACGAACAGAGTACTATATTTAAGAGTGAACTGGCTGACATGAAAATATGAAAAAAATGTTGTGAAAAAATAATAAAATTAAATTTCAGTGATCACTGGCAACATTTTCAATTCAATTTCATACGCAGAGTGTCTTAATAAAGAATAAAGAACTAATACTATTAAGCCGGATCGAAATTTAGATTTCGTCGGACACCAACTGAAAAGTTGGAGTGACTTGTAATAAGTTTGTCTGCATAATTTTTTTTTTCTAAGCTTCCCAGAAGCGGTTTTCCTGAACCCCTTTTTTGGTAAAAAAATCAAGTTTTAGCATATAAAATTGTTTTTTTCAGAAAATATTCTCAAGATAAAATATTAGTTAAAACCAAATTTTGAATTTTTTGTTTCTTTACAAATTCTTTTTTGATCCCAAAAAACCGATATTTTCGGAAAGATGTTTTTTTACACCTTACACCTAAATATATATATTTTTTCATAGAATTCACATGCATTTAAGCTTATTGGAAAAGTTTTGAACTCTTCTATTCATTTATGTACAGTTTTTAAGAGTCCCTCTAACTTTTGAGTCGATGCCTGGCTGACTTTTTTTTTCACTAAGAAAATCGATCCGAATTAATACTTATGGTCAAGAAACTTGACCATTTTTTCTTAAAGTTGCACAAAACTTTCTTATACTTTCAACAATTTGAGATATTGCTGTTTTTTTACAAGGTAGATCGGTTCCTGAGAAATCCGTGTAAAGCGAAAATGAAATGTTTGTATAAAACACCGTTTAAAATGAAAAAAAGCCTTAATTGTGCTCTGTATTTATTTATTATATTGTTTATTGAACGTTAACTTAGATGAAAATATTAAGTTAATCATAAAAATAACAAAAAAAAAAAAAACAAATTGGCCATTTCAGCCCTTGAAAGGTCTTTAACCGAGCTTATTTTGATCAATTGTGTTGTGTGTGTTATTAAATGTTGGCACACAATTGACCGAGAACTGGACCTACATGTTTTATGCCGACTCCGAACGGCTAAAATTCATGTTCTCAAGTAGCTTTACATGGCATTATTTACTCTCTGAGGTTTCACGTTGTCTGCAGGGAGGTGGTGACCGATCAGAAAAATGTTTTATTGAAACAAATTTTTCGCCGCGGCTGCGGATCGAACCCAGGCTCCGAACATGCTAAGCCACACACTTAACCTGCATGCCACGGTCACCACAATAACAGTTCTCAAATTTTTCAATTTCTTCGCAACAATAAATGAATATCGCGAGCGAAATTGTACGCAAACGAACAGAGTACTAGGCTTATGATTGAACTTGCTGATATGAAAATATGAAAAAAATGTTGTGAAAAAATAATAAAATTAAATAAATTGAAACATTAAATAACACAGTGTAACATTTTGGAGGTCATGGAAATCAAAAAACTTTTTGTTGTTTCTTAAAATTGGGAACATAAATAGAAAAACTCTATTGGTAATTTGATAGTATGACTACCAATCGGATTTTATGATATCTGAAAGATATCGGTTGCAACTTGATTTTTCAAAACAAATGCTTTTTTTCTCACGGCTGTATATCATAAGCTATTTGGAATTCTGTTTTCCTGTCTTCAGAAAAGCTGTAGCTATTGGCAAAAAAAAACAAAAGCTCAGAGTAAACTAATACGATAAAACTTCACCCTAACTTCAAAATTGCAAAAATGGAAAAAATTAACTTGTTATTTTTAACATTTTTGTTCCATATCTCTCAAACGGTTTTGAATTTTGTGCAAACAATATACAAAGAAATTGTAGGCAAACAAAAACTAAACAACTATTTACGACACGATAACAGCATTTGAGTACTCCTTGACATCGTTTTGGCTCTGAAATGTGACATATTATCTTAAATAACCATATTACATAAATGTTGAAATTTCACTATTAAACATACACGAACTCATTAGGTTTTTGCGTTCAAAATTTCATTTTGAAAAAATTTATAGTTTTTATAGTTTTCTATTTGCCTTCATTATGCATTGATTGTTTTTTAAAGGAAATACAAAGTTATGCTTCCCGAAAATTTTTTTTATAAAAAGCAGTGAATTTGCTTTTTAATGAAAAAAACAAACAACTTGCAACTGCCTTACTAAAAAACATGATGCCTCAACAAGTGGCGCTTTAAAAATGTTCATACCAGACAAAGGATATTTGTTTTTTTTTTTTTTTTTTTCAACCAGCAGCTGTTTACCGTGTAGCATATATTGTATTACTTATTCAATCATTTATTGGTACGACAGAAAACCTTGTATTTTAATTTTCTGTTTTGCTTCAGCATTTTTTTTGGTTTTTGTTTTTCGAAAGGATGATCATTTTTCAAATTTAGAAAGTCTTAATATGACTCGGCATGAATGGCAATAAAGCAAGATGTTATGTTATTGCTGCGGTCTGACAAGATTTGCTCGTTGCACTTAAAGCCAGTAAAAGGAGTTGGCCATGAAACGTGGTTGGTGGTTAAAAATGAAGATGTTGTATTACAACTGCCAGTGCAAGATTTTTAAGTGCTTTTAGCTTTAGCAGAGCAACATAAAAAACATAGTTTATGCAAGAGTCTTTCAAACGAACATATTTTTATACCCTAAACCTGAAAGGTCAGGGTATATTAACTTTGTGCAAACGTTTGTAACGCATAGAACGAAGCGAGTCCGGTATAGAAAAGTATATATATTTTTGATCAGCGTCACCACGTGAGTCGAGCTATCCATGTCCGTCCGTCCGTCCGTCCGTCCGTCCGTCCGTCCGTCCGTCCGTCTGTCCGTCTGTGTGTTGTCCGTATACACAGGATAAGAAGAAGGAGTTGAGATAATTGGATGAAACTTGGTACACATGGTCACATGAACCCAAGGATCTGCACTATTGAATATTTTTGGAATCCGCCCACTGACACGCCTACCTCCCATACAACGCAAAAATTGAAAACTGCATAACTCAGCTCATAGTTAACCTACACCTATAAAATTTGGTGTGCATGTGTTTTGTATCAACACAAAGAAGTCTTCGAAAAATGGGTGGCACCCGCTCACGGACACGCCCACCTCCCATACAACCCAAAAATTGAAAACACAATAAATAAGCCTCTGTTTAACCTACAGAGATAACATTTGGCACATATGTTTTTTATGACAAAAAAAAGATGGTTTTGAAAAATGGACGTCATCCGCCCACGGACACGCCCACCTCCCATACAACCCAAAAAGGTTAAAACTTAATAAAAAAGAGTATGTTTGCCATAGAGAGATCAAATTTGGTATGTATGTATTTTATACCAAAACTAAGGTGTGTTCAAAAATTGTGAGTAATCCGTCATTGAACACGCCCAACTCCCATAGCGAAAGCATAATAAAGGCATTAACTGTGAGCTACAGGAATAAAACTTGGTATGTATAAATTTTTCATCAAAATTGAAATGCATATTAAGTATGGGCTTCATCCACCCATTTTCAACAATATTATCGTATATTGAAAAAGTAGGTTTAGGGTATTTCATAGTCGGCCTAGACCGACTTTAGACTTTCTTTACTTGTTTTATGATCAAATGTTTCAAATTATGCAATAAATTGAAATAATTGCTTTATAAAAAAATTTTAAAATTTTAAAAGCACCATAAAAATGCAATGCTTATAAAAATTGAAACTTTATTTTTAAATAACTTTAACCACTTACAATTAACACATTCATCTTATCTAACCTTGTCTGCCCCTGACTGGTGGATGGCATTTATTGTTGCATGCAATGTTTTGTTTGTTGTTTTTTTTTTTTTTTTTTTTTTTTTCTGTACAGCTAAATGTGTTTAATAGCGTTGCCAATTTGTTAAAAAATTATTAAATAGCGTGCTTTATATTAAACTGCCAGTCATTTAAAATACAATTACAATGGAAGAAAAAACAAAATAAAAAAAAAACCAGCAAAACATTACGACAAAAGTCAAGGCTAGCAAACAATGGTCGACTTCATTTTAATTGTGGCCACATATTTCTCTGCCAACTTCAACTTGCTTTACAATAATTAATAGCACTCATGATAAGTGAGAAGAGGCAAAAAAAAAAAAAAAAAAACCAGCAACTTCTGCAAGTTTTCAAGCAGTTGCTGAAAAGTGAAATAAGCACATTCACACACTTAATGCGCAGTAATTGTTGCAATTATTTTTAGTTGCCATAAAATTGGTAAGTATCGCAAAGATACAAAACAAGAGCACTGGGCTTGGCCTGGCAAATGAGCTCAATTAACTAAGCTAGCTTTTGTGACTCCAGCACACACCGATATACACATATTTTTTGCAATTTTACCAGCTTTCACTTTCATAGGTAAAAGAAAAATTGATTGAGAGAAAAAATTTATGAAAAAAAGAAAATATAAAATGCAAATGAAAACTGTTACATATACGAGTATCTTTTTTTTTTTTTTTTGTGGTTAAGTGCAATCAACGTTGTATTTTTCTATGGAACTGTTTGTTGACAGTTTTAAGTGGCAGCAGTTGAAATCGGTCAATATTATTCAATAGTTTTGTTATAATTTCTATATCTGTGGTTAAAATTAAAAAAAAAACTACTATTGTTACGATTTTAATTTCAGTGATTATATAAGTGTATGCAAGGAATAGAGTTCGATACATTTGCACTTACATCATAACAAATTTTAAAGCAATAACCGAGTCAATATTTTATGTATAATTAATAACTTTTTATTTATTTTTACAAAATGTTGAAATAAACATAGACTCTTATAATAAAGCTGTTGAAATTTGAATGAACTTTTTATAATTATATATTAAATTTAAGCATTTTTGGGCGTTAAAAATCTCCCTTATTAACTAAAAAGAGCTTTAAAGACTCTCACAATGTATTGCCACCCATACATACACAGAATTATTCCATTAAATTAAGTTTAAAATTAACTGCGTGTTGGTTTTGCCTAACTTTATAGAGCTTCCTTGTAAAATTGTATATAAAAATGAAAATAAACTCATATAATTTACACATCTGCATGTAGGTAGAGCTAAGCTTATTTATTACCACTTTAATAAATTTATTACTACCTTTTTGAAAATTGCCCCAAACAGCCTCTCAAAACTCAATAAATTGTCGAAAAACCTTTTTCTAACTGCTTCAACTTCAACTCTAGCACTAGTTTAAGGTACAATAATACTAAAACTGGGCTAACTATCAACAGAGCACATAACTGCACATTTGATGCTGTATGCGTGTGTGTGTGTGTGTGTGTGTGTGTGTGTGTATATGTGTGTGTGTTAGCCACTTGTATTGTACTTTAGCTCAATTTGCTTACATTTACAAGCGACCGCATGTTGACTAAACAATTATAGAGCGTTACCTGAAGTACTTGTTAGATGCTTGTAATGCGGTTGCAGACGTCTACAGAAACAGTAAAATCAACAGCAACAACAACAACGAGCACTAGATCAGTATATAGTTAGTGTAAAAACAAATACAAAAAACAAGAAAAAATAAATGAAACCTGCTTGTACGTTGCACTCTAAACTAAAGTACAACTTCAGCAACAACAATAACAACAACAACATCTACAGCAGCAGCAACAAACATAAAGTTGAATAATCGTTGCAGATGACTGGCTACGTTGCTGTTATTTTGTTGTTTTTGTTTTTTCTTGGTTTTTGTTTTTCCTTTTCTTCTCGTCTTGCCTTTACATTGAATTGGCAGCAGTTGTTGTTGCTGTTGCTTTTGCTGTTGCTGCTGCTGCTGCTGCTGCAAGTGTTGCTATTGCTCTTAGAGCAAAATTTGCAGCAACATGCATTCAAATCTACACAAACACGCACATAAGCTACAAATAATATTTTCATGCCGCCAAAAAAATAAAAAATACAAAATAAAATAAAATACAAGAGCTCTGAAAAGGTGTGGTCAATGGCCGTCAGTCTGTCGGCGACCATTGGCAATACTTTTTTTGGAATTTGCAGTAGGTTGTGTAAATTACAAGCAATTGTCTTTGCAGCCACTTAACAATACCTTTAGATTTAAGGAATTTTTTTGTTTTTTTAATGATGCTTAAGAAAAATTAAAACAAAAATCAAATAAATAAAAGTTTATAAAATTAATTAAAAAATATTTGGCATCGCTGACCTAAAACTGCTGACTTATGTACCGACACATAAAATTGCTTAAATCAAACCGGCTAAGGAGTGGTCAACAAAAATACTGGTTCCTGTTGTTTTTGTTTTTGTTGCTTTAAAAATTAATAACAACAAATACATCAAGATTACATAACATCTTAATAAATAAAAATAAAAAAAAAAACAAACATTAGCCAATTCAGTGAAAATTATTGTTGTAAAGCACAAACCGAAAAGAAGAGGCATTCAAATGAAATCGAAACTTACAACAACAACAACAGCAGCAACAATATGCAGAATACTTGAGCAAAAGAGTTAATGATTAACATAAATAAAATTAAAACATAATAAATGGGATAAATGTCGAAACCTGTTCACTAACACCACGTCACACGTCATACTAACCTAGAAAATAATTAAATTTTGTTCAAAAATAAATAAAAAAAACGTGCGCATAGTTTCAGTTTGCTTAAAGTTGTTGGTGTTGTTGTTGGTGTTGTTCAAATATGACATAATCATAAAAAACAGCAATACTGAGAGATTTATAAAAAAAGCTAGCCGCCTACAGATCATCCAATTAACGAAAAGGTGTGAATTAAAAAAAAGAACTTGATTAATTAAGTGATAATAAAAAAACAACACTATCATGTAGAGTATTTTGTGGAATATGTTATGTGTTTTCTGGGAATATGAAAGAATATTCAAACCAGAATTTATCGTAAGACAATTTTTATTGAAATAAATACGAAGGAAGGCTTATAAAAACACTAGATGAAGAAAGTGAATTTGTTTATTTTTTTAATTGCTAAGGCCCGTTAACTGATCTCAATCTTAAACAAAGTTTAGCTTAAAAAAAGTTTAAAATTCCTTAACCTCAGTGTTTACGTGACCACGTAACCCTGTGGTCACTGAACACAGCCGCACCCAACCATCTACCCGCCGTTGTGGCGGGGGGGCGGTCCGCCCCGGGCGGCAATATTTAAGGGGCGGCACTGAAGCTTAATAAAGCCTTTTACAAAATAAATATGTGTACAATATCATTTTAAGGTGTACAAACAAAAGAAAGAACTAAACTTAATGAATAAATTTGGCCACCACTGTAAATGTAACTATATTTATGACCTTCGTATTGAGAACAACCAAAATATAAAATCGTTTTTCGAGTCTCGAAATTAGTTGCCAAAGAAATAAAAAAATACATAATATTTAGGCATGTGCGAGAAGTTGAATTTTCGAGTAACTCGGCTGCGACTTGAAACTCGCATTGAATAACTGGTGTTTTCGAGTAACTCAAAGTTTTTTGAGTTTTTTAGTGATTTAACTTATCAGTGGAAATGCCCAGTAGAAAAGTGGTTTAACAGAATAACGTTTTTCAACTTAGGTATATTTGGTAAAAATAGCTGTTTTGTGCTTTGATGTGTTGAGTGTGGGAGAAAGGCGGAATTTTCGTTTGATTATGGCGAATTGTAAGTTCAGAGTGCATATTAAGAAATAAGACTTATGCATATAATTTTAAGTCGTATCTATTATATTTTTTTGTGATTTTTGAAGGGATTTCACTGTTTTAATAAAATCACTTTGGAGAGGAGTTAGGCGTGGTCTAAACTGATTAAGGTCATTTTCTAATTTAATAATTTAATTATTAATTTTGAAGAACTTATTTTGAGAAATGACCACAAGGCCATGCTCTTGCTGAAAAACACGCAATGCTTACTCCTTTGATTCTCCTGAATGATAAGTTGGAATGTAAACTGAATGAATTCTGTCACGAAGAAATTGACAAGGAAGAGTTTCTCGTTGAGAGAAAAATACTTCAGAATATTGTTTCTATTGCTCACAAAGAAACTGAATCTTGTATGAAAGGTCCACTTGAATTTTTAAAATTTATTTTTAAATTGAGTCTAGAAAACGCAGTTCCAAACATTGTTATACTGTTACGAAAGATGCGTACTAACCATTCTAACCATTGCTGTTAGTATTGCCACTTGTGAGAGGAGCTTTTCAAAGCTTCTATTCATAAAAACCTACTTTAGAACTACAATGAGTACGTCTCGCCTACAAAATCTTGCCATATTATCTATAGAAAGAATACAAGTTAAGTAATGAAATAAACATTGACAATGTTATTAACGATTTTGCTAATAAAAAAACAAGAAAAATAATAATTTAATAAAATATTAAATAAAAAAAAATTGTATTTGTATAAATTTCTTTTTCGGTGTCATTAAAGAATAAACTTTTTATCGTTGGCCTAATTCTAATATGACGTAAGTCATCATTTGAAATAAAAGCGATTATTTACATTTAAGGGGACTTGACGCCTTCAAAATTTTGTTTATTTTAATGTTTTAAAATGTGTATAAGTTCAATAAGTGGTGACCGTGGCATGTAGGTTAAGTGTGTGGCTTAGCATGCTCGGAACCCGGGTTCGATCCCCAGTTGCGGCGAAAAGTTTTTTCAATAAAAAATTTTTCTGATCGGTCACCACCTCTCTGCAGACAATGGCAAACCTCAGAGAGTAAAAATGCCATGTAAAGCTTCTTGAGAACATGAACTTTAGCCGTTCGGAGTCGGCATAAAACATGTAGGTCCAGTTCTCGGTCAATTGTGTGCAAACATTTAATAACACACACAACACAATTGATCATAAGAAGCTCGGTCAAAGTCCTTTCAAGGGCTGAAATGGCCAATTTGTTTTGTTGTTTTATAAGTTCAATAAAAATAAGATATAATTTTGAAAAATTACAAATATTACTATTATTATTAAAAATATTAAAATATTATTATTAGAATTTTAGAACACTTTATTCTTTCCTGTTTCAAGTTGCTTGGTTTTCTTGTATAATTTCAATTAAAACACAATTGTTTAGAAAATAAGTTGAACATTTGTTACAATTTTAATTTACAAATTATTTAGGGAAAATTTAAAAAAAAATTAACAAGTATCTTATTAAGTAAATTATATATTAATCTATTCATAAAACTCAATAAAAAATCGTTTCTTACTATTTTTAACAAAATTAATAGAACATATAAATAAATTCATGAATTTTGGTATTAAGTCATGGCTTGTAAAACCAATAGAAAGATCCTTAGAATCTGCACATTCCTTAAAATCTTCCCAAAAATTAATTTTTGTGTTATCATGTATTAAAGGAATTAATTTATCTATAATATCCTTCTATTTAGATGGGTTTTTCACGATTCCCTTTAATTGTATTTGAAAATTTCAGAAGATCTTTTTGATGAACTAATGTGCATTCAAAAAGCTTTGCATCGGTTTCGAAGGAAGTTTTATAAAAAATTACAATAATCCTTTTTGAGTTCTTCTGAAAATGTTGCATTACATTTTTTTCGGCAATTGCTGTATGCTGGATGCAATAAACTTTTCTTTGTAGTACGATTGAAAACGAATGTTTGAGAATCCTTTGTAGTACGATAGGAAAGGATGGTCTGAGAATCTTCAGATCGAGTATCCATGAAATGAATTCGTCACTTTTTTTCATTTTGTGGATCAAAATCAGGATCATAGTACGACGATGCTTAAATCAATTTTACTTTCTCCGTTATTAGGGCAAAAATCACTGGAGAGTATACTAATATTTTTGTAAAAATTTCCAAAAAATAATTCAAGGAACTTATCAAGATACTTGGTTTTGATAGATAATTACTTACAAATTTTCAATTAAATCGAAATTTTTTTCAAGTGTCGACATTGTACGCTGTTTTTTGTTATATTCGATACGTTTGAAGAAGAAGATGTGACTTAGAAAAAATTTTCAATAAATTTTGGAAATAATTTTTCGATTGCGGTATTTTGAAGTGAATTTTTCGCATAAAATTTTACTTCGTTTAAGTAAAGTGCTGAAAAGTCCTGAAGTTACTTGGTTTTGTTGTAACCTATTTTAATCTAAACAAGGCATTTCAAGTTACTTGTTTTATTTTTTTTTTTTTAATATTAGTGTTTAGAAATGAGATAGGCAAAAATGAATTGAAGTTTCTCGTAGACTTTTTGCTCTAGATTTTAAAAAATGATAGAACAACAAAACCAAGAACTGTTAGTTACCACGGAAGAAATGAGAGCAAAAATAGACTCATGCGCGCGTTTTGCTCCATTTTTTCCAAACTTGCGTCGTATTAGATATAGGTTGATGATATGTATATTAGAATTTTTTTTATATAATTGAAACAATGAAAGACCACATTGTAAAGTGAAAACTATGCATACAAAATCCTATATTAATATCAAAGATATTTTTTTTTTTGTATTGCATATGAGAGGGGCGGCAAATTTGGAATCCGCACCGGGCGGCTAAGCCTCTCGGTACGCCACTGAGCTCATCGAACACTTTTTGCTGATCTGGAGTAAGAATTTTTAATCTAGAGCAGTCATCGAACACAGCTAATATTTCCTGCATTAAACTGGTGTACTTCACAATGTTAAAATATTTTAAGAAAAAACACTGCCAAACCTTAACAACAGTTAACATTTAAGCACAACCAACTCAATAGCCCGCATTTCATGCTTAGTAATTGACAATTTATGACATACATACATAAATGTTCGTACATTAAAACACAATAATTATTGCACAATATTGTTGCCAATGTAAAAACAATCAAAAATATTTTTCATAAAAAATAAGCTAAAAAATCATTTTAAAATGATTACATATAACTTGGCACAACCACTTAACGGTAGTTTTTGCACAAAACTTTACAGACACTAACTGTCAGGTAATGGCTTGTGATTGTTTTTAAATTATTAATTAATGCAAAGAACTGTGTTTATTTTATATTAAAACTCATACATAATTCTCATAAATAATGAATGCATTGCATGTATTTATTAA
Organism: Tetanocera ferruginea; assembly: GCA_958299015.1. Classification (NCBI taxonomy): domain Eukaryota; kingdom Metazoa; phylum Arthropoda; class Insecta; order Diptera; family Sciomyzidae; genus Tetanocera; species Tetanocera ferruginea. Next base: position 155,556,232 of record OY282642.1, on the reverse strand, counting down.
AGCCATTAACCGTTGAATTTAACTTAACAAATGACATACAAGGCATACAAAAAAAAAAAATTACAACATGTTACAGCAAAATCATTAAAACAAATGTATAAAAAGCAAACAATCACAAAAATTAGTCATTATTTATGCATCACTCATAACGGCTAGGCAAACACACAATGTGTCACATAGTGTAATTGTATGGTTTAATTAACAAAATATGTCAATAAAACAAGAGTTGCATATATTTTGTTACACAGCTAGCTATTGTTCAATAAAAACATGTGTGTTGGCTATGAAAGACTAAATATGACAGTAAACTGACTTTTTTCTCGCATGCTACTTTTTTTGTGTGTGTTTCTTGTGGGGCCTTTGTTTGCATGCAGTTCAACACCTCTTTGGCGGTGCATGTTTAATGTTGGCGCAGCTTTTATTTAAATGTCAAAATAAACAGTTGTAAAAGCTTCCTCAAAAGTTCAACATGTTGTTGCAATTTACATGAGTTGACATAATTAACAACAACAACAACTGCAACTGCAACTGCATTAATAACTGTTTGACATTTTTTTCATTGCTGCAGTTGCTGAAGCGAATTGTTTTAACTGTTTGTTGATATTTTCTTGTCACAAAATAAAAATCTTCGTTGTAGTCTAGACAGCATTCCCGAGAAGTGGAATTTATTTAGTAGTAGTACTTGTTGTTGTTGTTGTTGTTGTTGTTGTTGCCATATAAGTATTTACCTCATAAAGGCATTCACCACCTTCTATCGTTACGGCTACAGCTATCGGGTAAAGTCAGTCAGTCATTGATGCAGTGTCTAAGCTTGTTGGCAATCACAAAGTCACAAAATAGTTGTTAGTTTAAAAATAGTGCCTGATTGTTGAAAGAATTACAGGTTCACAAGTCTGTTGCTGGTGATGTCTGACATTTTGCCATAATTTTGTTGAGCTTTTTAGCTAGATGTTATTTATAAGGCACAGTGGGTTGGAAGTTGAAATCTTGTTGCAAAAAAATCCACTCAGTAACATTAGCTACACACGCTTACATTCACATTTGTTTTCTAGGTAAATGTAAATATTATGGCTTAACATAAATTTAGTCAGGTTTTACCATATCTTCTTGACTAGCTGCTGCTGCTGCTACTCACGTTTACTTCGTTATTTATTACTAAAGTACTAAATCTTTGTTTGCCTGCTCATTGATGAGGAAAACAATTTATTATTCAATAACTTGTACATTTTAAGACACGACCTTTCTCTGCCTCACAACTAAAAGCTCAAGACAAACTATGCAAAAACATTTTGGCTTCGTTGTGTTTTTTTTTTTTTTTTAACTTGTTCGTTCAACTTCTGTATGTCATGAGCTATATTTTTATTTTGTCATATTTAACGCATCACTAGGCCAACAATTTTGTCATTGTTACGCTACATCATGACGCAATACCAACAACAAAATGGAGCATAGCAAAGGCAAAAAAAACATATTGATTTCCTCAACGAAAGTCAAAATGAAAGAAGTATTTCCGCAGCTGCTAAAAAGTTGACTCAAATTGAAGCGAGCGTAGAGAGCGCATCAGGAAACCAAACAAAAAAGAGGGCAAAGAAAAAACCAAAAAAAAAAAGGATATGAAAGGAAACGATTTGCTATATTTTGATATAACAAAAGCTTGAAAATATTAGCTAGGTAACACTATATGACAAAAATTGATTGCCTTTCCAGCACATATGCTGCCTGGATACAGTACACAAGACTGAGCAGCAACAGTCCTGTCACTGACGAGTTTAACGCATTGCTGCAGACTGTATCGCTCAAGCCTGCCTGCCTGTTGAATACAAACGTTTTTCGTTTGTTAGTCAAGGACTGTATGGTTTTTTTGTCTTGTCTTTTTTTTATTGGCTTTTCATAACTAAGATGCGCTTCAAAGAATTGGCTGCAAATCTTTTAGTCTTATTTTTTGTTTGACTTATTTTTGTGTGATTGAAATTGTTTGAAATTGCTTTATTGTCGTATTCAACTTTTTCTCATTCAGTCATGGCGCGATATGCGCAAATATTGAATTAAAAAAAGTATTGCCGGAAATATGGTATGAATGCTCTTTTCAATTGTTCGCTCGTCATATTGCTTGACAATAAAATTCAATGGAATCGAACGTCATTGCAATGACATCTGTTGCAATGCTTTAAAATACTTGATTATATCTGGGTTTTCACTCTGTTAAGGTGGCGTGGCTAAGACGGCAGAGGAACTCAATAGTTTGCAAAAGCCTTATCAGCCAATTTTGGCTGCATAATACTGTTTAGTAACCTGTTCTATTTATCTTGAACTTTGATATGGTATATTTTTTTATAAAAAACAGAGTAATATTAGTTGATTGAAATGAGTAAAAGCATTTTCACGAAGAGGAGCTCAAGTGTGACGATGATGTAAAAGGTGTTGTTCTTTAAACAAAGAATTTTCTGGAGAAAAATGCTCGTTTATATTTGTTTGAAACAAGCTATGCTTGGAATTTTAAAATATCATAACGCAGGCAATCAATGCTTAAAAATAACATTACGTACTGTTGTTCTTATTAATCTTAAAGCAGTTTTACACTGAAGAAATTTTCTTATAAAGTTTATAATTACTCAAAATATATATAATAGAGATAAAAAAACTACTCAAAATATTAAATCGAAAATGATTGAAATCACATTTAGCAGCACGACATTTAATATCGCAGTGAACAAGTAGGCGTGGAGTTTTCTGATTTTAAATATGGCTTAGATAAGAAATCATATGAACTGGTAAAATTTTTGAACGTTACACTTGATATTTCTGCGAATATATTGAAAAGAATCCATTAAACCAACAAATTTTGTGTCCATAAATGAAAGCAGGCCTCAAGACTTGCAATTTATTGGAACAAACTTTTCTGCTAGCCGATGTTGAAGGAAGGTTTAACCAGCTTAACATGTTTACCCAGTTTTACATAGTCACTAACGTTACATTTGTTGGCAGTAAGCTTAATTGAAGGTTTGTTTTTTAAAAAAATTACCGTAATTGGCAATGAAAGAACCTAAATTAAAGAACGATATCGAAGAAGTGAAAATAAAATGTTGTACTTGCACTTCTAGAAACCAAAATTTGTGATCTTTAACGTTACATTTTTGTTCTGATTTGAATTTTGTTCATGCACAACATAGGTGAAATAAGCGTATGCAGTGAAATGCGATAAAAACAGACTGCTCGACCATTCCATATGCTACAAGTGGAAGAATTGAACACCTAACTTTTTAACTAAAATGAATTTGAAGCATTTTGATGAACTCGCAGAAATATACCATTGCAGGAACTTATTATACAACAAAATTTTTTCCTTACACTATTAATAAAAAAGTTATGTCCCACTTTTATAGTGTTACGTGTGGGACCGCATAAAATGTTATTTAAGAGATTCAATCAAAAATGATTAAATTTCTGTGAGTTCCTGCATATTTTCGAAAAGAAATTTATTGATCATTGTTTTTGTTTTTTAAATCAAATTCTTTTTTTATTAATTTTAATTAAAGCAAACATCATAATACAATGACTCCAAGGTAGTATTGACGTTTCTGTTGAATACGGACTTCTGTCAAAAAATATAACAAGAAAGAGAACGCTCACAATCCGTCATTGCATATCATTAATTTTCACTGGTCACATTCAGCGTACTCAACAATTGGCAACTGTTAATTCAAAACTTAATGCGCATAAATTTAAAGTTGAGCATTAAACTGCATTTAAAAATAGAAAATTTTTAAATTGTCGGTAAAATTTCCATTGGTATTTGATACAAAGCTTGAAATTTAATAAACTTGACAACTTTTTTAAAACTTCAATACAACAGTTGATACAGCTGAATTTTGCCAATGCATATAAAACCGAACAGCTGTTTTTGACAAGAGTTCGTTTAATTGTAGCTGAGAGAATCAACTCAGCAATAAAACTATTATATCTTGAGCAAACATTATTCAACGTTACGAGTGGGACATGAGAAATACCTTTTAGGTATTGCTTTTATTTAAGATTGTCACCACTTATAGACGCTAAGTTTTTATATCCTAGGCTGCATATCCTAGGCTCCTTCAACGTACTTGTTTTTTTTTATTTTTATTTCTTTATGCAGAACTCCTTGCATTCCGACAACGGCGTTATTCCTCCGATTATATGGCTGTTGTCTGAATGCTCAAAAGAATGCAGCGACTACTATATTTTAATTAAAGATTGCTTTGAGTAAAAAAAATTTTAAATTTAAAAATGCATTATATTATGAATTCTGTATGTTTTTAAAAATGAAAAAGTATTTCTATCTCGAGATAAATTTAATTTTTCTTTTTACCCCATGGTTGACATTTTCGTGAAATGTCCATGCTGTGAAATTTATGAAATGAACGTCAAAATGTTGATTTTTTATATTCATATTGACGTTTCCGAATCAAAATCTTCAACAATGAGAACTTTAAATATTAAAAGTTTTTTTCTATTTAATAGTTTCCTAGTCTTATTCTGCTGATTGACATTTGTTAAGTTATGGACAGGATAATCTTTTAAATGCTATTTTCTGTGTGGATTTTTTTTGCAATATTTTATATACATATATTTTTTTTTGTTTTTGTTGTGTTGATCGATTTTGTCGAATAATAATCTCTTGATTAATTTGAATATTAACAATTTTAACGTTTGTCAATAAACTTACAATAATCAATGACCAGATTAAAGTTCTTTTTGTAACCTTAACAAAAGCTTTACCAGAACTTTTGAACGATTTCTATAGTTTTTGGAATTTTTTTTTAATGTTATTCTTTGAGTTCTAAAGATATATACTAAGATTTTTTTATTTCTATTATTTTGCACTTTTTCTTTTTTTTTTTTTTTTTTTTGCATTTCAAGGCAATTTTTGTGCATTACCTAATAATTTTTAGGTATTTTTTGTTGGAATGGACTACAAAACCAAAACAGAAATGCACTTAAGCGAAACTTATTAGTGTTGACTATTCAAATATTGATTAGTTATAAATAGTGTATCGAAAATAATTTTGCGGCTTGCAGTCCGTATAAATACTTGGTTAAATAATGCCATGATATTGCTTGGTTAGGCATGGCATGGCATGGCGTAGCTTTGGTATGTTAAGTCAGTGCAAGGCTGGTCATGCTATGACGTTTAGCACGCTTTGCTTTGATTGAAATTCGTTTGCTTGACTGGCTAAGACCACACAAAAATGCGGAAACTTTTTAGCATTGTCTGCTTGAATGTGCTAAAATTATTGTATATAACTTATATATATTGCTTAAATAATCAAATTAAGATAGTCTTAGCATATTTTATAAATACAAAATTCACAAAAAAATTTCAGACAGACATTGAAGCGAATTGAACAACAAGCAAAAGTTAAACTATCAGCCAGCATTTATTTCTAAAGAAAAGTGTTGAACACATACATGCAAACAAGTTTAATCTAAAGTTTATTATAAAATGTATAATAATTTTTTTGCGCAGCAAGCAAAAATAACTGCTTATTTTCCGCATAAGGCTGCGATTATAGTGAACGCGATTCAGACAGGCAGGTAGGCAGGCAGGTTGAAATCTGTGTGAAAAAACAAGATGCACATAGCACATAGTCTGACTCGGCGCTTACTATAACCGCAACCTAAGTCACAACGTGAACTTGATTTTAATGAGTGGCGGCAACAGGGAATGATGCTTGCTGTATGGCTAGGTGCGACTCATGTGATTTATTTTGAAATTATTCTCAAAATACAACAACAACAACAAAAAAAATTCTCAAAATATTGCTCAGAAAAACTATTAAGGGCCGTTTTATTCACTTTTTATAACTTGAGCTAACTTGAGAAGTTTCAATGAATTTTATTAACTTGACTTTTTGTATAACTTGCGAAGTTTTATATTTAAATTTCTCAAATAATAAACAAAAAAACAAATTGGCCATTTCAGCCCTTGAAAGGACTTTGACCGAGCTTCTTATGATCAATTGTGTTGTGTGTGTTATTAAATGTTTGCACACAATTGACCGAGAACTGGACCTACATGTTTTATGCCGACTCCGAACGGCTCATGTTCTCAAGAAGCTTTACATGGCATTATTTACTCTCTGAGGTTTGCCATTGTCAGCAGAGAGGTGGTGACCGATCAGAAAAAATTTTTTATTGAAAAAAACTTTTCGCCGCGGCTGGGGATCGAACCCGGGCTCCAAGCATGCTAAGCCACACACTTAACCTGCATGCCACGGTCACCACCTCAAATAATAATTTTATTTTATTCAGTCTCGACAAAAACAAGCTGAAGTTTTCGATGTTGAAGTTTAGTAGGGTTATAGATGTTCAAGTTATAAAAGTATCCCAGGTAATTTATTGATATTTGACATAAAGTTGATATACATAAATAACTTGAGAAACCGGAATTTTTTGAATGTTGCAAAATTATTAAAATGTCAACAAATTTTGCTGCCTAAGTAGATATATGTATGTGGTAATTACCGATTATTTAATTTTATTAGTTATATGATCTTAAAAAATACAGTTCTTGAAAAAAGAAAAGACAGTGGACGTGATTAAAATGCACTTATGCTTGAGCTGACTTCCTAAAGAGATGCTTATAAAAACCATCCCCTAAAACTGTAAAGTTCTGAAATTTATTCAACAAAATATTTCGCAAAATTTAATTTCTTCAAGATGATACAAAAATGAAAAAGCCCAGCCATAAAATTTGTGAAAGAGCTTTTAGACAGAATGACTCCAGAATGAAGTCGCTTTCATTAAGACATTGTTTGCCATGAAGGTCCTGAAGTCAAATAGTCAGTGTTGAGCTATTTTTGATTAGATTTTGAACAGATTAGATGGCTGCCTGATAAGCCGACATCGCACCACTTCATTGTTAGGTTGCTCCACATTAAATGATATGATCGACGCAGCTTTAATGAAAGCTTCATGTACCATGCCTTTTTTAGAAAACCTACTTTCTTGAATGTGTGCATTATAAAAAACTACCTTATACAGTTACAACACAGACTTAGACTAAATATTTATTTTTTTTTGGTCAATAATTCGGCAATAATAAGCAACTCTTTAACATTAACATCATTCCTAAAGACATTGCGTTACTGCCTAATTTCGATTAACCTTGGTCAGCATATTAAAAGCTCTTTTGTTTTGCGGAATCTTCTTCTAACTGTGTTGAATTAGTATTTTCTTTTTTGATATAGAGGTAGGTTTGGATGGAAACTCCTTAATCTGAGTTCTTTAGAAAATTTTTTATGCTGGAGTCTTGCGTCTGGAGGTATCAGGTATGTCTCAAATAATAGGCTTCAACACTCAGAAAAATATCAACTTTAATATTAATAGTCGGCCGCTGTTATTTCAAAACACTGTTCGATTGAATGATTTGCGTTTAAGTAGACAATTTTCTTTGTTGAAATAACGTTTCAAAGTATTTTTGTGCTGTTAAAATCATCTGTTGAAATATTTTTGTACTTATATTGAATTGTCAATTTTTTCTAAGCAATAGTTTTTATATGTGTTTTGCTATATTTATATTATCGTTGCCAGTAGCTCAGTGGATGTGCACTAGACTGTCATGCGGGAGACGTGGGTTCGAACCCTAGCTGTGTAAGTATCAAAAATTGTAATTTAATAATTGAAATAATAATTATTCTGTTTCATTAATTGTTTGGTCAAATTGCATTGGGTCAAATTAATCTTGCAAAAAAAAAAATTGCAAATTTCATTTTTATTTAAAAAAAAATATTTAAATAAAAAAAAAATTGTGTATTGGCATTGCCGGATTTCAACCGTGGACACTCGAGTACTAGACGCACACGTTAGCACACTTGGCCATACATGAACTTGCAAACAAGTGATCAAATTTCAATAAATAAGTTTATATACGGGTTTCTTGTTCCATAAACCAACAGTCAACCGACTGTTGATTTGAAAGTTTGATTTGTTGGATGGTATTTAACAGTGAATTCTGTTATTTCAACCCATGATTTGTTTGATAAAACAGCATTTTTTCCCAGAGTGAAGGCTGTGTGAATAACATTGGCGTCATTTTAGACAATTGATTGAACTGAATGCAGCACCTCCTACAACTCTATCTCACTTTATGACAAAGCTGAAAATCTAGGTACAGCGGCTTTCCCGAAACTTGTCGAACACATGAGGACCTCGACAAACAAACATAAAAATCAAAGTTGGTGTTTTTTGATAAATTCTTTTGTATGCAGTCAGTACAATGATGCATGCTATCCGTGCTATGAAAATTAATTTATAATAAATTCATATAAATATATATATTTTTTTTTAATATCTTACTGACATTCACATGAAAAGTTGTGATTAAAACAAAAAACACAAGTTACACCACAAGTTATCCCAAAGTTAGAACTTAAAAGTGCTCATATATTTGAAAGTTAAAAAATCACAAGTTGAATCCAGTTATCGAACAAAAGTTATGCATAAACTTGAATTTCAAAAGTTATGTTTGATAATTTGAAGTGAATAAAATGAATAAAATTAGAAACGCCGAAATATCCCAAAGTAATTCTTAAATCTAAAGTAATAAAAGTGAATAAAACTGCCCTAAGAGCACTCAAAACTCAATATTTATACAGAGACTTGGAATACTTGTTGATGCGATGAGTGCTTATAATAAGTTGTTGACAGATATTGACATGTCTCACAAAACTCCATGTCTTACCATAGCCCACTCTCTCCTATAATGTGATGTACAAGAAAATATAAAATGTTGTTTTATGAATGAGAAAGAAGACACAAGTATCATTATTTCATCCCCGACACATAAAAAAAGGGTTGTCTTCTTAAAAAGTCAAAAATCTGGGTGCTGTTCATAAGTAACTAAATATAAGTTGTAAATTTTTTACTTGATTCAAGTTATTATTTTGCTTAAATGTTTAACTTTGAATCAATCACAATTCCTCCGATCACCAATACATAATAACTTAGTTTCAATTAAGTTACACTTCGTCATATACATATGTGCAAGTATCGGCAACTGAAAATGAAAAATTTATTGGAAACACGTATCAATCAACTCAACACGTTCGCCTGTGGTTTACAACACATGCCTGTCAGAAGTATTTTAGTTTTCAATAACTTGCTCATTAATTATTATAAATAACTACTTAAAACCTCGCTGATTCTTATGTAAGATCATGATAAATAAATGATTTCATTAACAGATCAACAAATGTATTGAATTTTTTCAACTAGATACTCTTCACGCGTGTATTTTAGCATCTGCACAATATAAAGACATAAATAAATTAACACAAATTAATCAAAAAGCACTTCATTGTCTTCAGCCAAGATCGCTGCCAGATTCATAATCACTGTGCTTAGAACTTAAAGCCATTTCAAAACAATTCCTAGAAATTTTAAGCAAACAATCACATTTTTTTTTTTTTTTGTCGCTAAGACAGTTCAATGCCAACCAGTTTAATAGCCACAACTTTTTTGTTTTCTTATAATTTTACAAAATTAAATACTTAAGCCGGCTAGCATATTGTTTGGCTAAATTTAAGTTGTATGCGTGGCTAGCAAAAGTGTTGTGTGCTTCACATGTACCACTCTCAGTAATGAAGGCAGCAGCAACAACAATATCGAAAGCACACAAATATAGCTTTAAGCTATACTACCAATGTTTGTTTGTATGATTGCGTTTTTTACTGCTTTCACTACCTATGCATTTATCAATATAAGAGCACACACATACATATACAAAATTGGCATGCACACGGTAGCATATGCTGCACTGTTGCATTGCATTTATTATGTTGTCTATGGAGATCAATTTCCGGTATTAACAAAATTAATTTAAATTGAATTTATGCATAATTCATATATAATTGAGTGCAACACACACACACACACACACACACTCACACTTGTGTGCAGCGCAGCTGCATGAAAGCATAAGTATACATTTGGCAGTTTTAAATTATTATTAATTTGTTTTTTTTTTTTTTTTTTTTAAACGTAGTTAAATAATTAGCAGCAGCAACAAGTTCAAGCATAAAAAATGCTATCTTTTTTAGGCATTTAATATGCCATAAAATGAGCTGTTGGCTTGATGTAACAATGGAATGAATCTGTCAAAATGGAATGCCATAAAAAATGATTGCATGTGATAAAAAACAAAATGCAATGCTAGCGGTATTATATAACAATAGATTATTTAGTGAATTGTTAACTAGTGCATTGCATTGCTTTGTTTGGCTTTTTTTTTCTATTTTTGAATATTTTTTAACTATAGCTATGAAGTTCAAAATATAAATTTAGTCGTTATTGACATTTTATTAATATGAGCAATAATTTTATGAATTATGTATTCAAATGTTACTCATACGCCAAGCAGTTTTAAGCGTATGCAAGCAAGATATTTAGATATACAAACTATAGAGTTAAATTTATGTAGTTGTAATAAATACATAACATACAACTTTAATCTCAGCAATTTGAGAGCACTCTCAATTTGCTTCAAATAAACTCAAGCATACTAAAAAACTTTTTATGTAATATAAAGATCAGATACAGAATATTGGTTTTTTTTTTTGTTATTATTTATTATCATAAAATTATTATATATTAATTTCTTTTATTTTTAAGAAAATTCATATAGCATATAGCATGTGGTGACCGTGGCATGCAGGTTAAGTGTGTGGCTTAGCAAGCTCGGAGCCCGGGTTCGATCCCCAGCCGTAGCGAAAAGTTTTTTCAATAAAAAAATATTTCTGATCGGTCACCACTTCTCTGCAGACAATGGCAAAACCTCAGAGAGTAAATAATGCCATGTAAAGCTTCTTGAGAACATGAACTTTAGCCGTTCGGAGCCGGCATAAGACATGTAGGTCCAGTTCTCGGTCAATTGTGTGCAAACATTTGATAACACACACAACACAATTCAACCAAACAATTCGTTAACGACATTGACATATAAATCAATTTTAAATCATCATAAATCAACAATATTAGTCTTGAGATAAAGCGAATAACAGTTGCTAATAGGTGCTACAACGGGTTAAGTAAGCAATTAGGTTCTAGAGCCCTCTCTCGATCGACACAACTAACACTCTACAAGACGCTCATTATACATGTGGTTCTCTATGGCGCTGAGGCATGGGTGGCATCGCAAGCAGATGCAACCGCTCTTGGGTTGTTCGAGAGGAAAGTTCTTCGCAAAATCTTTGATCCTGTATGAGTTGGCAACGGCTATAGCATACGAATGAGCCACGAGTTGTACGAGCTTATTGACTTATTTCAGCGTATAACAATTCAGCGACTACACTGGCTAGGTCATGTCGCTCCAGATGGCTGGTTATGTATGAAAGAGTCGACCACAAAGAGGAAGACCATACCTTCAATGGATTAACCAGGCAAAGGCAGCCCTAACAACGCTTGGTGAAAAAAATTTTAGAAGGCGCGCGCTAAGCAGAGGCGCCAGGCAAGAGCTGATGAAGTCTGCCATAACCTGACTACAGGTTGTTATGACCATCTTAACTTTTTGAGATAACAGCATTTTCATAAATTTATCTCTTACTCAATACCAATATCAAGCCAAGAGATATTTATTAAAGAATGCCTAAAGGGCAATGCAAAATAACTCAAATAGCTGTACTGAAATGATTTTATTGCAATTTTTAAAGCAAAAAGGCGTGCCATAGCTGCGCATTACAATACAATATTAAGTAGTCTGAGCAAATATTCAGCAAACCTTTCTAAACAAACCCGCCGCCACTACTTAACCCCTTCCTTCTACACAAAATAATGCTGACTAAATCAAGCGCTAAGTTTATGGGTGGGTATCGTAGACCTCAATTTGTTGTTGTTGTTATTAAATTATTTTCTACATTTTCTGTTCGTTACTGCATTACTTGTCTTAAGCTTTAAATTTCAAGCTTATCTACATGCAATATTTTTTTCTTGACTACTTATTTGCTTTAGTTTTAATTGAAAACTCATTTTATAGATACAACCAAGTGCAGCAGCTCACTACGTCTGGCTTTGAGCGCTTGTTTGTTTCTTTATGACTTTTAGCTGGCATGTTTTTTGTATGTGTTTTCTTTTTTTTTCGTATCTTGAACACTTTATGTGCGTTTATGTAGCTGTTGGATGGCTGAATGGCTGATGTATCTTTATTTATGTTTTCTTTTTCAAAGTATTTTTTTGATATGAATTGAGTTTAACAAGTTATTCAACTATTGATAGAGTTGAGTTTCTTATTTAATTTGCTACAGCTTTTGCTAACATTATTTTGAACAAGAAGAAGTTATTTAACTTGAGATTATTTACATAATTATGCTCAAAGCCTTAGAAGTAAAGGACAGAAGCTGTATTGAACATATATAAACTTAAATTTATACAAAGACATTGATTTTAAAGAAAATCAATGTATTTTATTAGACTTCAAATTAAAGAAAAAGTCAACACTTTACTTCAATATTTTTTTTTTTATTTTTTATTTAATTAAACTTTACTCTTTTGATTGTACCAAATATAAATATTAATGTTTCAAGAAATTTCCTTCATAGCTGCAAGATAATTAATATTTAAAATTTCAAATAGCAATCTTTTCAGATTCAGAAATATGTTTCTTCAGAAATGTTCAAATATTTAAAAACGTATCACATTCAAATTAAAAATTTTTATAGTTGTAGGAGTTGATTGAAGAATAAGCATATTAAAAAAAAAGAAAATTGAGTGATTTTTATTAAAGTTTTTAATTTTTGAATAAACAATGTTCTTATAAAAACCAAAATATTAAGAAAATTATATATACTAGTATCGCCTGGGGTCGAAATTTGACCAATTTATTGATTGCCTATTTATAATTATATGCGAGATGATAAAAATAAGTTCGAGGCCATAACTCTTAATTGATTAGAGATAAAAAGCTATTTCTCCAAAAAATTTTTTTTTTATATTATTATTTTGTTCAAAAATAGAAAAACAACATTTTAAAAAAAATTTAATTTAGTCAAAGAAATCATAGGGGGTAGCCTTGATTTTTTGATGGCACGGACAGTTTATTAATTAAGTGTCAAGACCTAAAATTCTATAAAGACTTTGAAAGAGAATCAAAAATGCAATTTTGAGTTTTTGTTTTTTTTACAACAAAAATTATTTTCACCCCATATTTTAAGAATAAATCAAATTTTATGGTTTTTTTTTAAAGGAATAATTTAAATATAAACAAACAAAAAACGGTTTTTTTTGCAAAAGTTTTTTTAAGTTAACTGATAAGACTTAAATACAAAAAAGAAAAAAATAAAATCTATACACAGATGGCGGAGATATTTGCTTCCGAATTTAGAACATTCAATTTGAGACAGTTTTTTTCTCTCTCTTGGCATTTGGTTGAAACACACGCTAAAGAACTAACGACAATATTAAGAAAATGCATTAAAAATACTTTTGATTAAAGCTTTGCTGTAATTTTTATCACATTTAAAAGAAAATTAAACAAACTTTAAGAAAAAATTAGAAAAACTGAAAAACCGTTAAAATTCGATCAAGATATTCACATAGAAAATCAAATTTTTGAATTCAAAACACACTTTTCAACAAATTTTACAATTGACGAATGGATAAAACTAAATTTTTTTTAAGAAATTGTTACTTAAAAAAAAAATTCAAATTCGACCAACTCAAAAACTCCCACCCAACCAAATTTCATATTAATCAAAGAGCAAGTTTTTACTCAAAAATTTAATATCTCTCTTAGAAGTTTGGGAACCCCCTCTATCAGATATATCATTTATATATACATTCTGCACATCTGGGCAACATAACCTTTCGAATGATATAATTTTCATTTATTTTTAGTGTTTATTAATACCAAAAAAGCGTACGACAAACTTTAATGTTCACGTTTAATATAGAAAGATATACAATAGATTCAAACACGACAAATTTATGGTGCACACATATAGAGGATTATTCTGACAATAGCTTTATAAGAAACTTAAGTAAAAATTTAATTTTTAAAAAATATCACAGACCATGTTTTCATGAATGACTTTAGCCTGAAACATTTATGCAGGATAAAAAAAAGACTTAAAATTTTGCTCAGAGTCTAAAAAAAATGTAGACTCAAATTGAACGGCCTTCAATTATTTAGAGATTATGTTAAGCTTGATACGAATTTAATACTAAAGAACTAAATTTAAATTATTCTTTAAAATTTTTGATTTTTATTCCTTTGATATTTCTTGAATTTTCCCATAAAATTTTAAAATTTTTATATTTTCAATATTTTTAATTGATCTTTCGAAACATCTAGAGATTTTCTAGAAGTAATTTTCAAAACAAAAATTATGTTTTCAAAATAGAATTCTCTTCTCTAACAGCAAAGCAAGAATATTATTTATCTCTGGATAAGAAAAACAAACACATTTTGAAAAGCTTTAAGTAAAGTGTTTTTTTAAATGCGCATTTAAGGCAATGTGATATGTTTTAGATAAGATGAAGTGAATTTATTTTTAATTTTTTTATGGAAATTTTTTTTATGTAAAAAGTTTGGCTGCAAATAATGCTGGAATATATTTTTAAAGCATTTATTTGAAAATTCCTCATGATTGAAAATATATTGATCAGTATAAATGTTAACTACATTTCAAATATGATCCTATTTCAGATAACTCTCTGTAAAAACTACTCAAAATTTTACACTGTCTACACTGAGAAAACTATATCTTCAAAACTAGCAGAAACGTGCTACTTTTAGAAACTTTTAATCCAGTTTTTTGACATTTAATATATATTTTCATTTTAAAATGAGCTGCTAAAACGTTCATTCGATTTTCTATAAAAAAATTTCAAAATTTGCTTTTAAAACGTTTGTTTGATGTTTTTGAAGAATGAGAATGTATTTTTAAAATGTTAATTTTAAAATATCAAAACAACGTTTTAGCAGCTTATTTTAAAATGTCCTTTTTTATAATTGAAATTAACGTTTGAGGTGCAAAGTTTTCTCAGCGTAAGCAACAAAATTTAATCAAATTTTTTTAAACATTTAAGCAACAGTTAGATTTATAAAATTTTCAAAACTTCTAAAAAACAGTCTGAACAAAAGCACTTTTTATCATGCCATGAGTTTAAGCCCTTTGTTAAAAATTGCTTAAAATTTCACATCATTTCCATTTTTTTTTTCTTCTTTTTTTTCCTTTAAGGACATACAAATTGCACTTAATTAACTTTTTAACACATTTCAACAGTTCTGTGATAGCAGTTGCTCATATATCCTTGAGCTGCTGCCAATTATTTTATTGCCAACACAAACATTCATTTCAAATTTGTCCACTAGTTAGCATATTTTAGTTTTGTTTTATCCTTAATGCGCCGCTGCACTTATATTGTGTTTAAACTTTTTGCATTTTCTATTATTTTATTAAATTTAGTTGTTTTTTTTTATTAGTTTTTCTTATACATACCGGCTCCAAATAGTGCTACGAAAACAATCAAAAATTTCTTCATTTTGTTTATTTAATTTTTTATAGATTTTAAAAAGTTTTTATAATTATTATGTTGTAAGAAATTTTTATTTGGTTTTTTTTAATTTTATTTTATTTCTTATCTCTTGCAACTCGTTCGACAGTTACTCTCGACAACGAATCACTGTGACCGACTGTATGTGGTTGGCGGTCGTACATTCGCTTTTTATACCGCTGCGAATGTGCGCACGCGCGCCTTTGCTGTTAAAATCGTTCAGTTGTGAATTGAGACAGACGACAGAACGAAGCGTAGCGAATATCAACGAAACTAAAAGAAAAACGCTGCTCAAACGTTGAACGACTACGAATATGAGGCAAAAGAAGAAACAAAGCTCTGCGCAATGGCAACATTTATTTATTTAAATTTTTTTCTTTCTTGTTTTTGTTTAAATTTTTACTCGTAGATTTGCGCTATTTTAACTGAACTTTATATGCAGCATGCGCCGTCGCTGCAGTCGCTGTGCGGTGGCAGCTCAGTTGACGTCTCAGCTGGCAAAGTTGGCAACAACGTCAACGCCACTGCTTACACACACACACACATGTGTAGTAATAGCTGCGGTGCATACGTTGTCGAAATATGGCATGTTGAGGTCTGGTTGTGCTGCATTTTGAGGTGGGGGTTGCTTGCCGTTGGAACAGTTAATTTTTTTTTTTGTTTTTTGTAGTTGCCGTTTTAATTTCTTTAGCGTAGATAAATTTGCAAACAACAAGGAATGCTCAAAATAACCAAAAAACAAAAGAAATAACTTAAAATGATTGATTTTAAAGTTAACGTTTCTTGGCTACTTCACTAGAAAACATTATTGTAGTTTTTTTTTTTTTAATTTTTATTTTGCTTAAAAATATATTTAAATATTTACGATTTTCTGGCATGTTCGCTGTACGCCTAACATTCTTACAGCTTGTTATTTTTAATACTTTTACGCTACTTAAATCAAGTTTGTTTCTTAAGTCTTTCGTTTGCATTCGTTTTTATGGCATTCCACTAGCTGGGGATAGAATATTTTTGGTGAATGTTAAGCGAAACTTGTTTGGGATGTTAAGTGGCAATCAATATTTGTTTTTATTATTTCTTTTAAACGTCGTTTTAATTTAAGTTTTAAAAAATGTAAGTGTTTTGAATGTCTCCTAATCAAATAATAAGATTAAACGTTATTTTTAATAGGACAAAGCCAAAAAAAAACCAAACAATAACAATCACTAAATGACAGCTTAAATTAATTTCTTAGTAAAACTCAGTAACAATTAGAAAAAATAACAGAGACAAATTTGAAATATTTCAAACTTTAATCAAAAATGTTTTTTACATCATTGGTTATTTTAAGAAATTTCTCAAGGTCTTTGCTTTATGGCATTCCTTTCTATTTCTTTTTAAATAAAAAATATTCAAAAACATTAGCTACTATAAATGCAGAACAAAATTTTTAAATCAGGAAGAACTGGATATAAATGCTAAATATTTATTTTTTGTTGCGAAGCCAATTTTTGTTTTGCGTTATAGAACTACTTATAATTTAACAATCTTCTTAAAGAACAGTTTCTAGACCACATGTTTTAGAAATTTACTCTTAACTATGCTAAACAAGTTATATTAAGAGTCGATCTCTTGTTGTTTCACACTGTTACTGGCTGTTATTCAAGAATATCTTGCGACAATGTGGAGTCATTAAGAAACGCATGAAATCGATGGTCAACAACTAAACTTTAGTGCAAAATCTACTTTTGTCGACATTCAACGGCATCTTTTAACGCTCCAATGGCAGCATTTGATAACTTAACGTGAGCCAAAGTGCAAGTCTCTCGAACGTACGAGCTACTTCTGCAGCTACACTTCAGCTATATCAATTTAGTTCAGTGCAATTCAAGAGTCTGCACTGCATGTATGTGCGTTTATGTATGTGTGAAGTGCGTTGTTGCAAATATGATTCAAGGTTTCGGAATGTAGGAAGAATTCAACGTTGAAATGCATTGCAGAGACATTATTTTCAACATTTTACATGTTGGCGATGGTTTTGCAGTTTGAGGGGCTCGGTTGGTTATGCATGGTTTCATTAGTACAATGCACTGTGTGGTGCGGCTTGGTCTCCTTTGTGAGATCAGACGGATTTTAATAAACACAACAACAACAATAATAGCAAGAATAATGCAGCAGAAAAAACCCGCCTACCTTGTCAGTTATGCTTTCGCTTTCAATATTTACATTAAATGCTGTAAAATACAACACATTGATATGACACACCAAGCTTTGTACAAACGAACTTGTATTTTATAAAAAAAAAAAAACAGCTTTGCGATTATTGAATATTCTGCTGCTGCTGCGGCAGCAACTTCAACTGCGACTACTCGCAACTCGTTTATCCAGTGCTGCTCGATTGCTCGCTGTTGCCAACATTAAAATGACCAACATATTTCTAGACAATTTTTTTCTTTTTTTTCTTTCTTTTTTTTTTTTTTTTTTTTTGTCTATTTTTTCTTTTTAAAAAATATATATTTTGATTCGAACGGTCAAATGTAGGTGAGTCAAGTCAATTTAATTTTCAACTGGCAACCAGATTCGTTCCCTCATTTATTCGCTTGGCTTTGATATGATTTCATATTATAATGATTTTGGCGGTAAATTAAAGCAAACTCGTACAAAAATGTTGCCTAGCTTGACAAGGTGTGAGCAGCAACTTCATGTGATCAACATAATAATCAAGCTTGAAATTCAAGCTAAAATTACTTGAACAGTATCTACAGGTTAAAAAAATTATTATGCATAAAATTAGGTTGACTTTACTTAAAGTTATACAATTTCGCATTTCGTTACAGTTTTTTGGCTTAACTAATGCATCAAGTTAACAAAAAATAAAATTGTTTTCAGCATTCAAAACAAAAGACTTAAGAAACGAACTTGGTAAATGTTTTGTCAGTAGGTAAAGTTTTGCAAAAAGCTCTTTCTAACATTCTTTAATGAAGTGATTATTATTATAATGTGTATTTAAATTATGGTTTTATTGATAATTTAATTTAAAAGTAATTTTAATATGCCTCTACAATTATAGAGAAATTAAGCTTTTTATTAATTAAATAAATTTTTTATGGTAATTTAAATTTTATTGTCTGTTATTTTTTTTTTTTTGCTATTTTTATAATTGAGTTGTTTGTGCATAATATTTTTCACGAAGAGCAACTTTTGTGAGTTAAGTAAGCAAACTTAAATGCAAGTTTTTATAAAAACGCAAAAAATGCAGGTTTATTAATTGCGACGTAGCGTAGTGCTGGAAATATATTTAATTTCATTGTCAATAAAAAGAAAATTTAATGTGTAGCATAAGAAACTCTTCTCTATTCAATAAGCAATATGTTTAATACGTTTATTTCAGAGCATTTTAAGAAATATTTTAAGATAAAAAAAAAAATCTAAAATAATAAATTGTAAGTGAAGACTTAAAATTCCGTTTAAGTTGTAACCTTTTCTACTTTGTCTCTTTGTTCTGATAGTTTTTAAAATTTTGCTCACATTTTTTATTTAACTTTCGAAAATTAACAAGTAAATTAATAACAATCAAATTATGAACTTCATATCTAGACCCAAACACAGAAAAAGTTAAAAGTAAGCATGATAATAAAGCAAGCAAACTGTCAAATTCTTTCGATCATTTTGTTAACTTTGACAGTTTGAGTTCATTGAATTAGTTGAATAAAAAAACTGAGTGAATGGCCTTTCCATTGGTGCCTCTTTCGTCTGTCCTATGTATGGTTTTGAGCTGCACTAAATTTTACTACTCATTTCAAAAAAAGGTCCGATTTTTGAAAAAATCGGATGGTGGCTACATTCCAAGTTGAGCGTATTTCCTTTCCATTGGTTCAATTTTCGTCTCTTTCCGATGTACATTTTACGTGATTTATTCAAATGAACAGAGAACCAATGCTCTAAACAGGTCAAGCAAAAATAATGTAACAAAAAAGCAACTGATGATTGATTTTCTTACACAAAAAAAATAAATTGTTTCATCTCAGATTCTGCAATTTTGTGACTTTAATATAAAAATGACAATATACAAAATTAGCTATTCGTTAAGCGCATGATATATCTAACAGTTAAGGTTATTTATTATCTTTAAACAATGAGTATTAAAGTCTATAGGTATAACCTAAAGTATTACTCAAAAACGTTTCATGGCCTTCAAAAAATTTGTTAAATCAACCCCATACAAACTGCGCTGTAAGACGTAATTCAACGTCAAAACAGCACAATGATTGTTGCTCTTAAGTCTTTTGTTATCCATCAACTAAGTATAAATATTAAACTAAAAGGATAAATATTATAAACATGAAACTAACATTAATAAATAGAATAAAAATGTGTCTTTTGAATGATTTAGTTTTTAACATTTTTATGCATTTAATCAGAAACTTGAAATATTCTGATAGTTAAGAATTAAAGAATCAAGGTTGCCATGGCAGTAATAAATTAATCTTTTTATTTATTATATGCAATGCTATCTTAAATTTATAATTTTTAACATCTAATTATTATCTATTTTTAAAAAGCTATTATTACACAAAACAAAAAGACTGCCTTTAATTTAAAAGGTAAACGTTGTGACTATTTTTCATTTATACTTCCTAGTAGTCTCAGTCGAAAAGAATTCATAAATGAAGCATGCACAATTTTTCTTGCTCTTTGACGAAATTTGCTGATTTCCAAATTTGTGCACGAACGCTTTTAGAAACGATGAATAAGTTTTAAAATCATAACATTATTTTTAAATTTTTCTTAAGCAACTGGTTTCTTTCTATAATTTTCTATATAAAAAATCTATAATTTTTCGTTAACAAAGTTTTTGACTACAAGGTTGTTTTGTTTATAAAGGAATTTTTTAAAAATTTTTCACGTAAGGTAAAAAGATGTATGATATATTTCTTCACTTGAAAAATGTTGAATGTATTTCTTCAGCATGAACATTACAACCATAGGGTAGTCAAGATATGCCCCTCGGAACACTTTCTTGCGTTAAATTTTTTTTTATAAATAGAGCATTTGGCTGAGAACTGAACCTATATCTTTTATGCCCACTTCTAACGGCTTAAGTTCATGTTCTCAAGGTAGATATCTTATATATTAATAAGTGAACATTAAAGTTTGTCGTACGCTTTTTTGTTATTAATTAAAACTCAAAGCAATTGAAACTTATATCATTTGAAAGGTTTTGTTGTCCAAATGTGTAGAATGTATATATAAATGATATATCTGATAGAAGGGGTTCCCAAACTTCTAAGAGAGAAATTAAATTTTTGACAAAAAATCTGCTCTTTGATTGATAAGAAATTTAGTTGGAAGAGAGTTCTTAAGTTGCTCGAATTTGAATTTTTTTTAAAAGTAACAATTTCTAAAAAAAATGTAATTTTATGCATTCATCAATTGTTAAATTTGTAAAAAAATGTGTTTTGAACTCAAAAATTTGACTTTCCATGTGAATATCTTGGTCGGATTTTACCGTTTTCTTAATTTTTTTATTTTTTTCTAAAAGTTTGATAAATTTTCTTTTAAATGTGTTAAAAATTACAGCAAAATTCTAACCAAAAGTATTTTTAATGAATTTTCTTAATATTGTCTTTAGTTATTTAGCGTGTGTTTCAACCAAATGCCAAGAGAGAGAAAAAAAACTGTCTCAAATTGAATGTTCTAATTTTTGAAGCCAATAACTCCGCCACCTGTGAATAAATTTTATTTATTTCTTTTTTGTATTTAAGTCATATTAGTTAACTTAAAAAAACTTTTGCAAAAAAAAAACCGTTCATTGTTTGTTTATACTTAAATTATTCCTTTAAAAAAAGACCATCAAATTTGATTTTTTCTCATAATATGGGGTAAAAATGATTTTTGTTGTAAAAAAAAAAAATTCAAAATTGCATTTTTGATTTCCTTTCAAAGTCCACACCGGATTTAAGATGAATTTATTTTGACTTGACACTAAATTAATAAGCTGTCCGTGCCATCAAAAAATCAAGGCTACCCCCTATGATTTCTTTGACAAAATTAAATTTTTTTAAAATGTTGTTTTTCTGTTTTTGAAAAAATGTTAATATATAAAAGACAAGCGTCCTGCTCCGTGCCCTATATCGTAAAACATGTTCAGCCTCGACCAGAACCTGTTGTAAAATTCTCCATTTAAAATTTTTGTACTTACTGAACCTTTTGCTCTATATCGTAAAACCTGTTCAGCCTGTACCAGAACCTGTTGTAAAATTATCTTTATGAAATGTTTGTACTTACTAAACCTTTTGCTCTATATCGTAAAACCTGTTCAGCCTGGACCAGAATCTGTTGTAAAATTATCTATTTGAAATCTTTGTACGTACTATACTTTTAAAACCTGTTCAGCCTGTACCAGAACCTGTTGTAAAATTATCCATTTGAAATGTTTGTACTTACTTAACCTTTTAAAACCTGTTCAGCCTGGACCAGAACCTGTTCTGAAATTATGTATTGCAAATCTTTGTATTTGAAGACTATCGTCATTTTCCTCAACTTCTATACATCAAACATAATGTCTTGCTATTACAGTGCTTCTTAATTAACAGAACCAGAACCTATTCGGTTTGCATAAACTGAACAGCAATTATTACATTCAGTGTGGTGTCAATGGGAATTGCTAGAATTAAATCAAATTGTTCGGCCTTCTGATCCAAGTTTTAGCGATTGGCTGCTCAAGTTAGGAAATGGAGATGAAGATATCATAGAAATTCTCGATCATTTTGTTTGTAAAGGTTCGCTTATTAAATAGATTTTTGGCGACACTTTGCGTCCGAATAACATCAACCGTTATTCCAAAATTGCTATCCTGTGCCCAAAAAATTCCGATGTGAACGAAATCAACGAGCAAGTTCTAAATATTTTAGTTGGTGACACAGTGAGAGATCTGAGCACGGATTAAATTGCAGACAGTAATGATAACGATAAACAAAATTACCCTGCCGAGTTTTTGAATGAATTTTATCCTTCAAGAATGCCACTGCATAAGTTAAACCTCAAAATTGGAAGTATTATAATACTTTTTCGAAATTTCAATACCAAAAGAGATACCTGTAATGGAAGGTGATTAGTTTTGAAAAACCTAAAAACTTAAATAATCATCGCACAGGTATTGACAGGCGCACTGGCGCACATGAAATAGTTTTCATACCTACAATTGATTTGGCCCCAACAAACACAGATTTGCCTTTTACTCTCCGGAGGCGACAATTTCCAGTTAAACTGACATTTTTAATAACCATTAATAAATTGCAAGGTTAAATATTGCAAAAAGTAGGAGTTTTTCTAAAAGAACTGGTATTTAGTCATGGGCAGTTTTAGCGGGCTGATGATGTAAAACTAAGCATTATAGATGGCAAGGGTCAAGGTTAATTGGTTAAAATTCTAAGAATTTTTTTACTAGAAATGTTGTATTTAAGGAAAATTTATCAATATAATTTAATAAACATGTTTTCAAATAAAAACCTTTGTATATAAATCCAATAAATTTTTTGTCGCATTTTGTACTCTAAATGGTTCCTTCCCGTCGTAGGACGGGCTTTTACACTAGTAATAAAATAAAACAATATGTTTTTTAAGAAAATAGCTTCATACTTCCAATCAATTAAGAGTTATAGCGAACTTATTTGAACCATCTTGCATATTATATGCATAGGCATTATATGCATATAAATAGGCAATCAATAAATTGGTCAAATTT
Organism: Tetanocera ferruginea; assembly: GCA_958299015.1. Lineage (NCBI taxonomy): Eukaryota > Metazoa > Arthropoda > Insecta > Diptera > Sciomyzidae > Tetanocera > Tetanocera ferruginea. The sequence continues at coordinate 155,532,981 of OY282642.1, read as the reverse complement.
CAACCCCAGGCGATACTAGTATATATAAATTCATCTACACTCAGAAAAATATCAACTGTACTATTAACAGTCGGCCACTGTTATTTCAAAACACTGTTCGATTGAATGATTTGCGTTTAAGTAAACAATTTTCTTTGTTAAATGAACGTTTCAAAGTATTTTTGTGCTGTTAAAATCATCTGTTGAAATATTTTTGTGCTTATGTTGAATTGTCAATTTTTTCTAAGCAATTGTTTTTAAATGTGTTTTGCTATATTTATATTATCGTTGCCAATAGCTCAGTGGATGTGCACTAGACTGTCACGCGGGGGACGTGGGTTCGAACCCTAGCTGAGTAAGTATCAAAAATTGTAATTAAATAATTAAAATAATAATAATTCTGTTTCATTATTAGTTTCGTCAAAAATTACCTTAAAAATAAGATGCTTACAATCTTTCAAAAAAAAAAATTGCAAATTTCATTTTGTATTGAAAAAAAAAAATATTAAAAAAAAAAAAAATTTCGTTGGCCTTGCCGGAATTGAACCGTGGACACTCGAGTACTAGACGTACACGTCAGCACACTCGGCCATACATGAATTTTCAAAACAGTGATAAAATTTCAATAAATAAGTTTTCATACGGGTTTCGTGTTCTATAAACCAACAGTCAACTGACTGTTGATTCGAAAGTTTCATTTGTTGGATGGTATTTAACAGTGAAATCTGTTATTTAACCAATGATTTGTTTGACAAAACAGCATTTTTTCCTGAGTGTATTTCTTTATGTAATAAAGATCCTACTATAAATTTTTGTTTGTATTATCTTTATACCTAAAAAAATATTTTTAGACTAAATATATTTCTATTTAAATGTCTTTTGTTATTAATTTTTAAAAAAAGTTTTTATTCAAAAAAAACATTTTTCATTTTTGATACAAACTTAACAAGCATTCTTATATAAACTGCTTTCATTAGACATTCTTAAATTTCAATTGTGCTCCTTCTCAGCTTTATCAAAAAGTGTTTTCAGAAGCTTCACTTGAATAGCTTCACTTTCAATTAATTAAATCAATTGGATCAATTTTTTAGTGGAGACTTAGTCGAGTGGGCAATAGAGTGTATCGAAAATGCCCACTGTGTGGGCAACAGGGATGAAAATTTGCAGTTCTGTGTTTTTATATGAAAGGAATTGATTGATAAGCTTGATTTTCTTTTTAAATCAATCATTAATGGGTCTCCAGGACAGAAGTTGATAAAAAATGCACAAAAATGCAATTCGCGAGACTCCAAAATTGGTTCAAATAACAAAAGTACACCAATGGAAAAGATTTTCAATGTACTATTTAATTTTGGTACCGGAATTTGGGGTAAGATTTTTCCCATACAAGTCGATACACTCTAGTGAGCAAGCCATTGGTAGTCTCTGTTATATACCAATTCTAAAAGTCCATCTTAAAATAGACTTTCAAGAATGCTTCCATGTCATGGTTTGTGCAAAGCAATGATTAAATAGTTTTTTAGAAGCAAATTTTTCCTATGTCTTCTGAATCATGGAATGCGTTCTTAAAGTTTTTCTGGAAAATATCTGCTAAAGTCCTTTGATTGAAGGCCTCAAAAAAATCTTCCGTTGAAAAATTTTAGAAGCGCTACTAGAGAAGACAAAGGAAAGCATTTCCTTTTATGACATGCTTATTTTAAAAAAATGCCGTCTTGGTATGAAAGTAGAAGAAATGGAACTCACGACTATCCCTTCTACTTTACCTTCTTTTAGAAGCCCTTTTTTGCTGGGCAGTTGGTGTATAAAATATGAATCAAAATATGATTTTCAACTCAATATTGTAGATTTTCAGCTACAAATAAGGTAGCAGAGAATCTTCACCAAAAGTTTCATAAATAAATTAAAATCTATATCTGTGGTTTACTGGGTTATTTTGTTTAATAACTATGCGTCATGCTACTTTTAATAATTTTAATAATAAGCAATTTTCTCAAATACATCATCTCAACTGAAATACAACAACCCACATAAAAAGTGCTTAAAACAGAATTGCTTAAAATAAAGATGTTTTTGTCTTGTAAAGCAAATCAATCAATTTTTAATTATATGTATTTTTGATTGTTGTACTTATTTGCGAATCATTCCAGCAGAGAAAAACAACTTTCTTAAGACAACACCCACGCATGCACTGTTGCATTATATTCACAACTAGTCTGGTTGCATTGTTCAAATGTTATGCGGCTTAGACATAAGAGTTAAGAAAATTTTACAATTTAAGCAAGCGCAAGCTTGTTGCGCTTTAATGCTTACAAATGCACAAAGAATGTAACAGCCTTTGGGACACAATCAACGCTTAACTTGGCAGAAAATCAAGTTTTGCATTGTTAAAAAAGAAGAAAATTTAAATAAAACAACAACAAATAAAGCAACTGCACTCACTCACTTACTCATATGAGCGATAAAATCAGTTTGTTATAAAATCAGAACAAAAAAAATGAGTCAATTTTACTATGTTGGAAAAAAATATAAGAAAACAATAAAATATAAACAAAATGAAACATAAAAAGTGCACCCTACAGCTGCAAATATGTAGCACAACAAAACTGATTACAACAACAACAATAACAAAACAATAACAATAACAACAGGGTGTACAACCTCACCCATACGAATCAGCTTACGTAAAAAACAACTCTGTTTTTGTGGCTAAAGTATTCCCGTTTTGTTTTATTTATTTTAAAAAGAAAAATATTCAATATACTTAAGCTTAACACACAGCAGCGTATCGGTTGCTTTTGTTACAATTCACGCCTTTTTATTTTTAATGTTAAGCTAAAGATTATGTAAGTTAATTACAATAAATATAGAGAGCTCTGTTAGGGCAATTCAAAAACCTGGTAAGCTAAAAGTAAAGAAAACAATAAAATGAGATGAAGAATCTGTTGGCTCGATAATCGAATTTTGTAAATATTAATTAAAACAGCTAAAAGCTGAAAGCTTTGTAAATGCAGATCTGCAATCGACTAATATGCGTTGCCCTAAACAAAAGACTTAAGCAACAAACTTGTTTGATAAATTGTTTTCTAATAATTCTGAAAGCGTTAAATTTAGAGCTCTAAATCAAACAAACTGAATTTTTAATGGCCTTAAAAACACTCCAGATCTATTATAGTGCTAATATTTGGCAATGCGTACAAATATTTATAAGCAATTTTTGTACAAAAATAAATGTTGAAGTAAATTAATGTGGTTTTGGCATAGTTTTCGAATTCCATTTCATTGTTGTACAAGTTGCTGCAACGACATTTTCTGTTGCTATTATGTCACCCTAAAGCCAAGCCTATATCATATCATAAATAGATATACATGATGTCTTGAAAAAATGTGACAGCCAGCGCCCTCCATTCAACAACACAATAATAAATATGCGCTCAAATCACACTTGCACACGCACCATTAGCACTGAATCTGCATAAGCAATTCCCACTCTTACAAAGCTGTAAGACGATGATGTTCCAAGAGTCATAACAACAATCGCATTATTAAGACTCCAACGCTTAACAATGATAATGATGAGTGTGTGTTATTTTTTTTTTTTTTGCTGCATTTGAAGGCAAACCTTTTGCGCCACTTTTAGAGGTTGTTGACTATTTTTTTTTTTCTCTACTTACCTACCTATTTTTTGTGCGCAGCCAACTATTTATATAAAATATTTAGGTTCATCAAAAATTAGGACACACAACTCTGAGTTGGCTGTTAAAGTTAAAAACATATACATATAAAGCTAATTTTTGCAGCTGCTTTATTGCTGTCCGTCCTTCTATATATTTAAATAGCCCTGCGACACATCTTTCGTTTGTTTATCTTTTCAACTCTGCGCACTAGTTTGGATCATATTTTTTGCATGATTTTGAAATTTTTTAATTTAGCCAAAATTGTTAGCTGTTGCTTGCTGAAATAAACTACTTGGTTTTAATATTTTGTTAATGATGTTGTGCAAAATGATTTATCATAGTTGTTTTTATTATTACTTTTTTGTTTATGTCAATTTTAATGCTGTCAATACCGACTTACAACATCTTCGTTCAACGTTTAATTAATTGTTTTTCTGCATGAAAACATAAATAAAATTTAATAATAATAAAGTTCATCCTACATGCTGCCAAGCTATTTGTGGCACATGCAGTTTTAAGTATGCTACACACAACGCACACCTTGACTATTTATAGTTTGGAAACGCGGTTTGAAATGTAAATAGCTACTTTTGGTTTTTTTCTTAAATATTGTTCTATTAATGAGTCATCAACGTCACAAAAAATAGTTGACAAAATAATAGCTACAATATTATTTAACTTATTAATTCACAATGTTTTGCTTCATGACTTTCAAATTTTATGAACAATGGAAGCATTAAATATAGTTTAATGTTGAATTTTGTTTTTACATAACTAAAAACTGTTAATGGAAACAGCAGTCAACAAATTTGTTACGCTTTAATTTTTTTTTTTTTTTTTTTTTGTGTGTTAATGACCGTGCATGATTTCCTCTTAAAATTGTTATTAAATTCAATTATGTTAATTCACTACAAATAGTTTAGATAAGTTTTTCAAAATAAAAAAAACAATAATTTAAAACTTTCTAATGATTGAAAAGTGAAAAAGTTAATTAGATATATTTCGTAATAAAACGATGTTAGACAAAACCGTTGACTTATCCAAAATGACTCTCATTTGAAAGTTTTCAAGAGTTGGAACTAAAAAATATTAAAAAATCTATTAAAATAAAATGAATAAACTAAAGGACCTCGTCACTCTTTTTTATCAAAGTTAATGAATTGTTCGTAGCTAGTAGGGGAATTATCTGGGATTGTTCAAACTATCATGCTTAAAGTTATGCTCATTACAGAGCTCATCGTTGAGTTCAATTCAAAGAAAAACAGCAAAAACAAAAAAATTTAAAAATGGTATTCATCTACTTATTACCTGGTGTAGGTATGATAGATGAAATTTATTTTAACTTTTCTAAATGTTATATTTTCACATATTCTCGGAAATATCTGTCCTGTCCATATATAAAAATTATTTTATCAATTCCAATCTAACGTGTTTCAACTCCATCAAAGAGAGATTATGTCATATCCAAATTTAACTCATAACCTAAAGAATTTTTAGACTCATTAACATCAAATGAATCGTATCGAGTAAATTAAAAAACTGTTTACGAGATTCGATCTAAGAATCACAAATTCGGTGGGAAAAATATGCGTGCTTGTAGTCAACTACTTGACAATATGTGGAGTGCTTTATTTACTAAAGATATTATAGATATGAAAATTAAGAGTTCAGAATTGCTTGCTATCATTTCATTCTACACTTCAAAAAGATCTCTTGAGAAACAAGTTCATTTCAGTAATTTAATGTTGTGAAAAAAAGGAAAAAGGATACCATTAAAACAATATCTAAATACCATTAAAGCATATTAAGTTCTAAAAGAACAATTGTTATGAAAAACTAGCCGGTGTTAAACATCTTGGAACTATCCTTGATAACAAATTTAGTTGGAAACGCAACACAGAGGAAAGAAGGAAAAAAGCGATCCTCTGGCGCTTTATGCATGCTATAGCAGCTTCTGTGAGAAAAAAATGACTGCGACCGCACATCTTCGACTGAATATACAGCGATTGCCAGACCAATTCTTACGTACGGCTCTCTGTTATGGTAGCCACAAAAGGACTTACTCTAACCAAGAGTGCAAAGGTTAGCCTGCTCATGGCACTTGTTCGCCGCAGGCGAGTCTAGAAATTTTGCTTCATTTTTTTTCCATTGAAGAGTTCCTTAAGTGTTCAGCAACCAAGAGATCGATTCGTCTTAATGAGTCAAAAGCCTGGAAAAACACCATTTTCGGACATGTATCTATTCTAAATCTCTATGGAACTGAGAAATATAAGAAAAACTAAGAAACAATTTTGCTCAGCAAGAAACCTTTGCGCTTTGTCTTTATTATAATATTAGTTATTAATTATTAAATATTATAATTATTATAATGTTTATTATTAATATTACTATAATTATTAGCTGATTTCATCGTCATTCTACAAAATATTTCTTCTTACACAGAGAAAACTGTGAAAAGTTTCGTAGCACGAAAAGCAGAAAATAAAACATTTCGCATGTTCGTCTTATCAATAATTTGCAAAAAAATAAGCTATGAGCATGTTTTTCAACAATTTTACATACTTTGTTGAGGCCACACGACCCTCAAAAATAAATATTTTCCCGACGCCGTTCGTAGCCATGCAGTCCCAGGCGTTAACACTTCCTTCTCCATGTTAAATGGTAGGTACTACGTATTCTGGGTAGGAGTGCAACTCGACTCTTTGCCTCACATAGGTTTTATAAGGAGTACCAAACAACTGTAAGACTTGAAAATATTACCTTCTTTAAAAGCTCGAAAAAATTAAAATGATGCTTACTTCAATGTTTGATTCATCTGATCATTAGACGTGACTCTTACCCTCATATAAATATTGGTATTTTTGCCTTTTCCAGACGACTTTTTATACCCTAAACCTGAAATATTAGGGTATATTAACTTTGTGCAAGCGTTTGTAACGCATAGAACAAAGCGAGGCCGGTATCGAAAAGACTATATCGATGGTTAAGCTCACTAAAGTAATGAGTGACCTTTTGATAAAAATAGGTTTACTGCATTTTCCAAATCATCAATATAATATCTACCTTGTGTAAATTTCTTGCAAATGCATACCCAATGGAGCTGCTCAGTATACAGTTGAAACTACACTGAGAAAAAAAAACATACTTTAAAATTAAACAAAAAATTTTAAAATAGAAATTTAACGCCTTTGCGTTTCTAGAAAACAAAATTTAAAACAAGTGTGTTTAATTTTTAACAGCTTATAAACTTCTTTCTTTTTTTTAATTTTCTTTCATTATTCTAAAAAAAAAAAATAAACAAAAATTTGAACACAATGAAAATTTTTGAATTTTTTGAATTGGTTTGACAAATGTCGAACATATAATAAAATAAAAACTAATTAATTATTTATTAAATTATTTCAATGGAAACTTCATCGAATGGAGCTAACAGTTGGCATTCGGAGCGTCCCGGAGGTAGCTGGTTGTGACTCTGATGCTAAGAATTCGGCAAAACTAAAAGAATGCCACCGAAAAAATATGCGTTGAAATCTTTGTTTTGAATTTTAAAATTTTTGTTTCATATTTGTTTTTCATAACAAAAACATTTAGGTTTTTCACAACTTGAAATAAGCAGTTGTATTGTTGTATACATATTTTCGTCTTATTAACATTGTTTTTGTTTTCTATTTGAAAGATAAAACAAACGTTAGAGCTCAAAAAACTTTTTTTTTCTTTCAAATAGAAAACAAAAACAATGTGAATACGATTTGAATTCGAATACATCGATACAACTGCCTATTTCAAGTTGTGAAAAACCTAATTGTTTTAAAAACAAAAACTTTTGTTTTGAATGTAACTTAAAAAACAGTTGTGTTTAATTTTAATGAATTTGTTTCAAGCTCTATTTCAAAAACAAATTCGTTAGATATGAACACAATTTCATTTAATTTTAACACATTTTTCCCTCAGTGTAGTGTTTTGTTCTGAAATGTATCGAAATTTAAAAACAAAATCGACGTTTCTGAACATTTAAAATTTTGCACTTTACACACACATGGTACACATGGTCACATGAAACCAAAGATCTGCACTATTGAATATTTTTGATATTTGCCCACGGCCACTCCCACCTCCCATACAAACCAAAAATTTAAAACTCAATAAATAAGCTCGTGTTGAACGTACGGAGATAAAATTTAATATTTTTGTTTTTTATAACAAAACGAGATGGATCTGAAAAATGGGTGTTATCCACCCACGGATACGCCCACCTCCCATACAACCCAAAAACTGAAAACTCAATAAATAAGCTTATGTTTAACCTACAGAGATAAAATTTGGTGTGCATATCTTTTAGATCAAAACTAAGATGCATTAAAAAATTGGGCATAACACGTCAACAAACACGCCCACCTCTTATACAACCAACAATAGAGAAAATACTATAAAGACATGTGAGCTACAGGAATAAAACTTGAAATTTTTATAAATTTTTGTAAATTTTTCATCAAAAGTGAAATGCATATAAAATATTGGCTTTATCCGCTCACGGACACGCCCATTGTATTTTGAAAAAGTAAGTTTAGGGTACTTCAAAGTCGGGCTTGACCGACTTTAGACTTTCTTTACTTGTTTTTCCTTGAGCAATGGGTTTTTTCTTGTCTTACGGTCTTTGAGTCCATTCTTCCAGAGCCTTCTGCTAACCGTTCTAGGTACGATATTTTTTTCACACTATTTCATTACGACAACAGCCAGCTCATTTGACGCTTTTAATCTATTTTTATTGCACCTATTAGTCAAAAACCATCCTCTCTAAGGGTGGCAAAATTTGTTCCGCCACTTTTCTTCCAATTCAGATGTGACACAATATGTCACATATGCACGACGCGAGCATTTAATTTTTTTTTTTGCTATTTCACTTTAACTCTTATCTAGACAAATTAATGTTGAATTTCAATACGATATTTTGATTAAGAAAGTTTTGGTTTTTTGACGTTTTCGATAGACCATTAATTTTCAAATATGAACCATTTAATTTTTGCTGACTTTCTCATCGTTTTGAACCACAATTTACCATAATTTCATTTGTAACGGTACATAACAGTGAAATCGGAAGAAGTACGAAAATATTTTGTCATATTGGTAAGTGATTATTCAATGGAGTTAAAGCAAATTATAAAAAAATAATAAAATAAATTGAAAATAAATTGTTTAGAAAAATAGATTAAAAACTGAACACTGCCTAACATTTTTGGACAATTCTGTATATAAAAATACAAATTGTATTCCTGTACCTTATATATAAGCCTACATACAGGGTTTGAAATTTTTGGGTTATATGAGAGGTAGGCGTGGCCTTGAAAGGATTAAAAAAATATTCAATAGTGCAGATACTTGGGTTCATGTCAGCATGTGTGCCATGGACAACACACAAACAGACAACAGACATTGATAAATTCACTCACTAGGTGAAACTGATCAAGAATTTTGATACTTTTCTGTACCGAACTCGCTTATTTCTATGCGTTACTAAAGCTTGCACTAAGTTCATATACCTTGACTTTTCAGATTTAATATTTAAATAGGTGATATCTGTGTGGGCTGACTATGTCCAGACAAATAAAAACCATGAAGCGAGTTGACCCCAAACATCAATAATGCATTTTTCGCACCTGCTGTTGCCTCTCGGTATTAAAATAAAATTTCATATAGATAGTTATCAAAACCAAAAGTAAAGCTTGCAAAACTGTATAAAAAACCTTTTTTCTTGAAACTCTCAACATCTGCAACTTACGCTTCGATAACCATAAAGATACAGAATAAAAAAAAATATCGCCAAATCGGGCTTAAAGAAGACGTAGAAGCTGATAGGAGACGCGGCGATGTCGAAATAAATAAACAACATACATGATGAATAGAAACCAAGTGTAAAATGTTATGGGTGGCAACACTGGCAAATGCCAAATATTGCAATAAGTATCCTAAACTTCTACAGCCACTAAAACGATAAAAAAGTTTGACACTCTTTATAGCGCTTGACAGCGGACAGCGAGCAGTGCCATTTGTGCGTATGTGTGATAAAAAGACGAAGTAGAAAAATACATAAAGTTGAAATAATCTTTGGTAGCAGCAAATAAGTTTTATTGTCTCTTTGGGGAAATATAAATGCAATAGTTTGCAAGATTATTTTTTGGTTTTTTTTTTTTTTTTTTTTTTTGTTATATGCTTGCAATGAATGCAGCTTAACGCAATGTAGCATTTACAGCGCGTCTGCAGACGAAGAATTAGTTGTAAAAGAAGACGAAGAAGCAGATGAAGAATCAAATGTTTGCTGGCATCAAAATAAAGACGCGTTGTGGTAAGAATTTCATCATGCATGTAATTGTTTCTGCCAAGCATGTTTTTTGGGGGCACGTACAGTAGTGTGAAAAACTCTAGCAAATTGATAAAAATCAAGGTTTACATAAACACATAAATATTTTCTAGCAGTTTGCTGTGTCACAGCGGAAGACTTTAGAGTGTGTGTGTGTGTTTTTTTTTTTGTTCGCTCAAACATATGCAAAAAATAAGTTGCTTGTGCAGCGCTTTAAAAATTTATTGCTACATCTGCTTTTTTACAGCCTACTAAAAAATATTATATCGCAGCCATTCACTTTGCTAACAACTGATGTGTTTTTAATAGCTACAGTTCGTCTTTTTATTTTTAGACATGAGCGACAACAACTTTTTTAGTTAAGTCTTAAATATCTCAACTAAAGAAGATGAACAAATCTGATGATGAAGTTCGTTGAAATCTAAAAATGTTGACAGTCTGCTGATAAAATCGGGCCCACTTTGTATAAAAATAAAGTTTTTGTTTTTTGATTATTACAATAAGTTTTTATTTTTCAAACAATACAATTTATTAACGTACATATTCGACAATCAACTAATTTGTATATTTTACTAGCAGGCCACAGTCGTCCGAGGCTACGCCACGGACATTTTCTCTTTATCAATAATACCTTTGTATATTTGAAAAATTTTAATAATTAGAAAAGTTAAAATATTTGCATATTATTTGTATTTGAAAGCAAATTATATTAAATAGTATAATGATATAATAAAGTGAAGATATTTTAATTTAAGTTATTTAATACTTCAGTATTAACAACGTTTTTTGATTCATTGGCATTATCAGAAATAAGAAAAATGTGCTTTTCTGCTGTACCGACTGGTTTACCATAATCTACTTCTACGTTTTTCAAAGTTTTTTATTAAATATTTATTATACTCCACCCGCAAAGCGTAGCGGGCACAATAATTTTGTCACAAAATTTTTTTCACCACCATGAGTCGATTAAGCCATGTCCGTCTGTCTATCTGTTCATTCGTTTGTCCACACGATTACAGCCGTCTCTTTATTGCAAATCTCTTTAAAGTCCATAATGAAATAATTTTCATGATTTGAGATTTGTCGTACAGTGGTGCTCCAGTTAAACGAAAGATATAATGTCCAGGGTCGTTCGGTAAATCGAAAAGTTCATTAAATCGGAATACTTTTTTCGAGTTTTTTATCATATAACAAAGCTAATAAATTTGTCAACTTGAAACAAATATCCTTACATTTTTTGTTTTAACTATGCACTCCAATAAAGTTGAATTTTTGAAGCTGTTTTAGGTATTATTAAATGTTTAGAAAGCTGCTGATTAAAATCTGTTCACACTCCAAATGAAAAATCCAAGATTATGTCAATACATTCCTATAATGTTTTTTTAAAAAGGAAACCCTTCAATATGTATATTAGCCCGAAGGGACTATTTGAGAATAAGATAAGTAAATACATATTAATGTTATTACAAATTAAAAAACAAACGAAGCGAGCTCAGAGAAGCAAATGTTGTTAAATAGAATACCTACAATTTTAAATGTTCGCAATATAGAGTCAACAACATTAAATAAGGTTTCGTTATATTGGAAGCTCAAAACCTTCATAATTTATACAAAAATTAATGTGTTCAATTGAAAGATCATACATAAGTCTTGTTTTCTTGTTAAATAAAACGTACTCTGAGTTTGAAATATGAAAAATTGGAAAAAAAATATAAGACTTCGGGCAAGTCGAAGATAATTTTTTAATGGTTTTATTTTGACGTAGAATTACGTCTTACAGCGCGGTTTGTATGGGGTCGTTTTAACAGATTTTTTGAAGGTCATGCAACGTTTTTGGCGAATACTTTAGGGTATACCTACAGCCTTTAATACTTATTGTTCAAAGATAATATATATACTAAAATATCAGATATATCCTGCGCTGAATGAATATCTAATTTTGGATTTAGTCAATATTATATGAAAGTCAGAAAATAGTAAAATATAAGAAGAAAAATGCATATGAGAAAGTCGATCATCAGCTGCTTATAATGTACCTGCTGTGCTTGCTGCTTTCTTTGTTTTTGTTTCGTTGTTTATGCTTGCATTGTTTTTATTTTGCACGAACTGATTGGTTCGTATAGAGCTTCAGCTCTAAAATCATCCATTTTGGTCCATGGAACATTTGGACCAAAATGGATGATTCTATGGCCAATCGGATGCAGTGGGATTATATGAGGTCACAGGTGGGTCAATGGTACTTTTATGGGTTCCATGGAACATTTGGACCAAAATGGATGATTCTATGGCCAATCGGATGCAGTGGGATTATCTGAGGTCACAGGTGGGTCATTGGTACATTTATGGGTTCCATGGAACATTTGGACCAAAATCGAAAAATTCTATGGCCAATCGGATGCAGTGGGATTATCTGAGGTCACAGGCGGGTCATTGGTACTTTGATGGGTTCCATGGAACATTTGGACCAAAATGGAAGATTCTATCGCCAATCGGATGCAGTGGGAATATCTGAGGTCAAAGGTGGGTCATAGGCACATTTATGGGTTCCATGGAACATTTGGACCAAAATCGAAAAATTCTATGGCCAATCGGATGCAGTGGGATTATCTGAGGTCACAGGCGGGTCATTGGTACTTTGATGGGTTCCATGGAACATTTGGACCAAAATGGATGATTCTGTGGCCAATCGGATGCAGTGGGATTATCTGAGGTCACAGGTGGGTCAATGGTACTTTTATGGGTTCCATGGAACATTTGAACCAAAATGGATGATTCTATGGCCAATCGGATGCAGTGGGATTATTTGAGGTCACAGGTGGGTCAATGGTACTTTTATGGGTTCCATGGAACATTTGGACCAAAATGGATGATTCTATGGCCAATCGGATGCAGTGGGATTATCTGAGGTCACAGGTGGGTCATTGGTACATTTATGGGTTCCATGGAACATTTGGACCAAAATGGATGATTCTATGGCCAATCGGATGCAGTGGGATTATCTGAGGTCACAGGTGGGTCATTGGTACTTTGATGGGTTCCATGGAACATTTGGACCAAAATGGATGATTCTATCGCCAATCGGATGCAGTGGGAATATCTGAGGTCAAAGGTGGGTCATAGGCACATTTATGGGTTCCATGGAACATTTGAACCAAAATGGATGATTCTATGGCCAATCGGATGCAGTGGGATTATTTGAGGTCACAGGTGGGTCATTGGTACTTTGATGGGTTCCTTGGAATATTTGAACCAAAATGGATGATTCTATGGCCAATCGGATGCAGTAGGATTATATGAGGTCACATGTGGGTCAATGGTACTTTTATGGGTTCCATGGAACATTTGAACCAAAATGGATGATTCTATGGCCAATCGGATGCAGTAGGATTGTAGGATTATATGAGTTCACAGGTGGGTCAATGGTACTTTTATGGGTTCCATGGAACATTTGGACCAAAATGGATGATTCTATGGCCAATCGGATGCAGTGGGATTATCTGAGGTCACAGGCGGGTCATTGGTACTTTGATGGGTTCCATGGAACATTTGAACCAAAATGGATGATTCTATATCCAATCGGATGCAGTGGGATTATCTGAGGTCACAGGTGGGCCATTGGCACATTTTTGGGTTCCATGGAACATTTGGACCAAAATGGATGATTCTATGGCCAATCGAATGCAGTGGGATTATCTGAGGTCACAGGCGGGTCATTGGTACTTTGATGGGTTTCATGGAACATTTGGACCAAAATGGATGATTCTATGGCCAAGCGGATGCAGTGGGATTATCTGAGGTCACAGGTGGGTCATTGGTACTTTGATGGGTTCCATGGAACATTTGGACCAACATGGATATTTCTATGGCCAATCGGATGCAGTTGGATTATCTGAGGTCACAGGTGGGTCATTGGCACTTTCAAGTGAATACGAACTTCACGTGAAGTTCATGAATAAAATACACGTGTAGTTGAGGTTCGTGTTTTCGTGAAACTGGAGGTTCTAGTTCGTATTGGTAGTATTGTAAGCATTGGTTTGCATTGGGTTATATATGCACTACTGTTCTAGTTTACTAAGAGCTCTTTTTTGAAACCAGAGGTCATTTACCTCTTTTCAACTCAGTCCATGAACTCAAACTGTTAAATATAATGAAATGGGTCTGTGATCCGGTTAGATTTAACTCTTATGAAAAAAACGAGTTGGATCACATTTCGTTTTATGCTTTTACCCAATAGATAGCGTAAAATTTTAATTCATGTTCTTAATGCAAATTAATTTGGATCCCACATCCCACTAGCACTAGCGAGTGTAGTTCGCAAACTATACATCGAACAGAGACGAAAGTGTAGCTCGCAAACTAAAAATCAGACAGAGACGAGAGGAAAGGACATGTGCTAAGCGTGAAATATAGACAACAAAAGATTTTTTAAAAATCGGGATCTTAATTTTAATTTAAAATTAGTAGTTAAACTGACTGTAGCTCGCAAACAATATATCGGGCAGAGACGAAAGTGGCACCAATAGAAAGTGCATTTGCTTCGCCTTCTTTTCAATTAATTCAATGAACTCAACCTATCAAACTAAACGAAATTATCGAAAAAACTTGAAATTTTGCTTGTTTCCTTTTGCTTGCTCATTTAATCATACTTACATTTTTACTTTTTCTTTGTTTTGGGCTCAATGAGTCCATAATTGAGTGTTATTCATTTATTTGTTAATTTTCGGAAGATCAATAAATATACGTGCAAAATGGACAAAACAATCGGACCAAAGAGACAAAGTGGAAGAGGCTTCAACTAAAACGGAATTCTACGTCTACACTTACGATACTATCGAAACTGTTTCTTTTTTATTTGTCTTTTATTCATCATTAAAGTGATGAATTAAAGTATATTCCTATGTATATATTCCTCACTTTATATTCCATAAAGTTTTTTAAAAAAGCTTTTGTACTTCAAATATTCATCTTAAAAAGTGTTCAAACATGCTAGTTTAGTAGACATTTCATCCAATATCCCAGCAAAATTTTTTGTTAGGTCTTGTTTTTTAATCGATTCTAAAATGCATTACATAAATGCTAATGCAAGAACTTAAATTTAATCCGTAATAAATTCACGGCAATGCATTCACATCAACTTGAAAGTTGTTATTCAAGTATTAATTTCGTGAAATCAATTATAAACCAACCGTTTTAAGCGCTTAATCTTTTCAAGTGACAGGCTTTCGATTACCTCTAATGACTGGCTATATAAAAATAATGGGTTTAGTAAGCGAGAGGGTAAGCGATGAATGAAATTTTCTGGATTACTTTTTCGATTATATGTAAGCGAAGATTTTGCTGGGATGTTCTCCAGCAATACATTTCTCCAGAGCTTTTTAGAAAAACGTGCTCGTGTCATTAATGTCAGGAATAAAAATATACTTTATAATTTTGTGATTACTAATTTCTAAGACTATACATCGACAAATAAACCTTATTTGCAGCTCATAACCTGCTAGAACACAATTTTTAATAGTAATATATTTTTCGGTGTCCTGTTACATAAAACAATTTAAAAGCTCAATTTATTACTTACTTCAAAATTTCTAAAAAAAAAAATGAAATTGATTAAAATTCATTACATTTTGTATTTAAATTAAATAAATGGCGTTTTATAACAATTTTATGGCGTTCTGATGTATTTTCAATTTATTTTGAAAATGTCTATTTAAAACTCTAAGATGGTTTCCTAATTCCTTTAATTTACTAAAATACATATTATTTACATATTATTCTGTTCAAATCAACTAACAAAAACTGTCAAAAATACAGTTTTTAAGAAAAAACTATTCTAAAAATTATTCTAATTTTCATGACTCTTGACCTTGTTCTCCCAGAGCAAGTTTGCTTTGGGAATTATGTAGATAATGACTATGAAACAAATTTCTGATATCAATTTGTTATCACTGTGATATTGTGATATTTATGGTCGAGAATAAGGCAGTCAAATGTTACAGACCTCAGTCTTGTCTATTAAAGTCGAAGCTAAAATGTATAAAGAGTACTATAAAGAAATTTATAAAAATTAGAAAAAAAGTTTTTTAATTTAATTTTAATATTTTTTCTATTTTTCACTTAATTTTTATATAGAAGACGTGGATTGATTTCAAAAAAACATTTAAATTGATAGTTATTCAGGGTCACTGAGGGAAAATTTGTTAACGTTTTACTTCCCGGTCCTATTTTTTCCTCAATTATGCAAAATTATTCAAAATAGATCTTTGGGGATTTACTCACTATTGCTAGTCAAAATTTTGCGTAAACAACACATTTTTGAAAAATTCCTTGATTGCGGAAAATTTTTCAGTTTTGTATAAGTTACCAAATTAATTTTCAAATGATATCATATATATATATATCGATGAGATTAATTTTGTATATTGTTACCTACTTTTATAAATAATACAATGAATTTGAATATATCTGTTTACTCATTTGCACTTAAACAAAATAATCATAACAGCAAATTATTATTTAAAAAAATTATATTAATTTCGTAGTACTTTTTAAGCATTGCTTTTATGAGGTTAAGTATAACCTTCTTAAAGGGTGCACAATTTAGTTTCCGGCCCGGGTGCCAGCAACCCTAGCTACGCCACTGCCTCACTCCGATTGCAGTCGTGAAAGCAAATAATTGCATGCTAAATTTACCAACAATTTTCTCTTTGAGTCACTGCTCTTGCTCTCCTAGCGCGGAGCATCGCTCTTGCATTTTCTGTTAAACTTGTCAAACTTGTTTTACGTCGAGGCAGGGTACACTGAATAAGGTAGTAGCAAGACGGAGAGCGTGACTGCCGTAAATGTCAAAGCGAACTGCTTGAGCTGTTGTTGTTGTTGCTGTTGTTTTTCAGCAGCCATTTGATTTTGACACTTTCGGATATGCGAAAGAGAGCACAGTCAGTTTTGAGGCAACCTTATCATTCAACCATGCGTCGAGGCATTTATTTGTAGTTAAGGGAAATACGAACACTTCATTTTTCAAACTTTTAATTTATCTTTAATCTATACAAAATATGCTATCACACTTGTGAATGCCGCATTTTGAAATATTAAAAAATTGGAAAACTACAATAATAATATGTGTAAAGAAATTGCATGCGGCGAAACAAATATGCACACATTGGTTTGCAGCTCATCATTCTACAGCAATAACAGCACAGCAAGGTTTATTTAACTTGTATTCCCATCACGTCAAAGAGCGCCAACTGCTTTTGGTTACTCTTCGAATGAGTTGGAGAGCGAGATCAATAAACTTTAAAGAGAAGGGTTGATAGCAACATGTAGTTTAAACTCTCGTAACACAGACGCGTGAAAAGCAAGCGACCAAGCAATGCTTAGCATCGGTGGTAATTTCCTAAAAAACTTAACAACTTAATTAAATATATTTATTGTTAAATTTTCTTAAATAAACCCCACCTATGGCATTCTGTAGCACAAATATGATATTTTAAAATTTTTTTCATAAAAATCGGTCCAGTAGTTTTGGAGTCATTGGTGCACTTAATATTTCCACTTCAATTTTATATAATAGTATAGATATAGATTTAAACAAACATTTTATTAAAAAACCATTCATTGCGCTTCGTTTTAAAACATAACAAATAAAGCATTCAAATTGTTATAAAACCTTGATTCCTCACAATCAATCATTCAAATATTGAGCAATATTCAACTTATTTTATGAAGAAACTTTTGCAAAGACTCACAGAACTATTTATTCAGCCAGATGACATAAGCGACCCAGATAATTATAAACTTCAGTCACATAAATATATACATCTATTGGTAAATGTTAGTTTGCTCAAAGCAAACATAAAAATTATCAATGCAAAACTATATTTGATATTTGAAATATGTTTGAACTTGAGTTGTTTAAAACATTATCATTAAATCCTAAGATTTGGGTTATCACTCAATAAACGGCATAAGTTCAATTCTGCCTGATAATAAACTATGTGCCGATACAGACAGGGCAAAGTTTTTGCCAAATGAGGCACTAAGGAATGGTTAATATTTAGTTTTAACTCATTGAAGCTGCAAAGAGCAACACGGAAGGGAAGACAGAATTGCGTTTAGAAATCTTTTTAAAAAATAAGAAGATGAAAATATTTTTGAAAATAATTGCTTTGTGTTGCTTCTGTGCAGTGCAGGTAGTGAGCTACAAATCAAATATCAAAACTTCAAGTGACTTTAAATTATAATTTTGCAGATTCAGGCTGCTGCGGAACCAAATCCAGCTGAAGGACGTGCTATTGCCGAATGTTTGCAACGATTTGGCGGTGTTACACCTGAACTAGCGGATCGTCTGCATCGTTATAAGCAATGGTCGGAGACATATGAGGAAATACCATGCTTTACAAACTGTTATCTTAGCAAAATGTTCGACATCTACCATGAGTCGAAGGGATTTCAACATGATAATGTTATCAGACTATTCGGACAGCCATTATATGATGCCTGCAAGGAGCGCTTGATGGTAGAGGATACAAAAGATACTTGCGAATTGGCCTATAAAGGATTTCATTGTTTAGTCAGTGTGAGTAAAAATTTTAAAGACGATATAGTTTTTCAACTGTTTTTTGTTAAGAATGGAGCCTAGCATAAATAATAAAATATAAAAGAAATGTGAATTGATATCTGTGTGGTGTTGATATTTATTCAAAGACATGAATAGAAAACAGGAAGTCTTTAAAAAATAGCTTTCATTAAATTTTCCATTTGGAATAAATGCAAAACTCATATTTTTTTCAAAAAAATTCTGAACTACATAAACATTGTGTTAGTCATGACTCAATAATTTATAAGGTTATCCCGATATTTGACGTCTTCTCACGAAAATGGAGATAGATACCCTTATTTGAAGAGGAGAGCATTTTTAAAGACACAAAAATCGCACAGGTGCTTGAATATCGTATTATTTTTTAGTACAATATATCTAAACCTTTGTAGTCAATACATTTTCTGCTACTTTTGTATTTTTGTAGCATCCATCAGATGATTTTTAAAGGTTCTGCGACTTCACACAGTCCAAGCTTGAAATATTTTCACGAATTTATTGCGTCAAAAAATTCAATGAAAGCAATGCATACTTATTTTGTTTTTTTTTAAGCAGTAAAATATTGAAAACACATACTTTTTTATTAAAAAAAAAACACAGCACAACACTGAAACATAAATTTTTTTGAGAACACCACAAAACCCTGTTTGTCATTCATTTTCGAGAGAGAATATTTTTTTGTTTATAAAAAATAAGGGTATGTCAAATATCGGGATAACCTTATAATTATTGAGTCATGGTGTTAGTGAGCTTTGATCACCAGATATTAATATATGAACTTTAATTGGTTTTCATAATTTTGAGAAATTTTTGTGAATAAAATCCATAAAGACTTGAATTCAGTCATAAGTTTGTTTCCATTATCTATCTATAGATCTATATATCTATATATCTACATTTCTGTAGACCTTTATTCACAGAAAAAAAATTGCTAAATTATTAGAATACAATTAAAGCATCCTTCTTTTTGGAACTCAAACGTTTTTAAATCATTTAAGATTTTAAAACTAAAAAAATGGGTCCTCCTACATACGTATAAAAAAACAAGTAAAGAAAGTTTAAAGTCGGTCTAGGCCGACTATGAAATATCCTTAACCTACTTTTTCAAAACACAATAATATTATTGAAAATGGACGTGTTCGTAGACGGATGAAGCCTATTTTTTATATGCATTTAAATGTTGATGAAAAAATTACACATACCAAGTTTTATTCCTATAGCTCACAGTAAATGCCTTTAATAAGTTTTTGCTATGGGAGGTGGGCGTGTTCATATACAGATGACTCCCAATTTTCGAACACACCTTACGTTTGGTATAAAATACATACATACCTAATTTTATCTCTCTATGACAAACATAATCTTATTTATTGAGTTTTAAACTGTTTGGGTTGTATGGGAGGTAGGCGTGTTCGTTGACGGATGACGTCCATTTTTCAAAACCATCTTTGTCTTGTCATAAAAAACATAAAAAACAGAGGCTTTTTTATTGTATTTTGAATTTTTTTATTGTATCGGAGATGGGCGTGTTCGTAAGCGTATGACACCCATTTTTCGAAAACATCTTTGTGTTGATATAAAACACATATATAACAAATATTATTGTTGTAGATTAGTTATGAGCTTACTTATCCAGTTTTCAATTTTTGAGTTGTATGGGAGATAGGCGTGTCCCTGAGCGGATGATGTCCATTTTTTAAAACCATTTTTTTTTTGTTATAGAAAACATACGTGCCAAATTTTATCTCTGTAGGTTAGACATGAGTTTATTTATTGAGTTTTCAAGTTTTGGGTTGGATGGGAGGTGAGCGTGTCCGTGAGCGGATGATATCCATTTTTCAAAAACGTCTTTGTGTTAATATAAAACACAAACATATCAAATTTTATTGTGGTAGGCTAATTATGAGCTGAGTTAAGCAGTTTTCAATTTTTGCGTTGTATGGGAGGTAGGCGTGTACGTGAGCGGATTCCAAAAATATTCAATAGTGCAGATCCTCGGGCTCATGTGCCTATGTGTAGCGAGTTTCATTCGGACGGACGGTCGGGCGGACATGGATAGTTCGACTCACTAGGTGAACCTGATCAAGAATATATATACTTTTCTATACCGGACACGCTTCGTTCTATGCGTTACAAACGTTTGCACAAAGTTAATATACCCTGACCTTTCAGGTTTAGGGTATAATAAAAGATTAGTTATTTTTATAGGATTAAAAATTCACTGTGTAAAAATAACCTTGTTTTTTTTAATTTTAAAACAATATTTTTTCTGGCAATTGCACAACGAAATGAAAAATTGAATTAGAATTTGATGAAATGTTGCTACAAAAAAAAAACCCGAAACGAATTCCTTAAAAAAATTAAAGAACTTAATGCGAAATATTAACAAAATTTGAAAAGTGCTAAAAGAGGAAAGAAAATAGGCAAACTATTTATTGTAAAAAAGGCAAAATAAAATGTTGTATTTGAAACCAGAAACACTCGAAACGTATGACTCTTTTATCTCCGAATTTTTTTAGCGACAAGCAAACAAAAGGTCAAGTCAACCACATCCGGCCCTGTCTATCACTCTCTTTTCGAACCAAGTTAGACTTCACCGAATAGGCGTAACGTCTGAAATCACTGATTAAAAAGCGGTTGAAAAACTTAATATTTAATCTTTAGAAGTACATGTGATTGAATAATTCTGTATCGACAAGGAATAACAGCTAAAGTAATTTTTCAGAAATCATTAACTCAAATCAGGGAAGCTAGACTTTTTCTGTTTATGTTTGATGGCCTCAAACACTTTATTTTCAAGGTACAACTATAAAAATTTGAGTGCTAGTGTATTCTGTTGCGAAATGCAATGCAAGTAATAACTTCACTTTGCTCTAATTGGACTTAAGCTGTTATTCCTTGTCGACACAAAGCTGAATCCAAAATTGAGAAAAAAATCTGACATTTGGAATTGTCCTACTTTGCCCTACTCTGTTTTTTTTTTTTGCCTTATATTCATGTAGAGTATTCTTTGCCATGTAAGGTAAACTGGGGCACATTTTACTTTGACGTTTTCGGTGTGAACAAAACGTTATTTTTTTTAATATTTTGTTTGATGCATTTTGCATCTTTGTATGTATTTCAGTAATCGTTACAAAGTTTGACACTTCTTGAATAAGAAGAAGAAAAGTAACAGGTGTTTTTGTGTTTACGTGGTGACCGTGGTATGGAGGTTAAGTGTGTGGCTTAGCATGCTTGGAGCTCGAGTTCGATACCCAGTCGCGGCGAAAAGTTTTTGCAATAAAAATTTTTTCTGATCGGTCACCACTTCTCTGCAGACAATGATTAACCTCAGAGAGTCAATAAGCTTTAATGTCATGTAAAGCTTATTGAGAACTTGAGCCGTTCCGAGTCGGCATAAAACATGTAGGTCCAGTTCTCGGTCAAATGTGTGCAAACATTTAAAAACACACACAACACAATTACCCATAAGAAGCTCGGTCAAAGTCCTTTCAAGGGCTGAAATGGCTAATTTGTTTTTTTTTTTTTTTTGTTTTTGTGTTTATGCGCGCGTAATTGTTATTTTCTGGCATTGAAATGTAAGAACATTCTGGTCGAGTTATATCAAAGAGTTAATCAAAGTATCTTTTGAAATGGTAAAAACATCTATTGATGCTTATGAAAATATAAGTGAATTTAACTAAATCTTAATAAAAACTAAAAAAACTTTAAAAAAGTATCCGAGAATATATGGGGTGCATTTGACATTTTTGATTTGGACACTTTTGAGAAGTTTTAATGTACCCGATGTTACCAAATTATATAAAAACTTGAATTTTTAATATATTCTTAGTTTTTATATAAAAAGATATATTATATATATAATTTCCTTTTAATCCCTTTTAATATTATTTTTTTCCGAAGATTCTCAACATAATTA
Organism: Tetanocera ferruginea; assembly: GCA_958299015.1. Taxonomy (NCBI): domain Eukaryota; kingdom Metazoa; phylum Arthropoda; class Insecta; order Diptera; family Sciomyzidae; genus Tetanocera; species Tetanocera ferruginea. The sequence continues at coordinate 155,510,458 of OY282642.1, read as the reverse complement.
GTGGAATTCACAAACGCGTTAGACACTTTTGGTTACGTAAACTTGCTTTTAACTTAGAATTTAAAATAATGCTGGTCTTTCGATTTCCAATATAGCCTAAATATTCATGTGAAATGTTCCCCTTCAAATATGAAGGGTGTCCCTTGGTAAAAGACTAATTTTAGAAAATTTTTAAAAACTTTATGTTAGAACGTTAATAATACAATATTTTATGTAGGTTTTAAAGTGATTAAAATGTAGAAATTTAAACTAAATTTGCAACGTTCAACTTACCAAATTTCCATGTACCGTTTCTTAGGCGTCTGTCTGTATTATGAGAAATGTTAAAAAAACTTGTTTAAAATATTTTTATCTCTCTTGTTTGTTTTTTTTTTTTTTTTTGAAGAAAATAATGCCATTTAAAAATTGGAAAGGGTATATTTTGTTATCTTTCAAGAGGAAAAAAGATGTAAATTGGATTTTTGAAGCAATTTTTTCCGCAATGGTTTCGTTCGACTTTATATTTATGTTTATGTTTATGTTTATGTTTATGTTTATTTAACAATAATTGTTAACAAATAAGAATAACTCTTTTGCTTGACGCTCTCACTATGGAAATAAAAACATCAAAAATATAAAATAACAAATTAAAAATTTTTACAGTTTAGATACTTAACATGAATCGAGTTTATGTAATGGAAAAAAAAAAATATTACAAGAACAAAGAATACAGATTTTATTTCAGGAAAAATAAGAGAATAGTAAGAATGCGGAAAAAGAGGAAGTTAAAGTTTTGCTTGTCGGAAACGGATTTAATACTTCTAGTTATAGAATTCCACTACCTTATAGCACTGTCGAAAAACAATCTACTAGAGTTAACGAAATTATATCTAGGGACCACGAGGTTCATTCTTCTGTTGGATCTGCAAAATTTCATTTTTTCAAAAAGATACGTAGGACTACGAGTTGAGATAATCCTGTGAAGAAAAATGCAATGTTTTGCTTCAAAGTATTTCAGTCAACAGCAGCCAAGTAACTTTTTACTATTTTATTTAATTATTTTTACTATTTTAGTATTATAGTATTACTATTTTACTATTACTACTATTACTATTTTATTTAATATTTAATTGGTAAATGGTAAATTACACTGTGAACCACTGTTTTTGTACACGGCATCCCACTATTTTTTCTTATAGTAAAGAGCCCCAAAACACGAAAATCGCAAAAAAAAACTTTTCTATGGTTACATTGGTTACATGGTTACATGGTTACATGGTTACTTTAAGTAGTATACATGATATATTAAAATAAGTCTGACTATATTTGTAAAAAGCAAAAAAAAAAACATTAAAACATTTTTAAAAAAAAACGTAACCATAAAAAAATGTGTTTGCAATATTCGGGATTCCGTGTACAAAATTTTTTCCTGATTTTCGCTCATAGTGTTATTTGCGGTTGAAGTATGAGTGGCTATAAACGTTGAAACGTGTAAATATCTCAGTTTATTATAGTCATAAAAATACATTATTAAGATTATTTTTTGTTTTTCTTTTATCTCTTCCAACAGCTTGAAAACGATCCGTTTGTGTATATCGAGAACATTCAAACATTGAACTCAGAGGCTAAGACCGCCATGAGAGAGTGCTTACATCGATTCGATCAATACGAATGGGAACGTTTGCCAGAATTTTCAAACTATCCCGTACGTGAGCCCATACCATGCTTCACGAAATGCATTGTCGATCGTTTACAATTATTCAGCGAACGCACCAAACAGTGGAATCTAGAGGCCATCACAAATAAATTAGGCTTCCCTAACGATGCCAGCAAAGTGCAAAATTGTAGATCACTGAGTCGGCGACGTTTGCGTAATGCTTGTGCCTGGATGTATCAAGAGTTAACTTGTTTTGCTTTGGCAAAATAATAGCGAAAAAGTGAGAAACCGTTAAAATGGTTTAGATAAGATATAAAAATAAAATGAAAAAAATTTTCAGATGTGGTTGTCTTTAACTTAATAAAAGTTTTAAATACACAGAAATCATGTAATTTTACTTCACTGATAATCGCATACAAAATAACAGCATAAAAATCAAGCATCCAACAGCATCAGCTGACAGCCAGACAAACAAAATTAATTAAAAAAAAAAAACAAAAATTTCTTTAACAATGACCTTGGCTTCTTTCACTCTTTTGTGCCAAGCAAAAGTTATGTTGCTTGTATTATGATAATCTTTGTTTTTTTGTTGTTGTGTATGAAATAATGAATCAAGTTTTCGATTTAAAACAAAAAAATTTCCATTTTATTAAAAAGATTTCCCAGACAACAAGTTATTGTTACAAATTAAGAAAAAATACAAAAAAAAAATAACAAATTCTACGAACAGGTTTTGCGTTTATTTGCCACTTTATTTTCTTTGCCTGTTTGTCGACTTGGACAAACTTTAGTTGGTGATTGAAACATACAACACACCCCATACAAACGCACACAAGACCAGCACAACAACTCGACAACAGCTTTAATGCTGCTGCTGTAGCCTGAGATTCGCCAAGTCTCTGACCTAAGCCAACACAAAAATATGTGTGTCTTAAAGCTGCTCATCTCTTGCAGCAACATGTCGAGCTGCTTCAACTCTGCGCTTTACTTTGCGGTGTTGTGCATCATCGATTAAATTTAATATTGATTGAATGTTGTAAGTCTTAAACAGAAGCATTCGTAAATAAATAATGTATGCATGTTTGATATTTAAATATTTGATATTATGCTTTAATTAAAATGTTGCTGTGTGTGAAACTAATTTTTCAAACACACACACGATTACTTAAGTTTTTATATATGCTTTAAATATGCTTTGGTTTTCATGCTTGGCCTATATTTGTCACTAGGAGTTATGAAATAATTTGAAATCGAGTCTCATTATCTAAAGTTAAAGGGTTAAGATTTTGATAATAATTTCGCAAAAAATAATCATAGAGAAATATAAACTGGTTTTTGGGATGAGTGGAAGATTGGAATGTGAGCAAGATTGGAATATTTGTAGCTTTTATTTTTATTTTTAAAATCAAAAAACTTTTATTTCAACTACTGCAAACTTTGCATTTTTCAATTTATTTTCACTAACATGTGGTTATTAATTCACTACGGCTCACTTTTTTTTTTTTTTTTTTGTTATTGCTCATTTATTTATTTTTGATATCGATATTTATTTTGGATATTCTTTTTTAATGTGAATTCGTTATAATTTGAATTCCAAAAAATGCAAAAAGTAACAAAAATACATATGAAAGATTTTAGGCGAAAAAAACATATAAAACGGCAAGTTTTGAAAATTTAATACAAGTTTTGCTATATTTTGGTCTTTGTGCCAAAAGTTTCTCGGAATATAATAAGAAAGGCATCATATTTAAAAAAAAAAATGGTATAGACTTTAATCCAGAGAATGCTTTTCTCTAAAATTTCTTCCAAAAAATTACCTAAAAATGGTTAAAAGCTACCATGAAAAAGAGAAATATTTTCTCATTAATAACGACACATTCTCTTTAACAGAAAAATATTTATTTATAACAGATTCAACCGTTTTCTTCACAGTATCAATTTATACAGAAAACAAAAAAATAGTACTTATTTATTTAATTTTAATAAATCTTTTCTTTAAATTGACCTTTATAAATATTCAAAATTTTTTTTTTTATATGGTTTAAAATATAAAAAAAATCTTGTAAATCTTGGAAAAGTCAAAAAAACTAGTGAGGTATATCTAAGGCTGGCCGAAGTTACAATTTCACCACGGCCAAAAATCTGAAATTGTTGCTCTTTTTGTATGAGATTTTTAAAGATTTTATTATTCTGATGACGTCTAGCAATCGCATGAAGCATACAATTTAGTTTTGATGTAAAATACAAAAGTACCAACTTTTTCCTGTAACTTGCAGAGAATCCTCTGTATCAAGTTTTAAATTGTAGGGTTGTATGGGTGGTGGAAGTGTTTGTCGTGGAAGTGTTTGTCAACGATGTCAATTTTTTTTTAAACTTAGTTTTGATTTTTGAAAATAAATAATTTTGGATTTTTTGAAATAAATAATTTTCAAATTTAATTGTTGTAAGTTAAATATTAGCCTCTCTATGGAGATTACACTATTGTGGGTTGTATGGAAGATGGATGTGTTCTTGGGCGTATTACACACACTTTTACTAATACATAAGTTTTAATGTACTATCCCAGTAGACAATGACATCGCTGCTAGCAGGCCTTCCTATGGATTTTGTAGTACTGCCGCACTTATATACAATTACACTTTCTTTTTTATATGAAATGGGAAAATTTTGCAGGCCTTTCGCTCCGATAGAAGCCTGATAGAAGCACTTCTTTAGAATGGCTAAAAGTAGGGGTAAACAAAAAGTGTTGAAAAAATATTTTTTCTTTTAAACCTTTTTCTATTTATTTATATATTCTATAATTTTATCTTCTCTGCTATGTTTTTTTAAGTTAGATTAATTTCAATCTATAATCTTTGATATAGCAGTAAGAACGGCCATTATTGCGTCATATTTTTAAATTGATATATATTCTAACTTTTAACGAAAAAGTTGCCCTGAAGTATATGAAAAGTCCGTCTGTGTAGGGAAAACAAATTTGTTGTGCTGCCTTTTGTGCAGAAAAGGAAGGCCTTCAAGAAGTGCTCTTAAGAGCAGCGAGGAACGGATGTGTTTGGTCTTCAAAAGTAGCAGTCAATGCAGGTCTTCGTTTTGAAGAGCGCTGGCATAATTGCCTATTGGGATACAAACGTCTCAAATTTCTTTGCAGTAGCTTAAAGAGTACCCTCTTTATAGAGTTTCAATTCTCCCATAAAAGGTGGGAGTGTTCGTAGGCCGATGACTCTTTTATTTCTAACACGCATTAGTTTAAAAATAAGCTATACATACACCGAATATTATTTTTGTTTCATGAATATTATTAGCCTTTTTAAGAGTTTTCAGTTTTGAGGTTATATGGAAGGTAAGCGCACTAAGGGAAAAAGTTATGTAGTCAGTACAGAGACAGCTATGTAAAATCTATGCACTTCAACTTGTATGAGAACGCAACAAGAGCAGTATTTACTGAGTAAAGGGAGCGTGTACTGACTACATATCAATTTATTCACTTTTTAAAATGAATAAAAAATGTATTCAATACATCATGCTATGTGTTGAGTACATAGCAGACTTCAATAGATACAAGCAACGTGTACTCAATCAACGTGTTATGTAATTTTTTACAAAAACTTTACTCAATACATAAAATATAGACTCAGTACATGTCCCCCTTATACGATTGAAGTGACACATTTATTCAGTACATAACATATGGACTCAGTACACGTATCTCTTGCACTTCGGCACACGATTTTGCTGTTTTATGACATTCGTTTCTTGATTTTCAAATAAGCAACACCTCTAAAGCCTCTAGAAAATCAGAGCGGGAATGAGTTCATCCACTGTACTCTAGAACAAAAGCGATGATTGGATAAGAATTAAATGGCTGGTTTTCTATAAGTAATTGCCAATTATTTTGTGAAATCTAGTCATTTCTTTATAAAATTATTTATTGCATTTGTTGAGAGGGTGCTTTAAGCACAGGCATGAATTGTGTATATATTCAATACATGGAATTATGAACAAAAAATATATAATGAATACATTATGCATGTACTCATTGCATAAAATTATGTTTTTAACATATATAATGAGTAAATGATGTATGTACTCATTATATAAATGTATGCACTAAAAATATGTAATGAGTAAATTATGTATGTACTCATTACATAATATTATGCATTTAAAATATGTAATGAGTAAATAATGTATGTACTCATTGCATAAAATTATGTACTCCAAATATGTAATGAGTAAATTATGTATGTACTGAGTCAATAATTTATGTAATACGTACATAAGATCTTTACTCATTACATAAAATTATTTGTAACAGTTTGCGTTGAGTACATAAAATTCTTTATTGACTACATAACCGCTTGAAAGCATTATGTAGTCAATAAAGATTTCAACATGTACTCAATACATGAAAAATGTAAAATTTTTGTGTGTAGAAAACTATGCGATGAGTACATAAATTTATGTATTGAGTCCATAGGTTTTTCCCTCTGTGCGTGGTTTTCATTCGATTTCTGTTTTCGAACTTGATCTTTACCTTTTAAAAAGAAGCTCAAATATTAAATTTTACTACGATAGCTTACACAGATAGACAGAGGGACCTGGCTCAATCAGAATATTTATGCGTCCTGAATAAAACCTGAAAAAGAATATACATATATACTTTTCTATACCTACCACGCTCTATTATTGGCGTTACATGTGTCGTGACTAAATTAATATACCCTTTACGCAGCACGTGTTGGGGTATAAAAATAAACTAGCACTTAAGCCGTGCTATGTCAAACAGCGGCCGCTACTGTTGAATCAACTCAATTAAAAATCTATCATCGAAATGGTACGAAAATAGGAAAAAATTTTATTTTTAAGAAATAAAGTAAACAATATTAAACCATATTATTACATTACATAAAATTACAAAATTTTTTTAAAATATATTAATATTAAACAAATGCTATCCATTTATACTGCACATATTTTTTTGAAGAAAATGAAGTAATTTGAAATTGAGTTAATATTTTAAAAATTTTTCAGAATAAATAAGCTTTATTATGAAAAATTCAGTAAAAACGTTTATTTAAAAATATATTTTGATACTGAAATTAGTTTTTTGAGCATGTATTTTTTTGTCAAAAAAAAATGTCTTTACTTTAAAACAAGTAAAGAAAGACTAAAGTCGGTCTAGGCCGACTATGAAATACCCTAAACCCACTTTTCAAAAACAAAAAAAAATTTTTTGACAATGGGTGTGTCCGTGGGTGGATAAAGCCTTTATTTTATATGCATTTAAATGTTGATGAGCAATTTAGACATACCTACCAAGTTTTATTCCTGTAGCTCACAGTTAATGCCTTTATTGTGCTTTGGCTACGGGAGGTGTGCGTAATAATGGACGCATTACTCCCAATTTGTGAACACCTTAGTTTTGGTATGAAATACATACATACCAGATTTAATTTCTCTATAACAAACATAACCTAATTTATTGAGTTTTAAACTTTTTGGGTTGTATGGGAGGTAGGCGTGTCCGTAGGCGGATGACGTCCATTTTTCAAAACCATCTTTGCCTTGTCATAAAAAACATATGTGCCAAATTTTAGCTCTGTAGGTTAAACACAGGCTTATTTATTGCGTTTTCAATTTTTGGGTTGTATGGGAGGTGGGCGTGTGCATGATCGAATGACAATCATTTTTCGAAGACATCTTTGTGTTGGTATAAAACACATACCTATCAAATTTTATTGTTGTAGGTTAACTATGAGCTGAGTTATGCAGTTTTCCATTTTCGCGTTGTATGGGAGGTAAGCGTGTCCGTGAGCGGATGATGTCCATGTTTCAAAACCGTCTTTGTTTTGTTATAAAAACCATATGTGCCAAATTTAAGCTCTTTACGTTAAACACAGGCTTATTTATTGCGTTTTCAATTTTTGAGTTGTATGGGAACGTGTCCGTGAGCGGACGACGTTCATTTTTCAAAACCATCTTTGCCTTGTCATAAAAAACACATGTGCCAAATTTTAGCTCTTTAGGTTAAACACAGGCTTATTTATTGCATTTTCAATTTTTGGGTTGTATGGGAGATGGGCGTGTGCATGATCGGATGACAATCATTTTTCGAAAACATCTTTGTGTTGGTATAAAACACATACACACCAAATTTTATTGTTGTAGGCTTATTATGAGCTGAGTTATGCAGTTTTCAATTTTTGCGTTGTATGGGAGGTAGGCGTGTCCGTAGGCGGATTCCAAAAATATTCAATAGTGCAGATCCTTGGGTTCATGTTACCATGTGTACCAAGTTTCATCTAATTATCTCAACTCCTTCTTCTTATCCTGTGTATACGGACAACACACAGACGGACAGACGAACGGACGGACGGACGGACATGGATAGCTCGACTCACGAGGTGACGCTGATCAAAAATATATATACTTTTCTATACCGGACTCGCTTCGTTCTATGCGTTACAAACGTTTGCACAAAGTTAATATACCCTGACCTTTCAGGTTTAGGGTATAAAAAAACACTTAAGAGCTCAAAAATTTTTGAGTTTTGATACACTATAACAAAAAAAAAAGGATTTTTGGAGTATGGCAAAACTTTCTTGTAATTGTATTTGAAGTATTTACCTTTGTATTCCAAAATATTATGTGCCCCTTTTCATTAATAAGAAAGTTATGGAAGTTTAAAAAAGTGACTTCTTCCGAAAAATAGTCAATTTTGTATGGAAAAATATTCAAAATTTAGCAAAGTTCAAAAGGGAATTACGAAAAAAAGGATTGTTTGATTTTGATGAAACTTTTTTGTAATTTTATTTGAGGTATTATTTTTTGACTTCCAAAATATTATCTGCCCTTTTTTGATTAACAAAAAAGTTATGGAAGTTTAAAACAGATCTAACCGATTTCCACCATTTTTATAATATTTCTTAATTAGCTAAAACTAGCTAAAACCGCCTTACATTGTCTTACTGTTTGTTACAACATGTGAGATAGAAAGTATAACCGAAGTTCATCACACTGTCATTTTTAATTTTTGTATAAAGAAACCTATATTTGATGTTTAGACTTTTACACAGAGTCACATCGCACTTTCATATAATAAATTGAAAATTCTGAAAATGAATTCGGACATAGCATCAATTTTAGGCATTATAAATGTAATTTGTGCATTAAAAATAAAAAGCAGAAAGCAAGAAAAAAAGAAAGTAATCAGGCTGAAAAGAAAATTGTGGAGCCGAAAATGGCTTTTGCGGAGAAACTGAGGAAAGGATATTGCCCATCTGGCCATGAATGAGTTAAGACTGGAAGATAATAGTGGCTTCTTCAATTTTAGCAGAATGTCTCGGAAATCATTTTCAAAAGTAGCAATTAAAGTAAAACCATTTATAAAAAAACTTTGGACGACGTGGTGCTGGACTCATTGTTTTCGAAATCTGTGCTAAAGTTGTTGCAAGAAATATGCTTGGAGTGCTTGTAGTAATGAGCATTTGGGCTATAAGGACTAAAAACAATACTTTAAAAATAATTGCTTTTGATTCAGAACATTCCATTTGTGTTATTTTGCTTGGTATTTTAATTTTCTTGCAGCATGCTGAGTTTTAAATAAAATTAAATTCCAAGTAATGTTATGGTAAAACTCATCTCTGGTCGGTTAAAATGTCCAATGAAATTAGAAACAAACTTAAACATTAAAATGTAGAACGACATGTTAAAAAAATTAACTTTCATTTGCTCCTAAAAAAAAAAATAACATTCACCCCCCTTGTGTGTCAATTTCGACACATATGAGAATTCAATGCATTATTGTGAAAAGTTTTCAAATTTTTCTGAGTGAAAGTAATTTTTATTGTTAAATAATTTAAGAACCCAAATTAATGAGGGAAAAATGAATTTAAAGTAAATTTTTTCAAATATATGTATGCAAAAATAAATTGGAAAAAATACAAATTACTGAAATATTATCGAATTCACAGCAGCTTTTCTTCAACACACTTTACACAGACATTTTGATTGTGGTCCTTCTTGCAAGCAGATTTTGCACAGAAGCAACAAATATTTTCACATAAATTGTTTTTGTAGTCAGATTTACTCTCGTAGCAAATATGACATCTTTCTATAACTTTATTGCTGGTGGGACACTTTTTGCTCTTTTTTGTGAATGTGGAGATGTAGATGTCAAAAACACATTTGTAGAAATATTTGAAAAAAAATTATAAAATAAACCAGCCCACTTTTCGAATAAGTCGTGAATGGGAGCAAATTTAAATGATGACCGCTGATGTATTTTTGCAACTGCATCGTCAAATCGAATAACTTGATAAAAAATGGGGACAAAAAAAATCTGCCCAAGGATCACAGGGGATTATTCAGCGCAATCAGCCTTCTTTCACCTTTTATTCAAGATGGTATTATGCGCATGCATGGACGACTGCAGAACGCAAATTTGTTAGCTGATCAATGCAACCCAATTATACTACCTAGGAAGGGACGCTTGGCTTGGTTGCTGGCAAGAATAACACACCTTCAACTCTTGCATTGTGGTTCTCAGCAGCTAATTGCCATGTTAAGAAAAAGATATTGGATAATAGGCATGCGATCACTGGCGAGAACGTTGATCAAAGATTGCATTACATGTGAAAAACTCAAGATGAAGATGAGCGAACAAATGATGGCTGACCTTCCAACATATCGTGTGCGCCCTGCACGCCCATTCCTTCATAGTGGAGTGGATTATGCTGGCCCAATTCATGTAAGACCAGATCGACGCAGAGGAAATGCCGTCATAAAAGCATACATAGCTGTCTTTGTATGCATGGTATCCAAGGCGGTTCATTTAGAATTCGTTTCAGACTTGACAACTAATGCGTTTCTAATGGCATTTATTCGTTTTACTTCGCGCTATGGACATTGTCTGAATATTTGGAGTGATAATGGCACGAACTTTGTTGGGGCAGAACGAGAATTAAAACGAATGCTTCAGACCTGGCGGACATCAGATATCTTCGACCAACTATCAATAAGGCAGACTCAGTGGCATTTCATAACTCCATCAGCACCTCATCAGGGAGGCCTTTGGGAAGCTGCAGTCAAGGCTGTTAAACATCATCTGCGTCGTGTTATGGGAACAAGTTTGTTGACCATCGAAGCAATTCAAACCCTGCTTGCAGAAATCGGTGCCATTCTTAATTCACGCCCACTATGTGCACAGAGTGCCAATCCTGAAGATCTTAACCCTCTAACTCCCGTGCATCTTCTAATTGGTGAAGCATTGATATCCACTCTAGGTGAACAAGTATCTATTGAACGACCAGAAAATCGACTCAGTTATTGGCAGGCACGTCAGCAAATTACTCAACGATTTTGAAATCTTTGGAGCGAAAGTTACCTTCACGAGCTTCAGCAACGACCCAAATGGAGAGAGGCCCGGAAGAATTTAACAGTTGGAGATCTAGTTGTCATCAAAAGTGAAATAACTCCACCCAGTCTTTGGAAAATGGCTCGAATAACTCAATTACATCCAGGAGCTGATGGCTTAGTTCGCAATGTCACGCTTTGGACGGGAATCAATTTTATATCTCGGCCAATCCAGAAACTCTGTGTCATGCCTATTGAACCTATTGACCCTCGAGAGCCATCAAGTCTCAAGCAGTCTCAAGGCCGGAGAGTGTTCGGGCACAGAATCAACTTGAGTTAAATAATAAACTTTAGTTGGCTTTGAATTTATTTTTGTGTTTCTGTGAGAAATTTACATTTTTTCATATTATCAAAAAAATTGAAATTGAAATCATTCAATAAACATTTTCCTTATAAAAATATCTCATCTTAATTATTATTGGCAAAAAATGCGCCATCGAACAATTCAGTTATGGTTTCATTTTTTGATCTGGAACCCGAAAAAAAATAAGTTTATTTGCAAAAAAATAGCACTAAAAATAGTTCTACATGCAAGCGTCCGCCAATATCAAAATACCTACATATACCTTTAACACACTCAGAAAAAAGCTTATCGGAATATGATAAAAAAAGCATCATATTAAGAGAAAAATGGTATAGACTTTGCTCCAGAGAATGCTATTCTCTAATTTCGATACTAAAAATTCTCTAAAAATGGTAAAAAGCTTCCATGAAAAAGAAAAATATATCGTTTTTTGAGAAAAAACGTTTTATTTTTGAGAAAAGATTTGTTTTTATCGAAGAAAATACTTATCTTAGTGAATTTTTTATCAAAATATAAGAAAAGTTTTTCATTTTCAATAAATTTTTCTCTATAAATGAGAAATTTTTGTGCGAGAAAAATACTTATCATTATTAGAGACATTGAAATATTTCCATTTCCTAGAAGTAAAGAAATATTTCTTCGAAAATGTGAAAATTTATTCTAATATAAGAAAATTTTATTTGAAAAAGGGAAAATTTCTATATCGAAAATAGAGAAATTTTTTACCGGAGCAAGGTATGTGTTTTTTTTTCAGTGCAGATTTGAATCGATTTTTAAATAGTTTTCACCATACTTAGCTCTAGCAAAGGCATTAGAATGATTTAGAATAATATTTTTGATATGTTGCGGAAAAAACAGTAGAAATGCATCTTTGATATCATCAACACGAACTTTGTAGTATATCTTGTAGTGCCAGGAGGAAGAACAATAACATTTTCATTATGAACTCCACCGAGTGGAACCGAGCTTAAACGTTCAATTTTGTTGAGTTCACCTCGGTTTAATTTAAATAGAGTTTAAACCCGCACTGAAAAACTTGCCCTTAAAGGGATTCTTTGACAAAATTCTTTTAGTTTCTAAGTTTGCACACCTGTCCTATATAGTGAACTAGAGTTGGAGCATGATTTGTTTTAAGGTTGTTTAAAGATTTCGATTTTTTCTGTTCTCGGAAGTGTGTTTATCGATTTTTTGTATGGATTAATATATCGAACAAAGTATTTGTCTCAAAGTTTGCATTGCAAATTCAATTTCATGTGTCAAATAGCCATAAAATTAAAGGCTTATATTAATTTATAAATTAATAATTAATTATATTAATTTATAAAAAACACTTTGAGGTGAAAGAAGTTATGAAACGCGTGGCCACTCAACTTGTTTCAAAACTATTGTATTATCTTCAAAAACTCAATCACGTTAAGATTGAGATTACGATGAAATAATTTTATTTCGGAAAAATTCTATACTAATCCTAATTCTAATCTATCAAACAGCCCTCGCATCATAATATAAAAGTTTTAATATATAAAGCTGGCTGGTTAGTTGTCTGGCTATGTGTCACACATCAGACACACTTATTCACCACGGCATTAAAACAAAAAAAAAAAAAACTTGTTGCTTTCATAAAACTCAACAGAGTGAACACCGATATTTTTACCAGGCGTATTCACGGTAACTGATGCGGAATGCGCTTATTTTCTGCTTATCGCTAAAATGACTAACGCTGATAACAGGCGCGAGTTATTTATTATTTTCTACTATTTCAATAATACACAGTCAATGTTAAAACTCGACTGAGTTTGAAGCAGAAAACGATGACCTCTTTAATATTTTCAATATTCGTATGGCTGCTCCTGTGCTCAAATACAGTAAATAATATTTTAAACTTTAAAAATAAATTAATGCCATTTTATTTTTGAACTTGTTAGATACTTGCAGATGAACCACTTAAGAACGAGCACTACTTAGACGAAGAAGCAATTGTCAGAAAATGTCTAACCGACAAAAGCGGTAATATTGCAAGAAGTGATCTGGAGAAGGTTGCTCACTTTGGCAATTGGAATCAAGACGAAGAGGTACTCTGTTTTACACACTGCCTCAGCTATCACAAAGGTTGGTTCGATGTCAGCGCCGGTAATTGGATACGTGATAAGCTTGAAGCTGACCTGGGCGATAAGATGTACAAGTATTGCCAAAATGAGTTGGAACGCAGCTACGAGAGTGTCTGTGATTTTGTGTTCAAAGGTTTTCGGTGTCTCAGAGATGTGTGTGCATGTTGAAAGATAACGCTAACATTTTTTTTATGATAATTTATAGTTTATTGTACTCTAGGCTGCCACGAATATTGCTGAAACTTACAAAACCCTGTTGATTTGCGCCAATGAGTTGGATGTCTCGGATGTGGCTGAGTTACAAAAATATGGCACTTTTCCCAAAGAAGAACACATTCCATGCCTTTTCAAATGTTTTGCGGAGAAATGGAATATCTATGATACAAACTTGGATTGGATTTTCGATAACTGGATTAAGGCGTTTGGACCATTAAAGACTCCAGCCGGGTCGGATACTTATCAAGCTTGTCGCGCCAGTGAAGACGAGCGTAGCCAGGAAGACCAAAAATGCGCCTGGATGTATGAAGAGTATTTATGTTTGGAGCAATTAAGTAATTCGGAAAAAGCGGTTGAAACAGCAACCATGGCACAGACGGAAAAACAAAATCAATTGGAAGAAATTACTAAATCACAAGAGCCAACGGAAAATGTTATCGAGCAAGCAGAGAATGATGGAGATGAAACAACTATAATCACTTCAACCTAAACTAATTTTGGAAAGGAAAACTTCTACCAGACCCTTATATTCCTGAAAATAATTAAACTATCAGCTAACAACCTTGAGTACGTAGATGAAATATTATTTAAACATGAAATTCATAAACTCAAAACTCGAATATATAAGAAACATACCCACCGAATATTAACAAAAGTATTTTAAAGTGCACTTTTTGATTTAAAATTCCAAAAAACCTGGAAGTGTTCTAGTGCCCGATGTGTTCCATGTGTATCATGTGCTGTATTGGTGCAATAAATGTCTTTAAACGATAGATATACTTACATTTATGCTTATTCTTTCAAAGTTGTGCTGCAGTATGCCATGTAGATACATTTTTAAATTTTTGTTTAGTATTACGCTTTTCTGTTTACTTTTTCTGTAACTCAGTTGTTGTGCTGTGCTATTATGAAGTTGTGCTACAACATATCAATGAAAGATTTGATTTACAATTTTAAATTAACTTATTCTTTGACTAAAAATGTATTAAGCTTGTACTTCTGACGTATTTCTAAGTCAACTCATTTGATTACATGTATTCTTACATGTATCGAAACGGAGAATGCTAAATAAACAAAACTGTTAAACTTGCAAAGATATACATTATTTTAATATCTCTTTGACACATTGAAGCAGAACTGGAGCACATAACAGCACAATTTTAATAAGCAAATTAAACAAAAATAAGCAAATTTAAAATGCACCAACTCATAAAAACAACACTCTCAGAATCCATTCGCCTTTTCACGGGACACACTACATCACATATTTTTTAGCAACTAGTAATGCCTGACTTAATTTATGCACTCGAAAGACCCGAACTAACTAGAGCTGGTGAGTAGTTTTTCATTTTTTTTTTTTTTTATTAAGTCATAATAACAACAACATAACTTTTATTTTCACTTTATTCCTATACAAAATTCAGTTCCAAGCCTTCTTAAAACGACTTCAAATAAACTCTATTCCTCACTCACATACATTTTCTTTAATTTAATTAGCACCATAGGTTGCTCTGACCACGGGACGGTTAATCTTAATCCAGCATGAGAAGACACGGTTGGCCCATGTGCAGTTGTCGGTGCCCCATTCATTGAGATCGATACACTTTTCCAGACCATGTTGCACTGTAGCCAAATCCTTGGTACTCTTATGGGTGAACTGCTTGACAATGTTCTTCTGATTGAATCCCTTCAGATCAGTGAACAGACCCATCTTCTCAAGGAAACACTTGATATAGCAGTTGGTATTTTTATGCTCGGGAAATTCGTAGTTCAAGAACTTCTCGTAGATATCATCAGGAATTTTATGTGCTGCGTGGCATTCTTCATGTGCCTCCACTGCATCATCATGATTACGCACTTGAAACTTGGCACTTGAAACCTATAGATTTCCACAAGAGTGGTTGAGGAAAAATTCAAAAATGAGTGATTAAACAAGATGAGACAGCCATGTTCAATTGGCTTGAACATTTGACATTTACTGTGGAAACTTACCACCGCCAAAATGGTAAATAAGATAACTGCTTGCAACTTCATATCTGTTTTGTATCTGATCTGGGTCTGATCTTTCAAGCAGCTCACACTAAAGCCAACTAAACTTGTCTACATGATTTTTCACAACTTTTATAGAGTTTGACTGCTTGGTTTGGATTTTTTTCTGCTTTCCTGCAAGTCTTAAGCTTGTACTTCTGACGTATTTTTATGCCAACCCATTAGGTTGAGGGAGTTGGTTTTGAAGAAACAAGTAATGTGCATATATCTCATTTTTTTTTTTTTTTTTTCTCAAACTGGTTTCCTTGAAAGTTGCTATCATTTCATGTTGATTTTGTTGTTATTATATATTAAATGTCACAATACTTAGCTGATATGTTTATCATATAACAACTTTACATAATCAAATAAAAAGCATTTTTTTTTATTTTTTATTTGCACGGCCATAAGACAAGAACGACTTGTTTTAATATAGGTGACATACATATAAGTGTGAATGTTTTTTTAAAAACAAGCAAAGCACACCGCAAGCTTAGGACTAGTTTATGCATAATAAAATTATTCTGAAGTATCTTAAAGGTCTTCAAGTCATTTTAATAATGTTCGAATTGAATATTCCAAAACTAATGCTTATATTATGCTTTGTACTAAAATACCTTTGCTAACACTAAAAGAATTTTATGTATTTTGACTATCGCTCAGAAGAAGCTTTAATATCATTTTGTGCTAATTTAAAAAAGATGTTGATGTTGGTCAAAGTCAAGGTAAGAGGTTAAATCCATTAAATCTACTTACTCACAACATGCCGATAAAATATGTAAAAATACTATCGAAAGTGGTTTGTCGTCTTTTGGCACCAAGTTTATGTAGCTTAGAAGCAAGCCACTTCGAAACCGCTAACATATTAATAGATGTTTGACTGAGAAGCAAATGAAAACGAAAGCTTTATTTAGTTGATCAACTTCAGCTCATAGAAGCTTATGCAAACTATAATGTGAACAAATTTTTGGTTATTTTAGTCTATATCTTCAATGCCACACGAAAAGTAGAATCTTAAAGCTTTATTAGAGGCATTCCATCGTGACGTACACGACATTTGTACGAATTTTGCTATGCTTAAAAGAAGCTTGCTAAAAATTGAAGTTATTATGAATTATTATTCTACATTCTTTTATTAATTTAAGACCTCTAACATTTTAAGAAATAAGTCTTAGCAAATTTCTCTTGATGGTTAAAAGAAGGAAAACTATCAAATGTTGTGTGACGTACCCGGCCACTATAATGTATATAATAAATTTAGCATGATGCCAAAACATCGTTTTTTAGAAAAAGTTTTTTTTTACTGTTGAAGATGGTGAAAATATATAGTTGTAGCAATGTTTGTTCAGGGACTTGGCTGTCATTTTTATTCGTGGTAATTTAGAAGCTTTTGAAAGGTTACTTCCGATAGAGCTCAATTTGAATATTTAAACTAACCAATTTGCATTAAAAACTTCCAAAAGTTGAAAACTGACTGTAAAGCCCATATTTTGGTAAGACATTTTAAATGTCAATTCTGACTTTTGGATGTCAAAAATGCTGATCCTTTTAAAAAAATAAGAAAAGCTTCTTCTGAAGCTGTTTCTACTAAATTTATGTGCTGACCAAATAGAAGATTTCATCACCTTTTCAACAACGTTTTTTTTGTTCAAAATGATTTTTAAACAAAAGAGATATTTAAGAAAAAATGTTTAAGGTAGGTGTTTTTTAAAAAAAAATCTATGTATAACAAAGAAAATTTTCAAGTTTTTTTATAAGTCATTTTCTACGCTATTATTCCGCACATTAAAAGCTTTCAAAATAATTTCTTGCTTTCACACGTCTTTTTTAAGAGTCCAGTAAGAGTTCCAGTTCATTCCATTTTGCATTGCAGTCAAAGTATTTTCTCACCAATTTTGTGCCCACGTTGAAATTAATGTTTTTTGGGTCATTTTCTACCAAATCGAAGATATTTTGTGTACATTTATTTGAACGCCACTTTGATTTGTTGACACCTAGCATATATTTCCTTGTAATGAGACATATCCTCATTTCTTTTTGTCATTGCAAAAATATCCTTTCAGTTTATGTTATTAAAAATTGAATAGACATCATCAAGTAGTCTACTTAAATATTTTTTTATTGTTGAATCTTAAGCCAAAATTGAAGCATCTTTATATAACAAACGTAACTGTATTTAAACGGTTTAAAAACTGAAGTTAAAAACATACAATATTAAAAATTTAAATTCCACATAAGATAGTATTTTATCACTTATGCACACAGAGGGTGTTGTCTCCATGGGCCTAAAACAACATTTAATCCAACTTTAGTTCTACTCTTTGACTAATGTTGAGCAAAAAACAATTGTTTTTCTAGTTGTTTTTAATTTTTTTTTTCCAAACCTTACTTCATATTAAGGTTAATTTCTCAACAATGGTAAAGAAAAAC
Source organism: Tetanocera ferruginea (assembly GCA_958299015.1). Lineage (NCBI taxonomy): Eukaryota > Metazoa > Arthropoda > Insecta > Diptera > Sciomyzidae > Tetanocera > Tetanocera ferruginea. The sequence continues at coordinate 155,492,322 of OY282642.1, read as the reverse complement.
TTAAAGCCACTCGGTAAATTTTTTAAAAATCCATCAATAAAAATTAATTTATGATTAATTTTTGTAAGCATGGAGCGGCTAGGTTGGCATTTGATGCAGAAAAAGGGTCAAAAACATACTTTTTTTGTACTGAACTTTTTTTGTAGCTCATTTTTCTGCAAAACCATTGCAAATATCGTAAAGCCACTCGGTGAAAATTTAGATATCCATTAGCTTAACAAATGTTGCTTAGACGACTCTTTCTGATTCCTTCTTATATTCATGGCATTTTAAATATAAAAGTGCAATTTTCATGCATTTTTTAAAACAACTATTTTTATAATTTGTATTTTAAAACTTGCAGTATAGAGCATTATTATGTTAAGAAGATATCCTTTTTAATAATACAAAATTATAAAATGTTTGATTTTCTACGAGGAAAATGTATAAAAAGATTAAAAACACAACACCTCCAAAAAAAGGAGTTTTTGCAAACATCTAGTTATCAGGCACCCTGTATGCAAGGATATTTTGGAGTACTACGAAATGAAGCTAAATCTATACTCTCTTAAATGAGTATAGTTACACCTTTGTATCTTAAAGTTAAAAAAAGTTATTTTTTTTGGCATCATGCTAAATAAATTATCAGATTTTGCCACGATTTATAGGAAAAGTAATTTAAAATAATTTTTTTTTGTAGTGATTTTGAAGTAGGTTTTTTTTTTTGTTAAAAAGTTTTTATTTCTTCCTTTTTAGAGAATATGATAAATTTAAGAAAAAGTTTTTACACTACGTAAACACAATTATTTAAGCTCATAATTTTAAAAATTTTTTTTCTGTCGTTTCTTGTTTTAACTCTTTTGAATTTTTTAATATATTTGCAATAATTGTTAAGGAAAGTTTCAAAAATGAAACTATTATTAAAAATTACGTTTTACTATTTCGTGGTTTGTTGGATATTTTCAATTTCTGCCTCTAAAATTTTTATTAAAGTGTCACACCTTTTTTTGAATCCCGCCTATGTACTTTATTGATCATACTTTATAATAATTCAACCTTGCACTGCACCAAATTTCAGTTCCCTAGCATCAGTATTATCCGATTTACAGTAGTTTCCTCAAAATGCCTTACGCTATTTATAATCTCTCCCACCTTTTTAAGTACTCTACCTACACACCTACCAAATATTAGTAGGTACCCAAGTTTCAATATTAACTGAAATGCAGTATTTTTCTAACTGTGACACGCCTCTTTTGTTGAATCTAATCTACTCTCTTGTTTGCGTTTTGTTATGACTCTACCTATTCTTGTATTAATTTCAAACCCAAGTGTCAATATTGACTGAAATATAGTGTTTTTTCCTATTGTGACACGCCTCGTTGTCGAATTTTCGCCCACTTTTTCATAGTGTTTTCAATAATTCTACCCATTCTTACAATGTATTGTATTACCCTTGTGTCAATATTATAAAATTTTTTCAAACACTGCCACACCCCTCAGTCGAGTAACGCTCACTTCCTCGGTATTAATTTGTAATAATTGTGCCTACCTCTGCACTTCATTTCAGTAATCTAGCGTCAATAGTATTCGATATAGTGTTTTCTAATAATGCCACACCTCTTTTTCTAATGACGCCCACTTTACTGACAGTAATTTGTAATAATTGTGCATACCCTTGTACTGCATAACAGTAACCTAGTGTCAATATTATTCGAGATATAGTGTGTTTCAAATATTGCCATACCCCTTTATCAAAAAACGTCCACTTTATTGACATTAACTTTTTATAATTGTGCCTTCCTCTGTACTAAATTTCAGTACTCTAGTGTCGATATTATTCGTGATACAGAGTTTTTATAATAATGCCACACCTCTTTGTCGAATAACGCCCACTTCATTGGCCATAATTTTCCATAATTGTAGCTATTCTTACATATTTACTGTAAATGTCAGTACTCTAGTGTCAATATTTACTGGGATACAGTGTTTTTCTTAAAGTGACACGCCCATTTATCGAATACCCTCCACATTATTTGTAGTAATTTGTTATACTTGTGCCTACCTCTGCACTAAATTTTTGCATCCTAGTGTCAATAGTATCCGAGGTACAGTGTTTCTTTAATAATGCCACACCCCTTTGTCGAATAACGTCCACTTTCTCGATAGTAATTTTCAATAATTTTGCCAACCTCTGTACTAAATTTCAGGACTCTAGTGTTAATTTTATTCGAGAAACAGAGTTTTCCTAACATTGCCACACCCTTTTTTCGAATAACGCCCACTTAATTGATCGTAATTTTTAATATTTGTGCCTGCCGTTGTAATTTGACGGTGAATTTTATTACCATAGCGTCAATATTTACTGAAATACAGTGTTTTTCTTATAGTGACACGCCCCTTTGTCGAATACCGCCCACTTTTATAGACGGGCACCTCCGCGTTGATGATCTCTATATGTTGACAAAAAATTACGGCAATCGGGAAAGAACTTTAGGAGTAATCAATGTACATACATTCACAAAAAAACAAAAAAAAAACAGAGAAACCACCCAACTTGAGAACCTCCTCCTTTTTGAAGTCGGTTAAAAAAAGAAATTGAAAACACTACTAGAAATTAAAACCAAATAATGGGTTAAATTGACCATTATTTTTTTTTGTTTCTTCGTTTCGAATTTTAGTTCGTTTTATTTATATGTCAATCCACATAAAGTGTGTGAAGTGCGGAAGATCTGGTTGCAATTTTTTCATCTGAAATAAAGTTTTTATCAAAGGAAGTACATGTTTGTATCGTCCATCGCCTCTTCTCATTTCAATTCAGTTTTGAAATGATAAACACTTTAAAACTTATTAATTCGATATTTATTTTCACGCGCATAAGCTAATTAAAGTATTGAATTTAAAAAAAAAAAACAACAACCACAATATATTCATCGATGTCTGGTGCATTGACAGATTTTACTGCAATTAAACATGGCGTTTTCGTTTTTGTGTTTGTTGTAAAGCAATATATATCTACAACAAATAAATATGTACAAATGCAAACATATATCTATAACATAAATCTGCTTGCCAGAATGAAAAAAAAAAAAAAATTGTAATGCAAAAGGAAATAATTGCCTGTCGCAGTCATCAAGCGACAATGAATCCGTCTTCATGTTGCTGGATGCGCAGTTATTTGCGGTTGCATGCGACATTTCATTTTTTTTTTTTTTGTGTTGTTTGTACGTTTGTTGCATTGCTGCTGCAATAACTACAACAACTGCAAGCACTATCAATGTTGTTGTGATTTTAAAATATATATATACATACCTACATATATGCCAACGGATATCCGTTACCAAAGAAGTCAATCATACACTTGACATAAAAATTAAATTTTAATCGAACAGATTGAACGGAACCATCGAATTAATGCACTTGATTATATTTTCACTCAAAAATTAAGGCATAACAGAATAAAATTTAATTCTGTATTTCCATATATTTCATTGCAAAGTTAAGGTAACTTTTAGATGCCAACATGATGATTAGAATTGAAATATATTTAAACTCGAGCTAAAAGCAAAAAAGCACTTCTTAATAATATGTTTCCAAAAAAATTGATACAACGAATAATATTTATTTCGTTTCAAATCGTAATCTTACACAGTTATATGCACTAAAAAGTAACAACAACAACAACAATTTACTTTCATTGTTCGTGTGAGACACATACTTATTTATATCTTGAGCTACATGCTTGAATGCATAAACTCGCATATCGCATCAACTCGCATCAAAAATTCACATAAAAATGCTAAACATGCTCATCTCAGTTTAACGTTCAAATTTTTTTTTTTGTGTTTATTTATATTTTTTTCACGTTCGTTTTGATTTTGACTTTTAATTTTAAATTAATTAGAATTAGTTTCACATGAGAAATTGTGTGCACGAACTTCATGATGGTTTTAACGATCATATATATTTCAGCAGCAAGTATTTCACACTCAAATAATTCACTTAAATGATGTTAAAAATCCATAAAATTCAACTTCAGCAAATTTAAAAAAACACCATACAATAAATTCTTCAAAACGTTTCACATTAAAAGCCAAATAAATATTAAATAAAAGATGACTCAAGCATTCCGCATGCGTTTTGATGACAAATATAACGTTCGATAATCATGTATGTACTTCCGGATGTAATAATTACAGTGGTCAATAAAATATTAGAGCATTAACCAAACCACATAGGCGTTACTAGGCTTGGTGTCACCCGGTGCGGGTACTCAATCTGTCAACCCTATAGATAAGAAATGCATTGAAATAGATTCAATGCAGCAAGAATCCAATTCGATGTGATTTAGTGTTTTTATTATTATCTTTATGTTTTTCGAAAAAAGGTTAAAAAAGAAAACTTATTAAGGGCGGGGTAAAGTTTTGAACATACTAAGAATACTGTATTGAATTTTAAGGACAATCGGCTTCAACTCAGCTATACCAGTGAACAAAACTTTAAATCGATTTTCACAAACATGTAATTTTTTTAAGTCGGTGACCACGATTCGGAGAAAACTACTGAACCGATCGTTTTAAAAATTTCTCCTCATATTGTACATTCAAATAACTCTCACATGACGTTTAAATTTTTCAATTAGTATCTATCGTACAATAAAAAATATGTTGATTTTATCGTAAAAATATCAACATTTCATCGCGTTCACTGCAAAAACCAATTTTTTGAGGCACCAGCGCAGAACTGCAATTTTTTTAAATAATCTTCAAATGTTGTATTATAATATACTAATTTTCAAAATAAATCTGTTATAACAATGTGTCATAAAAAATTCTTGAAAGTATGATTTTTAATGGCGCTGCACATTGTATTCATCCTATACAAAATTGGTAAAAAAATAGAAGGAGTGCTCCGATGATAATTAAATTTTGTATAGTTGAATAATTTAAGCTAAATAAGCAAAATTTTGAACTGAAAATAAGAACTGTATTTGCCGCAAACGAATATTCAGTTGACATCAACTTAAAAATATTCATTCTTGAAACAAAAAAACTGGAAAAACTGGAAGCTCAAGTTTAGCCGAGTGTGTTGGCGTTCGAGTCAACTCGATGGACCTGAGTTCAATCCCCAGGAACACCAAATATTTTTGTTTTTTAAGTAAAACTTATTTTGACGGTTCCTTTTGAAGAAGCAGTTAATGAAACAGAATTAGAATTTCAATAAATAATTAAAATTTTTGATACTTACACAGTCAAGAATCGAACCCACGTCTTCCGCGTGACAGTCTAGCATGCTTCCATTGATCTGTTGTGAGATATTGTGTAGAATGAATTTTTATACCCTAAACCTGAAAGGTCAGGGTATATTAACTTTGTGCAAACGTTTGTAACGCATAGAACGAAGCGAGTCCGGTAAAGAAATGTATATATTTTTGATCAGCGTCACCACGTGAGTCGAGCTATCTATGTCCGTCCGTCTGTCCATCTGTGTGTTGTCCGTATACACAGGATAAGAAGAAGGAGTTGAGATAATTGAATGAAACTTGGTACACATGGCCACCAAGGACCCAAGGATCTGCACTATTGAATATTTTTGGAATCCGTCTACAGACTTGCTTACCCCCGATACAACGCAAAAATTGCAAACTGCATAACTCAGCTTATAATTAACCTACAACAATAAACTTTGGTATGTATGCGTTTTGTATAAACACAAAGATGTTTTTGAAAAATGGTTGTCATCCGCTCAAGAACACGCCCACCTCCCATACAACCCAAAAATTGAAAACAATAAATAAGCCTGTGTTTAACCTAAAGAGCTAAAATTTGGCACATATGTTTTTTATAACAAAACAGAGATGGGTTTGCAAAATGGACATCATTCGCCTACGGACACGCCTACCTCCCATACAACCCAAAAAGTGTAAAACTCAATAAATAAGATTATGTTTGTCATAGAGAGAATATCTCTGTGTAAGTGTGCTAGACTGGCATACAGAGGACATAGGCTCGCATCCTGACTGTGTATACTCAGAAAAATATTAACTGTAATATTAACAGTCAGCTGCTGTTATTTAAAAATACTGTTACATTGAATGATTTGCGTTAAAGTAAACAAATTTCTTTGTTGAATGAACGTTTCATAGTATTTTTGTGTTGTTAAAATCAAATGTTGAAATATTTTTGTGTTTTTGTTGAAATGTCTATTTTCTCTAAGCAATATTTTTTATATGTGTTTTACTATATTTATATTATCGTTGTCAATAGTGCTGTGGAAGTGTGCTTGACTGTTATGCAGAGGACGTGGGTTCTTTCCCTAGCTCTGAAATAATAATTCTCTTTAATTAATAATTTGGTCAAAAATAACCTTCAAAATACTTAAAATCTTAAAAAACAATTGCAAATTTCATTTTTTATTTAAAAAAAAAATATTTTAAACAAAAAAAAAACTTTGTTGGCCTTGTCATGATTTGAACCTAGGACAGTCGAGTACTACATCAGTGAACTCGGCCAGACATTAACTTTCAAAACAGTGATAAAATTTCAATAAGTACGTTTTTATATGGGTTTCGTGTTCTATAGACCAACAGTCAACCGACTGTTGATTTGAAAATTATATTTGTTGGATGGTATTTAACAGTGAAATCTGTTATTTCAACCCATTTTTTCCCTGAATGTAAGTATCAAAAGTATTAATTTTATAATTGAGATTCTTATTCTAATGGTTCATTAATAAGTGCTCAAAAATAACTTGGAAAGAAGTTCGTGCTAACAATCTTGTATATGACATTTTTCAAAAAGAAATTAATTTTAAAATAAAATAAAATTTTGTTCTTTCGTCAATGATTGAACCCTGGACAGTTAAGAATAAAACTCACATGCTAGCATGCTCGGCTAAACTTAAACTTCATAAAGAGTGATAATGATTTTAAAATATAAAATAAACATTTTTAAATTAAAATTTTAAAATTCCTCATTTTAAAATGTTTGTTAAAGAAAATCAAACGAACGTTTTAGAAGCTCAATTTAAAATATTCGTTTTCAAAAACAAAGTAAACGTTAGAGATGCAAAATCTGGGCTAAACGTTTTCAACAGTTTAACCCGTTTCTGCTTGTTTTGAAAATTTAGTTTTCTCTGTATAATGAAAAAAATTATATTTAAATAGAAAGCCATTTCATTTTAACAATATTTCATTTATTTTTTTGTAAAATAAAACCTATTTTAATTATTGGATGTAAGCGCGTGTCTCTTTTCGGTTCATTAGTTTCTGTTAAAAAGCAAATATTTATAGGCAAAATAACAAAATTCTAAGCATGTAAATAAACCGTTTATTAAAACTATTAATACCTACTTATTAAACATACTGTTAGAAAAAAAAATGGATTTATCTCCTATTTCAATATGTTTTATATGCATATAAGTATGTTTGCATCTTATATCTGCTTATTTTTAATTAAATTAACAAATATATGTTGCCAAATTCCACATCATATAAATTATTTTGTGATTTGGCCAGCACTACTCAATGTTCTATAATGCCGTTATATTGAATATTAAGTAATGACGTTTAGTTGCTGCTAATTGATGGACGATGTTTAGCATTGAATTAGTTAATTAAAAATTTAATTACTGCTCCATTCGTGTCATATTCTGTATTAACGGTAAAATTGCTGTTGTTGTTGTTGTTGTTGCTGCTGCAGTGCTGCTTTGGCAATGATATATTGTGAAAATTGTGGCTGCTAACCACTCAATTTAATTGGATGCATTTCAAATTCAATCCTTCTTTTTTTTTTTAAAACATGCAATTTTCAGTAAATTTATGGAACAGGGATGTGTACTACATTGTGTTGCCTTGAACCAGTACCAGATAGAACTTATATATAACTGCATTTAATTTTCAATACGTCATTTAACAAGGTTAATTGAAACATGATTCGTTTGCTGAGCTGGTAAAAACCAAACATAATAAAAGATAAAACTTGAACAATTTTAAAAATCTGTTAAGACTCTAGTCAAAAAAAAAAAAAAAAAAAAAATATTCAATTTCATTGTGAAACTGAGGTTTTTCGCATGTTGCTTTTACAGATTTGTACAATTTTTGACAACATGTCCTTCGACAGAATCTGCTGTATTGTTCTGTCATGTGTTGTGCTCGTGAGCTGCTGGCAGCATTTGTGTAACAGTAGTTTTTTCTGTGACATAAAATCGTGGTTTTTGATTTCTTTTCATATTTTTCTGTGTGTCGGTCATTTTTTCATCTCGCCGCTCAAGTTTGGTGACTTGCATAAATGTGAAATATTATGTGTTTTTGTTGGGTGTTTTTTTGGCTAAGACTTTTTTGGTATTTTCACCGCGTGTGGTGTGCATGTGTGTCTGTATAATCCTTTCACAATCGGTTTCCTTTTGGCGATTTCTTTCAAGCAACGCTACACTTGCATGCAGCAATCAATAAAAAACTTCACTTAATTGGTGCGGTTCATATTTTTTGTGTTCAAATTTCTGATTCTTAATTCAATGACTTAAATAGATTCAGAAGGTCTTTAGGGGAAAAAATTAGAGCACGTTTTGCAGGACTTGAAAAGGAAAGAGGATATAAAGAGCCAAATGTTTCATGTTTGCTAGCAAATGTATTGCAATTTATTCATCATAACGAAGTACAGTTTATTATCATAATGAAGTCTATAAACTTGCCAAAGTCTGCACATGTTTTGCCAGCATTTCAAGCTTCCAAACACCATTACGTCAATCCGACACAAATTGGCTCTAAAAAAGCAATAATTGGCCAGCATTTGTGAAACGCTGCAAAGTATGCAACGAATGAATGACGTTTTTTTATTGCCATCGCTTAACTACAGCGCTGCAATGAACTTTTTTGTCAAATTTTATTTTTGTTTATTTTGTATTTTTATTAATTTTGTGAGCAGCAAATAAATAAACCATGACTTACTCCACTTAGATCAAAATGTTGCCAACGTTTCCATATAAAATTGTTTGAAAAACATTCCAACACACATGCGAATTTTTTGTAATTACTGATATATGCACACACACACACACATACCTTGTAGTCATTTACACATACAATGCAAGCTGCATGCGCGTCAATCACATACATACATATATACATATATGCGAATGTCGAGTGCCACATCGCATGGCCGGCAATAAATTAATTCAATTGAATAATTTATTTAATTTGTTAACACATTCGAAACACGTGGTAAAAATCGCAAAAATTTAACTTGGAAAAATACTGTCAAAAACATGATGCAAACAAAAAAACACATAAAAACATTTAAAAAGTTCAAAAACGATGAAGCAAAAAACTGAGTACACAGCCTGTGGCACTAATGATGATGATGATGGTGCAAGCAATACTGACGCTCCCTAAAAAAAAACAGCCTTCGTTTATTTAACTTAAGCAAAATAATTTTTCGATAGAGACAATTTTTATTTTTAAAAACAAAAGAAAATCCTAGCTATTTGAATATTAAGGATTAATAATTGCATATTAAGAATTTCAACATGTGAAGGATTTCACTATGAGCCAAAATCAGAAAAAAATGTCTGTACACGGCATCTCACTTATTTTCTAATAGATTTTGAGTTACGAATACGAAAATCGCCAAAACAAAATTTGTTATGGTTAGGTTTTTTCTAAATATTTTTAAAGTTTTTCTCTTTTTTTTCAAATATAGTCTCATATATTGATATATATCTTGTATATACTTATTCGATTTTTAAAATCAAGCCTGCCCAACAAAATTCTCCACATAGCGGACTCGGTTTAGTTTCGAATTAGTAATGAAACCGAGAACTCGTATTAGAGATCTCGTATTCGATTCGAATTCGAAACGAGTCCGAAATCTAGTAGTTTAAAATAAATTTTTATATATCTGCAATTAATCATAGCAACATTGATTTTTTTTGTTTTTAAATTCGTGCACACTAAAAAATTTCTAAAATAAATTCACACCGGTCAGCGGATATTTACATTTTTAACACCGAACGGTGTTAGTTTACACCGCATACCCGGTGTGAAATGCCAAATATATCCGATCGGTGTAAAATCAGAAAGGCAAAGAAAATATCAACATTGAAATCATATAAGCATTGACAAACAAATTGAAAATCAAAATTTCTCAAGACTGAAAGCGAAAATCTATAATTAATAGTCATGTTCGGGAAAACAGTTTCGTGGAAAATCGACGTTAAAGCTTTTTTCATTCGACTTTATTAAAAATTAAATGAACCTAATCGATTTTCAAGCATGTCTACCATTTTAGTTGGTAAAACACATGATCCTTTTGAATAAACAAAAATTGTAAAAATAGCCTTTCGAATAATAAAAAATTACACCGTTCGGTGTTAAAAATCATCATTTTGCGTATTAAACTAAACACTTAATAGGGTTTAACACAAACTTCCTATCGAATATTTCTTTATTTACACCGATCGGTGTGAAAAAATATCTCCTTTCAGATATCAAATTTTAGCACTTTGAAACGGTGTTTTTTAACACCGAACGGTGTAGGACTCCCTGGAACACTTGGATCGGTGTAAAAATTCAATACAAATTTTTTGATTGAGTGTGTGATCCCTCCAGATTTTTTACAAAATAGAGAAAAAACACCAAAAGCAAAAAAAAACCAATGATAAATTTTTTTGCCTGAGCTGGGAGTCGAACCCACTTCCTTAAACGATTATTTTCATAATGAAGCAAACTACGCCGCTTCTATACAACAAATGCGATAGGCTAGTGCATAACGTAGGAGATTGGCATTTGGGGGAAGTGGGTACGAATCCTGAACATGCATATTTTTTTTTTCTTTTTTTTTATTATATAATCGATTTGCGTAAGACACGAATATATTAAAAAAATTTCATTTAAAAAAAAGAAATTGCTAAAATTTATTCGAAAACGATTTGCTAATGTTGAAATTCTCGCTTCGGTAGTGATTCAGTTCAGATAAAAAAATCTCGTTTCGAGAATGAAATGTGCATTTCTCCCGCCATCTGGTTCATTAGCAAAACATTTTCGAACTTCCTTTTCGAAATAAATATCCGAGATCTCGGATTCACCTCAAATTCGAGGCAAATTCGTTTGGTTTATTGGGATGCTTGTTTAAGGTGGGACATAACATTCGCGGCAGAGAAAACAGACCTTTTTTTAAAAATTCATAACTCACAATCAGTCAGAAACAAACATTTTTCCAAAATTTTTTTTAGTATTGTAGAGAATTGAACAAATTACAAGAAAAAAATACACAAAAAAAAATATTTTTCACTCCAACATGGTTTTATAGAGCTCCAAACTGGCTGCAGAGAAAAAAAACGGGGCCTTGTGGTTGCAGTGCTGGGAGTCGCAAAAATTGTCCAATCTGGAAATAATTACTTTCTTAAATCTTAACAAAATGTGTTATCGTATGATAGGAGCTTTTTTAAATTTTTTTTTTTTTCATTTTTTGGTGATGTTCCAAATTTGAAAGTGCGTGTTTTCGTAATGCAAGTCATAAGTGTTTTTAAAAATTCATAAAAAATCGAAAACTTAAAAAAATTATCCATTTTCTCTTTATCCAAAAAACCTTTATCCAAAACATTCGTGTAAAATAAGTGTTCAAGAATTGTAGAAATTTTTCTACACCGAAACTAAATAAAGGTGTTCGACTAGCTTTAGCAATTTGCATTCAATACACTAAAAAAAATAGAAAAAATAATTAATATCTTTCAAAAATCTTACGAAATTAAAGCAGTTCTTTAAATGCTCTGCTAATAGTACAAGAAATATCATGAAAGTTTTTCAAGGAAGCTCAACTGAAAGTTATATTCTTGAAATAAAATTCTAAAATTTAATAGTTTTGTAACAGTATAAAAAAATGTTAAAAAGAGATAAAAACAAGTAAAGAAAGTCTAACGTCGGTCTAGGCCGACTATGAAATACCCTAAACCCACTTTTCAAAAACAAAAAAAAAATCTATTTTAAATGGGCGTGTCCGTGGGCGGATGAAGCCTTTATTTTTTATGCATTTAAATGTTGATGAAAAATTAACACATACCAAGTTTTATTCCTGTAGCTCGCAGTTAATGCCGTTATTGTGCCTTCGCTATGGGAGGTGGGCGTGTTCATGGACGAATTACTCCCAATTTTTGAACATACCTTAGTTTTGGCATAAAATACATACATACGAAATTTAATTTCTCTATGACAAACATGACCTTATTTATTGAGTTTTAAACTTTTTGGGTTATATGGGAGGTAGGCGTGTCCGTAGGCGGATGACGTCCATTTTTCATAAACATCTTTTTCTTGTCATAAAAAACATACGTGCCAAATTTTAGCTCTGTAGGTTAAACAGAGACTTATTTTTTGCGTTTTCAATTTTTGAGTTGTATGGGAGGTGGGCGTGTCCGTTGTCCGTGAGCGGATGACGTCCATTTTTCGAAAACATCTTTGTGTTGATACAAAACACATACACACCAAATTTTATTGTTGTAGGTTAATTTTGAGCTTATTTATGCAGTTTTCAATTTTTTCGTTGTATGGAAGGTAGGCGTGTACGTGAGCGGATTCCAAAAATATTCAATAGTGCAAATCCTTGGGTTCATGTGATCATGTGCACCAAGTTTCATTCAATTATCTCAACTGCTTCTTCTTATCCTGTGTATGCGGACAACACACAGACGGACAGACGAACGGACGGACAGACGGACATGGATAGCTCGACTCACGTGGTGACGCTGATCAAGAATATATATACTTTTCTATACCGGACTCGCTTCGTTCTATGCGTTACAAAGGTTGCAAAAAGTTAATATACCCTACCTTTCAGGTTTAGGGTATAAAAAAACCAAGCTTTCGCCGAAAGAAATTCGTATAAAATAAGGGTTCAAGAATGTAGATTTTCTACATCCGTAACAATATAAAAATGTTTGACCAGTTTTAGCGATTTGCATTCAATACACTAAAAAAAAAAAAAAAAAAAGAAAATAATCTGTTTAAAAAAGCTTACGAAACTAAAGCAGTTCTTTAAATGCTCTGCTTATAGTGCAGGAAATATCATGATCGTCTTTCAAGAAAGCTCAACTGAAAGTTATATTCTTGAAATAAAATTCTAAAATTTAATAGTTTTGTAAAAGTATAAAAAATGTTTAAAAACGAAAAAAATAACTATATTTCGAACAAAATTCTCTTGTCACTGAGATACATATTTCACAGCTATTGAAAAATTTGTGAGTGAAAAAAGTTTTTCGGGAGCATCAAATTTAAATTGAAAATTTGACACATGCCAATAACAACAACACCAACAACAACAATAGTGATGAAGTGTAAAACGGTTAACTTCAAAAGGCGCCCGAAAGCTATTCAGTAAGAAAAAAACCAAAACAAAAACAACATAATAAATTTTTAGCAGCATCACGCCATAGAAACAAAAGCGTTACTATATTACAATGTTGGCCAAAAAATTGGCACTTATAAAAAATGGCTAACGAATAACAAAAGTTAGCAAAAGTGTTTGCAATTCAATTTCAAATAAGCGCTGCTCTCGGATGTCCTAGTTGCTATTGTGCATTGTTTACAACAAATTTTTTTTTTTTTTTTCGGAGTCAACAAAAATATACTGTAAAAATGCATTTTTTAGCAAACAAAAAAACAGTTGAAAAAAAAATTAAAATAAAATTCGTTTTTGTCCTTGATCCCTGAAGGCATGCTGCTGCTGTGGCTAAAATCGTGTTGAATATTGAATTAGTTGTTGCTGCAACTAATGGCTAACGGCGAGTCCTGTATACTGTTTGGCATAAATTATACACATACAAACGCACACGTACACATACTTTTAACCTAAAATAGAATAAGCATTATGAAATTCGATGGCATTTTGTGTTCACATTTCCGTTGCACAATGAATGAATGAATGCACTAAAATGGCTATTTTTTTGTAATTGTTGTGAAAAATGTTCTGATGTCACTTTTATGTGTCAATGTTGGAGAATCGCAATTTAATACTCTACACAAAATTGTTAATGCTATTAAGTCGTTGATATAAGTTAAATGTTTGAATGCTACAGACTTAAACTGATAATTGAAGCAATTTTTAATTACTAAAATTTGGTAAAGTATAGAATTTTCTTTTTTTATTTAACATGATTTTTTTTTTATAATTCTGGTATATATTTTTCAAGAATTTTATTTTGAGCTGCTTGCCAAATAGTTCAAAATGTCACAGGTTGCAATTATTTCGTCGATTGTGATTTGTGTGACTTGCGCAGTTCACTAAGTATGAAAAGCTTATAAGCACAACTGCAACAAAACCAAAGCAGAATTACATACGTACATACATACTCAGTATATGGCAAGTCGCAAATTTTGAAAAAGTATCTACAACTATTCTGGAGCTAATTGTTGTTGCACTCATTACTTTACTTCTTCTCCCACCAAAGAAGTTGTGACAAAACCCTAATTTTAAAAAATGGACTTTTTAGTTTTGTGCCCACTTTTAAAATTACACAACATAGAAAAGGCAAGAAATAGAGTTTTTTGAAGATTTCAACAAATAAATAGTTCTGCTCAAATCCACACGGCCACTATTATACAAATGATTAATGAAAACTGCTTATTATTTCCAATTTTATTAAAATGCCTTTTAAAAAAAAACTTTTCTCATTGAAATTTGATGCAAGACGACTGAGATACAATTATTTGAAAGTGAATGAATTATTGTGTAGGATTTACACCAGTCCTTAAAAATTAACGCCGATATAAGAAATAAACACAGAGTATACACACCTTCAACTTGGTAATAATAATATTATTTCAAAATAATAATAATTCTCTTAATATGAATGCGAGAATAAATAATATTATTTATCGTGTAGTTTCTCATAGTCGCAATGCACCAACCCTATGTTTGTAGACTTTATTACCATTATTTGACAATAATAATATATATAATATTTTTGCTGAAATAGCTGTTCAAATAATTCAATTTCCTTTATTTTAAAAAATGCATTTGAAGTTTTTTTATACTATTTTACACACACTCAGAAAAATGTTGTCCGGAATATGATAAAAAAAGCATCATATTTAGAGAAAAATGGTATAGACTTTGCTCCAGAGAATGCTATTCTCTAATTGCGATACTAAAAATTCTCTAAAAATGATAAAAAAATTCCATGAAAAAGAAAAATATATCGTTTTTAGAGAAAAATACTTTTTATTTTTGAGAAAAGATTTGTTTTTATTGAAGAAAATACTTCTCATAGTGAATTTTTTATCAAAATATAAGAAAAAAATTTTCATTTTCAATAATTTTTTCTCTATAAATGAGAAATTTTTTGTGCCAGAAAAATACTTATCATTATTAAAGACATTGAAATATTTCCATTTTCTAGAAGTAAAAACATATTTTTTCGAACATGTGAAAATTTATTTTAATTGAAGAAAATTTTATTTGAAAAAGATAAAATTACTATAATTGAAAATAGAGAAATTCTTTACCGGAGCAAGGTATGTGTTTTTTTCTCAGTGTACAATATTTACTAGTTTAAAGTGAATTAAGTTTTAAAGTTAAATGAACACATAAATACAAAAGATGTAACTGCGAGGTACTCTTATTAAATTCTTCGTTTAAATGAGTGAATTAAATTCGCTTAACACTGATGACATCTAACTTACACAGTAATCAGATATTGGAGTGTAGCTACGGACTAGCACAAGACATATAAGAACATATTAAATTGAAAAGTTCACCCTCTCCCATGTGTATCGAAGAGTAGCTAAAAACTCTATTCATCTTAAAGAAATAAAAGCAAATGTTGATATTTTTAAATGTTTTCAGAGGAAAATTCGAAATTTTTAAATTCAAAAAAATCTAAAGAAAGTTGTACATGGTTTCTAGTTATGGTCATAAAACAATAGAAAAGGTCACGAAAATTGGTTTTGTACAGCATACGTTGTCATGATTGTATTATTTTGACAAATTATTAAGTAAACCTGTGTGTGATGGTACCCATGTAAGTTGGTATCACGTACAGCCTTACTGTATTATCATAATGATATTATGACAATTTTTTCATGACTACTATTACTTTGACATGAAAATTACATTTATGTAAAATGCCGATTAAAAGTTAACAGATTCTTATACTAAAACTCATAATCACCGCGAACGGCGAACAGTTTCATTTCAAAATTGCTCAAATTGCCCTAGACAGGAAAATAAATACTTATCTTAACCCCTTTATTTGTGAAAATACAGATATTTAGAAAATTGCTCGGAATGTGCATATTTTAGGAGAAACTACTTCGAACATTTTTTGTTTAAAAATTATTAATTAACAACTTTTTTAGATTGTATTTCTAAATTCTAAATCAGAGTGTCGATTCGCAAGCAATAAAATTGCTTTAAAGACGCTTAAAAAATTTCTTTAACGATTTCTAAGGTTTAATTTTTTTTAAAAACACACTTCCAATAAATTTAAATTAATGCACATGTACAATGTACCGAAATTCGACTGAAAGTGGTGATCAAAAATATCACTTTCATAGTTTATTTAAGAAATTGGATGACATATCCGAACAGCATGGTTTTACCTTATTTCGGGTCTGGGTTTGGGGTGTCAAACTTCATCATTATTTTTTTAAGTTTTAGTCACACGTGTGTTGATGAAAATATAACCACCAACGGCAGATTTATTAGGTTATATTTCCTATTTAATGAATTGTAATTTGTATCTGATTCCTGGGTAGCTTTTTATTCTGATTTGATTCCTGAGCAAAAATTCTTTCTTGCCAAAATCTAAAAAATCTAAATCTAAAAATCTTAAAAATTTGTAATTTGTGTAGTTTATATCAAAACTTAAGCGTATTAGGAAAATAGGGATGATTCACCCGCGAACACGCTCATCTGCAATAGAACCCTAAAGTTGAAAACTCTTAAAAGAGGCTGATATTTAAACTATATAAATAGAATTGGGTGGTAACGGTGGCATGCAGGTTAAGTGCTTGGCTTAACATGCTCGGAGCCCGAGTTCGATCCACAGTCGCGGCAAAAGTTTTTTTCAATAAAAATAAGCTTCCTTACTCTAAAAAGTTATGGATGTTAACCCTAGCATGACATGCTTATTTTTTATACATAAAGGTCATGCTTCGTCGAATCGACGACATCATTTTTTAAAAGGCCCCTACCTATGTCCTATACAGAAAAATCTTTAGAAATCACTTGTTTTTGATTATTCAGATTATTTAGAATAAGAGAAAATAACTAACAGTTTTATGAATTATAGTTTTTAATACAAAAATAAATCTTTTCTGTTTGAGTTCATTTGGCTTTTTTTTAAAAAAGGTACATAAAACAAAATTAAATATTAACTACTTTAAGCATACATTGAAAATAAAATTAATTTTTATCTTAAAAATAAAGTTCTAAATTTTATTCAGATGAAGTTTTTAAATGCATGAGGTAATACTATAGGCAATAGGCAGTCAGTTTATTTTAGCCTCCACTGTACCAAGGCAAGCGCTGAAACAATCAAGTTCATCATTGGATTCGTTGTAGATCGATAAAATTTTTTCCAATTTCTTAATATTTAAATATGTTTTTGGTTGCAGATTTTGCGTTCCAGCAATAAAAATTGAATATTTATACAAAAACTACAAAAAGAAAACCCAAAATATGAAACTGAAAAAGTTATTCAAAAGCCATGCTTCGTCGTTTCGACGACGATAATTCTTAAAAATCATACTTCTAAACTATTTTTTCAGTTCTACGTCTGCGCATACGTTCAAGCTAGACTTTGATTGGTGCTATAGGAATAATCAGAAGAAAACAAAATAAAACAAGGAAGAAAAACGATTTAATGTAACCATGTCGTCGATTCGACGAAGCATGTCCTTCCAGGGTTAAAAAGTTACACTCAATAGATCGTTGATGTATCAGACAGAAACATTTTAAAAGCAACGATACAAGAGGTGGAGCAATCTCCATTTTTGGTTGAAATATTTTGATTCGTCTACTGAAAAATCAGATTTTTTGAGGTATGACGTTATTGAAGGAAACGAGCGATATAATTAATGAATTTATTTATATTTATTTTTAAGAAAGCTACTTTCTATTGTAATGTTTTTTTGAGGTATGACGTCATTGAAGAAAACGAGCGATATGGATATTTTATGAATTTATTTATTTTTGAGAAAGCTACTTCTTGCTTCATTTATTTACTTTTTGGTATTAACACTTAGTATTCATTCTTAAAAAAAGCTCGCGTGTAGCAACGTACATGTGGCAGATGTGAAACTTCTTAAACAGTAAAAACTAAGAGAGATTTTAGTGTGAAATAGAGAGAAAAATTCAATCAACACAAAATGGAATAATATTCTGTTTATTCAATATTTATATCCAAGCAACGTACCGTTTATGGTTTTATCGAAAAAGTCGCATAATAACTGTTATCTTTTGACTTTTATTTTTTCCGACATAAATAAAAGTTATTTTTTGCCTAATATTTTTTTGGGCAAAAATTACAGTTACTTTTGACTTTTATATTATCGGTCAAAAAAAACAGTTTTTTTCTGTCGTTTCTTTTTTTCGGTCAAAAATATCAGCGAAATTCAAAGGTCATTTACCGACTAAAAAACTAATGATACCATTATTTTCATCTTATCGGTGAGACATTTTACACAAAGTGTCAACATCTGTCAAGCGGTCTTTAAAAAAACACAAATTGCAGAATATTTCTGGCTGAAAAACTAAAAGTCATCAAATAATTGTTACTTTTGACCTATAAAATAAAAGTAACATTTACTTTTCCCCGAAAAAAATACAAGACAAAAAATAACAGTTAGCTTTTAAGTTCTAAAGAATCAGTCAAAAATTTAAAAGGCACTTTCGTGAGCTGAGTTGCAAAATTTCCGTGCATACTTTTAGGCTGAAAATCAAATGCTACGGACCAAAACGCGTTCTGGTTTGTGACATGGTTTGCATCTGTGGCATACAAGACACGGATCGCAACCTGTTCAATATTAATATAATTTTGTTTGCCATTTTATCATGTGCATATGGGCATCTCCCAAAAAAGGTCCACCAAAAATGAAGAAAAACATTAAAATAAAGCACTCTAAAAGCTTATAACTTTATTTTTTTTTTATTTTGATTAGTATGACTGCTATGTAACTTGAATTCAACTTATTATGATGTATTTTTATTAAAATTTATAACGAACATCTTTACTGTATTTTACTACTGTGGAAAAATTTGTCGCGTCCATGATGTCGCGTCCGTATTCGTGCTATATCTATTTAAAAAAAGATAAGAGATAATTTTTATGTTTCATAAGTCTACTAAGAATAGTTATCCTTTGACCTCCATTAACATGTATATTATATATAAAAAAAAGTTCTCAAAATTTTCTAAATTTTGCGTATTTCTATACGAGCTTAAAAAAACTTCTGTTTTTTGTCGCATCCGTTTCATTGAATGATTGATTATTACTTTGTACTAATTTGTACTAAATCTCGCCAATATTTTTATAAAATGTAGCACTCTATCGTCGCGTTAGAGCACTTATATATATATCGGCTCATTTTGCTTCTTTCTTGTTTTTCGAGTAATTAAAACCGTGCGAATGTCGCGTCCGTGCCACCGGGAGATGCCCATATGTGGCACAATGGTAGCGCTTCCGACTGCTAAGTAGAAAGTCCGGGTTCTATTCCCTCTTGCGACAATAATTTTTTTTAAATTTTCAAATGAATTTAAAACGTTAGCCTAGCGTCACGAATAAGAGACCTAGAAATTTCTCTAGCCGCCAAAGAAGTTTCACTTCAAAAATTTAATCGGAAAAAATGATACCATCACTCAAAATCAGTCTATGTAGGCCTCATTTAAGAGCTAGTATGAGATGGAGAGCAGAAGAAAGAACTTGTATAGCCATGCTTAATGAAGTTGTGTAATCAGGCCTGCTTACAACAATGTCTCTATCACTCCTCATCGAAAGAAAAGGTTTTGCATGCATTTTGAGTGTTACAAAAGTGCTACTAGAAGGCCTTTTTAAGGCAGCGAAAGCGGTAGGCCTGAAAAATTTGTCCACTTCATATAAAAAAGAAAGTGTAATTGTATATGAGTGCGGCATACCTACAAACTCCACAAGAAGGCCTGCTAGCAGGGCTGTCATTGCCTACTGGGAAGAAGCTGGGTCAAAGTCCTTTCAAGGGCTGAAATGGCCAATTTGTGTGTGTGTAAATAAAATTGGGTGTGTATATTTGTTTCCAAACTTAACAACTAGCATAAAATTGTTTTTTATATTAATACGAATCGGTCGTAATAGTTTTTATGTTATTTTCTCGTAATTTCTTATAATTAAATTCTAAAGAAAATCAGCGAGCAGTAAATGAAGTTTTTGCTCAAAATAACAATATTGAAAAGTAGCGTCAATCAATCAATGCCAATCGAAAAAGGCGCTTTTCACAGGCATTCACAATATCGACAGAGCCGGGTTCGAATCACCATCTGGCACAGAAAGTTTTTTCAATAGATATTAAGATTTCTGATCGATCGTCACCTCTCAGCAGACAGTGGACAGAGACAAAGTCAAAACTTCTGTCGTTCGGAGTCGGCACAAAGCATGCAGGTCCAGTTCTCAATCAATTATGTACAAACATTTAATAACACACACCACACAATTGATCATAAGAAGTTCAATCAAAGTCCTTTCAAGAGCTGAAATGACCAATTTGTTTTGTTTTTTTCAACTTGACTAGATCCTTAAGCTAATTTGACTGTTACGACTGGATACATAGAAAGTTACACAACTCTGAAATTTCATCTTGCCTGTGTCTAACTCGTGGATGCCTTAACTAATTGGTAGGCTTTGTTCAGTTTGTATGAATACTGACTGTCAGGCGCTGAGCAACGTGCATTTGAATTTTGTCAATATTGAAGAAAAATATAAAACAAAATGGTCAACAAATTATGCAAGTCTATTGCTGTCTCACTTGTGCTCAATAGATATCAGAACTTTTTAGGCTTGTGAAATTTTTTGCAATAATTTTTGTGTTTTTTTTTTGTTTTGGCATTTTCATTAGCAAATAGCAAGTCGATTTTCTACTGTTCCACCATAAATTGTCTCCCAAAAGAGTAAACAATTTTTTTCCGCTCACTTCTTGCTATGGCTCGTGCCAGCAAAACTGCGTTTGTGATATTTATCTTCTGTATTCACCGTAGAAAAGTGCAGTGAAAGAGTATTTTTTTGCAATTTTTCTTTCTGTTTTTGGTAGTTTCCTAAAAATGCGCTCAAATTCTTTACGCTTGTGTTGCTGATTCCCTTGGGTGCTATGTTCCAGCCAGTGAAACCTAAATCCGTATGGAATACAGACATATGCTTTAATGGTGGCACTGTTGTAGCGATGTTGTGTAGCCAGCTTTTATGCTGCTATTTGTCCGACATGCTTGTGGCATAGAAATATGCTAGGAACAGCACAGTAGTTCTATGCGGGTCCTATAGAAATCCTGGTACGCTATTTTTGTCCGTTTTTCCAGTTTTGTTTTTTTTTTTTTTTTTGCAAATATATTTTCTACATATTTGTTGTTGTTGTTTTTGTTGAGTTCTTATTCCGTGAACCGTGACCGTGTTGTACGAGTTGCAGCTGCACTTGTTGTACGAGTAACTTACTCAGTCCATCACTTGGTCACTCTCACGAATGCTTTTTCTTTCGCACATATAGTGATAGCATGCGTTAGCCAGCAATTCTTAAAATTTTTCTAGCCGAAATCAACAGAGTCACCAGGGTGGCAAATGGACTTCTGGTCAGTTTTTGTAGTCAACGTAGTTATTGTTGTTGTAATTGTACGACTATATCTCGTACGGAATACAAATAAAAGTTTCAGCGAGGGCAAAGTAGTGCAAAAAAATAAAACAATGCCAAATAAAAAATGCATTGTTGATATTTTTATTTTTGTTCTGAGCCCATGTTAGGCACGCTTGTTTCTCCGGTTTTCATGACTGTGTTAGTGTTGTACATGGCGGTAGTCTATGAAGATGGCAAAGACTAGAACTGATGACGCTAACGTTGTCCAGGCTGGCTTGTTTTAGTATTTACTCTATTTTCCTTTTTCCAAATTCTTCTAGAACTACAAACGCATCAATTTACAAAGAACAACAAAAATTGTTGCTTCTCAAAAAAAAAAGAACATAAAAATAAAAAACAAAAAGTAAGCTAGAAAGGCAAGCAATATATAGTGAGAACAAAAAACACACAAGCTCTTGTATATTATTTTTTCATCGTATCCACCAAAACTGTCCATTCTTTATTCACTTCGATTCATTTAGCATTCATTCCTTGATTTTCCGAGTTTCGTGCTGTTTTTTGACCGGGAAATCAGCTCGTTTGTTGGTCATGCATTTTAAAATTTCAGCTGGTTGTTGGTTGATTCTTAGTTTTTACTTTTTCATCAAATCTTTATAGCTGCCATACGTCTTTGATTTTGTGATGAAATTTTGAAACGCTTTTTTATGACTTGATTTTTTTTTATTGTTTTCGAAGCAAACAACATAAACAAATTTTATGAACATTAAAAATTAACTGAAATAACTAGACTAAGACGAGAACTATGTTAATTTGAATATTTAATTAAATATTTTTTTTTTATTGCATGTTCCATGGCTGTCTTTGAGTTAACCATATGAAACGTTAGAATTGAAAAAAAAAAATTTTACGCTTAACAAGTTAACGCCTTGACTTCGAGACAAGGCTGTGGTATGAGCGTCTAACAGCATCTTCAGCATTACAATCATGTGTGTTTATATTTACATAAATAAGCCTTGCAAACATTTTTTAACAATGCAAAAAAAACTAATTTTTCATCAACATGGAATACAAATACGTGCACACACAACATGATTTATACAAATATATGCATAATGTATGTACATATGTTCATATGAGTAATTTTTTTTTATTTTTTTTTTTTTTTGTTTCTATTGTTTGCTTTTATTGTAGCAAATTTATCAAATGTAGCAGAAATAAACGCAGCTCGTGAGTTAATTTAAAATTGTTCATGCTTCAATCAATCATAAATTCAAGTTAAGCATAACAAAAAAAAAAAACAATAGAACAGAACCAACTTATCTCTGTCCATACTTCAGCAGTAATGCTGAAGTACACATCAATGATAACAATTGTAAAAGTTCAAAATGCATAAAAACACCCAACCAGCAAGAAACGCTCTAAATTTGGCTTATACAGCGAATTCTCTAAGCTGCTTTGCAGTGTAAGCAGCCCAAAATTTAAGTAATTTTTCGTACTTTGAGGTATCAACAAGAACGTTGCATAGACTGCTAAGCAGCCTTCTAATCGAACTTCGAAAACTTTTTTAAAAAAAAAAATATTTTCCTGTTTTATTTCTGATTTTGATTTTAATTTTTTTATTTTTTTATTTTCTTCTTTTTCTACCATTACCGCTTTTGTTCTCAACTTGTACCATCTGATTCGCAGTGAAAAAACTTTTTTATTAAAATGTTGCCTTTGCCAGGGTTCGATCCCGTGTCTCGCCGATTTGAAGTCCGACGCCTTAGCCATTCTGCCATGTAGCTTTATATCGAAACGAAGATTTTTCATTTATACAGCTAACTCTGTCGTAGGTACCCATAAGCAGCGTTAAGGTGCAAAATTAGGTTCAATCGAACCATTAAGCAGCTTTGAGTTCAAATTAAATGTAAAGAAGACGCACAAGCGGCACTTCAGAACTCCTTTCGAACTTAATTATCTTAAACCTGCACAGAAGTTTAACTTGTAACTTTTGGAACTACAAGATCTATTGCCTGAAATTGACACCATAAAGCAGCTTTAGGAGTGGCAAGTTCCACAACGTACCTTTAAGCAGCTTTAGGTGTGTCGAGTTCTACAACGGACCATAGAGCAGCTTCGAAGTGCCATGGAACTTATTTTGCCGCTTAAAACAGCTTTAAAGGGAACTCAAACGCAAATTTGTACTCATTTTGCTGGTTGGGCAGTCACTAAAGATTTTTTTTTTTAAATCACAAAATTTTGTTGAAAAGTAAAATGCAAAAGTATAGTTTTCAAACACAATTTTGCATTCACTGCTATTTGCATTTAGTAGAATGCACTTAAGTGAGATTTTCATGCTAAAAATGCATGAATTCTGGTAAATTGTTGGAATATGTGAGTTAGAGAAGATTGAAGAGGTCGAATCTGTAATGAACTCCAAATCAATAAAATAGTTGATTTGGCCAATTTAGAAAAAACGTATTAAAGTATCTAGTTTACTTATTTTATTAACATTGGCATGATCTTGCCTTCGAGGTTAATCAAATCTTAGTGGAAGTGAAACGTCTAGTTAAGGATGCATATTTCTTTAAATTAAACGTTTATTAATTAATACTAGTAACGCCTGGGGTCGAAATTCGACCAATTTATTGATTGCCTATTTATAATTAATATGCGAGATGGTTCAAATAAGTTCGAGGCTATAACTCTTAATTGATTGGAGGCATGAAGCTATTTTCTTCAAAATTTAATTTTGTCAAAGAAATCATAGGGAGAGCCTCGATTTTTTGATGGCACGGACAGTTTATTAATTTAGTGTCAAGACAAAATAAATTCAACTAAAATTCGGTAAAGACTTTGAAAGAAAATCAAAAATGTAATTTTGAGTTTTTGTTTTTTTACAACAAAAATCATTTTTCCCCATATTTTAAGAATAAATCAAGTTTTGAGGTCTTTTTTTAAAAGGAATAATTTAAATATAAACAAAAAAAAACAGGTATTATTTTCAAAAGTTTTTTTAAGTTAACTGATAAGACTTAAATACAAAAAAGAAATAAATAAAATCTATTTACAGATGGCGGAGATATTTGGTTCAGATATTAGAACATTCAATTTGAGACAGTTTTTCCTCGCTCTTGGCATTTGGTTGAAACACACGCTAAATAACTAACGACAATATTAGGGAAATTCATTAAAAATACTTTTGGTTAGATTTTTGCTTTAATATATATCACATTTGAAAGAAAATTTAACAAACTTTCAGAAAAAATAAGAAAAATTGAAAAACCGTTAAAATTCAACCAAGACATTCACATGGAAAGTAAAATTTTTTAATTCAAAACACATTTTTTTACTAAATTTACAATTGACAAATGGATAAAACTACATTTTTTAAGAAATTGTTACTTTTAAAAAAAGTTAAAATTCGACCAGATTTTGAAGAGCAGATTTTTCTCAAAAATTTAATTTCTCTCTTAGAAGGTTGGGAACCCCCTCTATCAGATATATCATTTATATATACATTCTGCACATCTGCGCAACATAACCTTTCGAACGATATAAGTTTCATTTATTTTGAGTTTTAATTAATACCAAAAAAGCTTACGACAAAATTTAATGTTCACGTATTAATATATAAGATATTTCTTTAAGTAACGAAATATTCGCCTTTTGTAAACGAATTGGTTTTTAAATTTTTTAATTATACCCTAAACCTGAAAGGTCAGGGTATATTAACTTTGTGCAAACGTTTGTAACGCATAGAACGAAGCGAGTCCGGTATAGAAAACTATATATATTCTTGATCAGCGTCACCACGTGAGTCGAGCTATCCATGTCCGTCCGTCCGTCCGTCCGTCCGTCCGTCTGTGTGTTGTCCGTATACACAGGATAAGAAGAAAGAGTTGAGATAATTGGATAAAACTTGGTACACATGGTCAAATGGACCCAAAGATCTGCAATATTGAATATTTTTGGAATCCGCCCACAGACACGCCTACCTCCCGTACAACGCAAAAATTAAAAACTGCATAACTCAGCTCATAATTAATTTACAACAATAAAATTTGGTATGTTTGTGTTTTATACAAACACAAAGATGTCTTTGAAAAATGGACGTCATCCGCTACCAGACACGCCCACCTCCCATACAACCCAAAAATTGAAAACGCAATAAATAAGCCTCTGTTTAACCTACAGAGCTAAAATTTGACACATATGTTTTTTGTAACAAAACAAAGGTAGTTTTGAAAAGTGGACATCATCCGCCCACGGACACGCCTACCTCCCATACAACGCGAAAATTGAAAACTGCATACCTCAGCTCATAATTAGCCAACTACAATAAAATTTGATTTGTATGTGTTTTATACAAACACAAAGATATCTTCGAAAAATGGACGTCATCCGCTCACGGACACGCCTACCTCCTATACAACGTTAAAAATTGAAAACGCAATAAATAAGCCTCTGTTTAACCTACAGAGGTAAAATTTGGCACGTATGTTTTTTATGACAAGAAAAAGATGGTTTTGAAAAATGGACATCATCCACCTACGGACACGCCTACCTCCCATATAACCCAAAAAGTTTAAAACTCAATAAATAAGGTCATGTTTGTCATAGAGAAATTAAATTTGGTATGTATGTATTTTATACCAAAACTAAGGTGTGTTCAAAAATTGGGAGTAATCCGTCCATGCACTCGCCCACCTCCCATAGCGAAAGCACAATAAAGGCATTAACTGTGAGCCACAGGAATAAAACTTGGTATGTGTAAATTTTTCATCAACATTTAAATGCATATTAAAACTAGGCTTCATCCGTCCTTGGAGACACCCATTTACAATAAAAATTTTTTGTTTTTGAAAAGTGGGTTTAGGGTATTTCATAGTCGGCCTAGACCGACTTTAGACTTTCTTTACTTGTTTTATTTTAAATTTACCCATAAAGATATAAAATAATTAATATTTAAAACATATTTCAAAAGTTGAAAAACTTTTTATTGTTAAAAAACTATGTTCTTATTAAATTCTTAATTTTACGGTTGGTACAAATACAAAAGAAAAAAAAAAGCATCGCAAAAACTAAACGGTTTAAAGAAATGAATTCGTAGTTAGGAGTATTAAAGGACCACGCACTTAGTACACTGAAAAGTGGTCCTACTTAAAATTAAAATTTCCTGTGGAAAACTAAAGAAAATCAAGAATGTAAAAAAGAAAATTGCAAAACATTACTCATTTTAGAGAAGCAGCCAGTAGAGCTCGCAAACTATCGATGGCACTATCGATACTATCGATAGTATCACACTATCGTGTCTATCGATAGTTTTGGATGGACTATCGATGATTTTTATTTTCATACTAAATATCCGATGGACTGAAGTTTTTGCGTTCGGACATATAGTATAGTTTGAAAGGGCCTATTGATATTTATATTTCATTGATAACTAGATCATTGCCTTTGCTGTGGAATCTTGACAACATGGCAATACTGAGCTCAACTGGTAACATGATGACAACTGATAACATGATGGCTCAGCAAAGCAAAAATATAAAAAAATAAAAATAAAGTGTTTAGTTAAATTAAAAATGTTAATAAAGTGTTATTAAAACAAAATAAATATTTTTATGAAAAATGTGAAATTGAAATCCTTTTTTGTTTAACCTCATATTAATTTTTGGTCAAACTTAAAAATTCACTCTAAGTAAAATTTAATCAAATATGTATGTAAAAACCAGAACAATGTCGAAGTTTTTGCACGAATTTCTTTCAACGATATCTTTTTCTTTCTTAAAAATGTATTTTTAAGATCATAAGGTAAAATGAAACACTTTTTAAAGTTTTCGATTTTGTATGCATTTTTAAAAACACCGGTGGTGACCGTGGCATGCAGGTTAAGTGTGTAGCTTGGCATGCTCGCAGCCCGAGATCGATACCAACTTGCGGCGAAAGTTTTTTCAATAAAAAATTTTTCTGATCGGTCACCACCTCTCTGCAGACAATGGCAAACCTCAGAGAGTAAATAATTTATTTATTTATTTATTTATTTATTTATAGATTTTAGTATAATAAGAACAAGTTCTTTTAATATACAAAGAGATAAACTTAGGAATATAATTTTACAATTTAGTTTTTTCTGATTTGAAATTTGAAATTTAAATTTATATAAAACAAAGAAAACCTCAATTAGGTAATTAGTATTTGTTTATAAAAGCATTAAGCTTACAAAATTTTAAAATATAAAGAGAGTAAAATTAAGGAATAAATAAAAATTAAAGGCAAAAGCATGAAAGAGAATAGATCAGAACAGTATGTTAGAGAAAACAAGGGAAAAGAGAAATATTAAGAAAAATTAAAAATATCCAGGTTATGAAAAAAGTTTATAAATAGCTTGCCTAAAGCTTCCAAAGTTATCAATCGATTTTAAGTGATTTGGTAAGGAATTCCACAATCTTACGGCGTTAATGAAAAAGAGTCTAGTTGAGTTTAGAAATTTAAAATTAGGTACCAATAGCATTTTACTCCGAGTAGACTGGCAAAATTGTAATTTTTCATAAAGGTACATTGGAGTCTTTGTATGAATTAATTTATGTAGAAAAATACAGGTTCTGGCGTTTATGTAGCTTGTTATACTGCAACCAAGAATAGCATTTCTGAACTGCAATAAGTGATCAAATTTTCGTATGCCATAGATATATCTTGTTGCGTGATTGAATGCTACTTGTAGTTTGTGTTCAGATCGGGAGTCTAATTTACTATAAACGAGTTCCGAGTAAGTAATTATTGGTAATATTAGCTGTATCACAAGTTTACGTCTAGGAGCTATAGGTGTAAAATCAGCAGACATTCTTAGATTTCTCAGAGTACAATATATTTAACGTATTATGCTGTTTACATGATCAGCGCAGGTTAATGTTGAGTTTATGTGAAAACCCAAGCTTACAACATTTGTCACAAGTTTTAGCTTGTTGTCACCTATAAATAGGTGCGGAATGTTTTCATTAAAGATTTTTGAAGCTGAGATTGGAAGCACGTATGATTTGAGAGCATTTAGCTGCAGACCATTACTGTTGGCCCACTTATTAATATTATGGAGATCTTCATTTAATCTAAAACTTAAGTCTTCTTCAAGTCCCGTTCTACGTGAAAGATACAATTGAACATCATCCGCATACGCATGCATAGAAGCATTTCTGCAGACGGAGAAGATGTCATTGATAAAAATTGAGAAAAGCAGTGGACCAAGAATAGACCCTTGAGGCACTCCACTGCGCACTAGTTTAAATTGAGAACATTTATCCCCCACTCTAACTCTCTGTAGCCTGTTATGCAAGTAGCTACTTAAAATGTTTCTATCTTGAAAACCGAACAAAAACTTCAATTTTTGACAAAGTAATGAGTGATCTACAGCAGTGATGCCCAGAAAAATTATTTGAAGAGTGCTACAACAATTACAACAAAAAGCCAACAACAACAACAAATCTTTGGATTCGTGGCACAATAATTTTTCTAACAACAAAAAAACACATAAAACAACAACACTCGTAAAACCTATATCTGCGCCAGCGCAAAAGTTCATAAAAATTGAACACACAAAACAACAACACAGATCTTTCAATGTGCGCAAATACAACAATAAAGTAATAAGAAGTAAGGGTGAAGCTGAAAACTTAATTTGGCGAATTATAACAATCATTGCAATATTGAAGTTGTTGTAAAGAGTGCAAA
The DNA here is from genome assembly GCA_958299015.1 of Tetanocera ferruginea. Classification (NCBI taxonomy): domain Eukaryota; kingdom Metazoa; phylum Arthropoda; class Insecta; order Diptera; family Sciomyzidae; genus Tetanocera; species Tetanocera ferruginea. The sequence goes on along the minus strand of OY282642.1, from coordinate 155,462,840 downwards.
GAGTGGAGCATGTTAAAAACAACAACACGAATTCTGGCAGCGCCCAAGCAAAAAAAAAAGACATACAAACAACAACACGAATGCTGACCGTGCCCAAGCGGACAAGTAAAACTGTTGAACACACAAAAACAACAACATGCAAATCTAAGAAGCGTCATTTGATGGCTCTTAAAAAACAACAAAGCATAAGAAGCATTTTTCTTCAAACTGAATTAGTTGAATTACAACAATCATGAAAACATCGAAGTTGTTGTAAAGAGTGGAAAGAGTGGAAAGAGTTAGGCGCTGGGCATCTCTGATCTACAGTGTCAAAAGCTTTAGAGAAGTCCAGCAAGCAAAGAAGAGTAATCTGGCCTTCATCATAGGATTTAAAGTAGCGGTTGCGCAACTATGACCAGCTCGAAAGCCAGATTGTAAGGAAGATAGCAAGTTGTTTTTGCTCAGAAATTTTGAAATTTGATCGGTCATCAGAGCTTCGCACACCTTAGACAAGGAGGACAAAATACTTATAGGCCTGAAATCGTTAGCTTCCAGTGCTGATGATTTTTTGGCGACAGGCAATACTTTTGCAATTTTCCAAGAGTGAGGGAAAGTGGATGTTGTAAAGCAGTGATTAAAGATATGCGTTAGCGAGCCTAAAACGTGGGGCAGGATAAGTTTTATAAATTTTATCGAAATACCATCTTCACCAATAGCATTCGATTTAACTTTCATAATGCACTTGCCAACATCACTTTCACTCACGGCAGAGAATTGAAAATTTTGTGCTACTGGTACAAACTCAATCGTTCTGTTTACTTGGGTAGCATTGTTATTGAGAAAAAAATTATTAAGAACGTCGGGGTCCACATTACAGTCAACAGCAGGTTTCTTTGCAATGCCAAGGTTTTTTAGATTAATCCACAAAACCTTTGATGGAAGGGTGGTGTTAAGTTTAACAGAGCAATAGTTTTTTTAGCTAGTTTCGTTATTAAAACTGAGGCATTTCTAGTAAATAATGCCATGTAAAGCTACTTGAGAACATGAACTTTAGCCGTTCGGAGTCGGCATAAAACATGTAGGTCCAGTTCTCGGTCAATTGTGTGCAAACATTTAATAACACACACAACACAATTGATCATCAGAAGATCGGTCAAAGTCCTTTTAAGGGCTGAAATGGCCAATTTGTTTTTTTTCTTGTTTTTTAAAGACACATTTGGCTTGCATTTTTATATGAAAAAAAATTATTTTTTTTTATATATTTCCTTCAATAATTGGATATTGTTCAAACTTGTAGAAAATTTTATTGTGCTTAATTTTATTGACTTGATCGAATAAGAAGTATGCAAGATATATTTAAATATATGCGACTTTACATAAAACATTTGTTTTGCGATTTTCGTTTTTACAGAACACGAAATATATTAGAGAAAAAAAGTGGGATGTCGTGCAGAGAATTTTATTTCTGATTTTGGCGCATAGTGTAATTTTTCCAAAAAATAATTTTTTTTTTACTCAAATTAATGTTCTAGCATAAATTTCCTTAACTTAATGTATTTTTTTCAGGCATGCACGTTAACGTTAATTTTAACGGTAACCGAAATATTTTTTTTGTTTCGTTGAAACGAAATAAAAAAATAACGTTAATTTAAAAAACGAAAAATATTTATATTGTTTCGGAGAAAACGATATAAAATTTTTTGTTTTTTTTCCCAATCAACCGTTGAAAATAACGTTAATTTCAACAAAAAAATTTCGGTTTTTTTTTTGTATCAGAAGAAATTTTTTTTAGCATAGGAGAAAATTATAGAAAATTTTTCGTTTTTCAACGAAACGAAATTTGATTTGATAAATTTTTAACGCTATTTAAAAAAACGAAATTATTTTGATAATTTATTTTTCGGCCTCAACGAAACGAAAAAATTTTGTTAATTTCGTTGTGCATGTCGGATTTTTTTCTTCGAACCGGCCTTTACTTAAAATATGAAAAATTTTAAACTGATGCGCTGCATCCATTTAATTTGAAACCCAAATCTGTTTGAATCTGAAATGTGAAAAACCGCTTTAAGCTTAGCTCTCATCATGTCGCAGAAATCAAGTCATCAAATCACAAACCGCATGGAAATTACATCACATCTTACCGATGCCCTTAGCGATGCGAGTCACGTTAACGCGTGCACATGCGCTCATGTTGTTGTTGTAGTTGTTGCTGCCACAAAAGCGATTATGTAAGAAAGCTACTTTGTTTAAATATTAAATTCAGTAACGATATTTTAAAGCGGATAAGCTAATAAATAACCAGTTAAAAAATCATCAACAAACCCCAACACGGTATAAATGCCAAGTTAATATATAAGTTTAAAGACATGCAACTTAATAAACTACAACGGGACGTAACTGTAACTACACACAACAGAAAATCATGACTTTATTTGTATTCCTAGAAGCCAATGATTAAAATAAATGGAAGTCACAAGCAAACATTCACTGTAACGGTTTAACTGTGTCAATGCACTTTGGGCACTGTTACGACTGAGCAATTCGAAATTCGAAAGAAAAATACTCGAAACTTATGCAATTTTCTAGAATTTAAATTCTTTCAATAGCTTTGGCAATCATTCAAATCAATTCGATGCGATAGAAAACCAACTCATTGTAAATGCGATCAGCGCCAGCAGCAAAACAGTTAATTGTTGCTATTATATTGATGGCATGCCACATGATCACATCAGACAAGAGTCGAGCGACTCCAGCTGTCAATTTTGTCGCACGAAAACATTAGAATAACGCAGTCATTGGCCGACATACGAATCGAATATTACCGTTAAGACATAAAATCCACAATTGTCAAGCCCAAAATTTTATTACATTGATTTGTTCTAATTTCTAGATAACCAAAATTAAAAACAAAGAACTACAACAACAGCAACAATAGAATAATACAACACATTAAACACTTTTTTCCGTTTGTTAAACGTAAAAGTCTTAAAAAAAAAACTGACAACGAAAACAATAAAAAAATCAGAGTTTGACAAAAATGTCACGTAATGGCACACTCACCAACGCGCTCAGAAACACGCACACCAATACATGTATAGTTGCCATGTGTTGCTGTTACAGCGGCGATGATACAAAAGTGCGTCAACCGAAATAAAATAGCAACGTTGTTTTTTTTTTCGAAAACATTGAAAAAGTTGAAAAAGTCGAGAAAAACATCAAAAAGTCAAACAAAATTTTGTATTCCTAACGCGTTGCGCCAAAGCGACAGCAACGCCATTTTGTTCAGTCATTTTCTGACACACGTTGAGTTGAGCGATTCCAACGACCGTTTTCTGTCAAATGATGAATAGATTTGTTGCCGCTGACTCTGTTTTGTTGAAGCTGTGGTTTTATTTATGGTGCGGTTCTCGTTATTTGCTTAAGGATCGCAATCAGTCAAGTTATCGGACTGATATTTAAGTGTTGCGAGTTTAGAATTTTAATTTTCGATTAAAACTGGTGTTTCAATAAAAACGCTATCCGCTGCATGGAGTTTGATTGCTTATTTAGCGTATTCAAATGGAAGTTTCTGATTTGTTTGTTATGGAGAGGGTATATAAAAGAGCATTTAGGTTAAAGAAGCTTTCAAGTTGGTTGACGAAATTATTTTATTAAGTTAAAATATTCCCTACTCTTAAAATTTCAAAAGAGTTTAAATATTAACTTGAAATTTTAAAAAAACCTAGCTCAAGAACGTTTAACCCACTTTTTAAAAATATTCCCAATAAACATTATTAAAAATTATTTTAAAATACTTTTTATAAAATTTTTCTTATGTTTTTACTTAAAATTTTTATGATGGTTTCTACTTGTAAGTGAAGGTTCTTCACTTAGATAGAACTTCACTGAGATAGAACGATGATTAATTATTCAATATTTTTTTATAGTTGTTATTCAAATTTATTAAATGGAGGAAAATACCACATGTTCAATTTATTACTTATATTAGCAAAAAAAACCTGTCCTACACTACTTTTGGAAATATTTATACATGGCTAAAAATCTTGAAGTAATTTTTAAACCAATCGTTGGAAACAGGAATTTTAAATCCTTATTTTTTATTTTTTATTAGATTTGTTTATTCTTAAAATAATAGAATTTTTGTAATTCAAGGCTGTATTTAAATTTAATAAATTGGGAATAAAATTTGATTTTTATTACCTAAGGTTTGAATTTTAATACAAAATAACTAAAAGGTAATAAATGCTGTATCTTGATGACATTTTGTTCATGCTTTAGCATGCAACAGATTAGCCCGAGCTTTGAACTTGCGACTATAATGCGATGGTCTGCGGTTCGATCCTACGATGTGGGGAAAAAAATAAATATTGAATATTGCAATTTTTACGTTAAATAATTTATAATATAAGACTATAATAAAATAAAAATAACAAAAAACAATTAAAGAAATTCTAAAGTCGGTATAGACCGGCTACCTAACTAACCTAGGAATACCCAAAACCTCCTACAATATTTAAATCTATATTAAAATACTAAAACAAATAAACATAACTTTCTATCGAAATTCATGCATTCTATCTACCTAAAGAGTTATTAATACAGGATTAACTAATCGGGATTATATGGTAGGTGGGCGTGTTGGTGGGCAGATAGCGCCCATTTTTTGCGCACACCTCAGTTTTGATATAAAATGCTGCCATACAAAGTTTCATCTCTCTAGGTTATATATGAACCTTTTAATAGTGTTTTTAGTATTCTAGGTTATATTGAAGGTGGGCGTGTTCATGGGCGGTTGACGCTCTTTTTGTGAACACATGTTATTTTTGACACAATAATCTAACACACCAAGTCTTATCTTTGTTGCTCATATATGAACCTTTTTATAGAGTTTTTGCCATAGTGTGTTGTATGAGAGGGGGGCGTGTCGATGAATAGAAAGCTCCCATTTTTTGTGCACATCTTAGTTTTGATATGAAATGCACCCATACCAAGTTTTATCTCTCAAGATCAAATATGAAATTTAAATAGTGTTTTTAATATTGTCGTTGTATGAGACATGGGCGTGTTAATAGGTAAACCACGCACATTTTTGTGTACATCTGCGTTTTTATAGATAATATACATGTGTTTATTTGTATTTTTATTTTTATAGCTTATATACAATCCCCTATACAGCGATGTTTATTTTAAGTTCGTATGGGAGGTAGGCTTGTCCGAGGGCAGATTACAAAAATATTCAATAGTGTTAGTCCTTGGGTCGATGTTAACATGTGCATCAAGTTTCAAGCAATTACCTTAACTCCTTCTTCTCATCCCGTGTTTACGGACAACACACAGACGGACGGACAGACGGACGGACAGGGCTAAATCAACTCACGAGGTGACTCTCATCAAGAATATATATTCCTTTCTATACCGGACTCGCTTCGTTCTATGCTTTACAAACGTTTACACAAAGTTAATATACCCTGACCTTTCAGGTTTTGGGTATAAAAATTAATAAAAAATGGTCTGGCGAAGGATTGAACCAGGGTCACTCGATTTATCTAATCAAATCAACAACCGCTTAACCAACTGAGGCACGAAATAAAATTTTTTGTGCGTGCTCATTGTGTACTTTAATGTTTACGAAATTTAAGAAATAAACCAATGGCAGTTTAAATTTTAAGCCCATGCGAGACTAAAACTTAGTTTTAGTATTTGATGTGGTTAAAATTTGTGAATTGACTAAAATTTAGTCCAAGACTTTTAAAGATCCCTTTGAAATGAAGAAATATCGATTTTTTGGGCTCTCAAAAGAGTTTGTAAAGACAACAAAATTCAAAATTTTTTAACCAATATTTGTACACTTTTGTACCAACAATCTTCACTTTTTTGCTTATCTTGGGTACACTCAGAAAAAAGTTTCTCGGAATATGATAAAGAAGGCATCATATTATGAGAAAAATGGTATAGACGTTGCTCCAGAGAATGCTTTTCTCTAAATGTGGTCCTTAAAAATTCTCTAAAAATGATAAAAAGCTTCAATGTAAAAGAAAAATATGTAAAATAATATAATAATAATTTAGAGAAAAATACTTTAATTTTTGAGAAAAGATTTGTTTTTATTGAATAAAATACATCTATTAGTGAATTTTTTTCTCAAAATACTGGAACAATTTCTCATATTGAATAAATTTTTCTCTATAAATGGTAATTTTTTTGTGCGAGAAAAATACCTATCATTATTAGAGACATTATTTCCATTTCCAGCAAGTGAAGAAATATTTCTTCGAAAATGTAAAAATTTATTCTAATTTAAGAAAATTTTATTTGAAAAAGAGAAAATTACTATTATCGAAAATAAAGAAATTTTTTATCTGAGAAAGATATGTGGTTTTTTTTCTGAGTTTCCTGAGTTTATCCTGAAGAAAAACAAGTTATGTTCTAAAAAGGTGTTCAGGGGAACCAAAACCGCTCCATGGGGATTTCTCCGATTAAAAAAAATTATGCAGAAATAGTTTTTAAGAGTCTCTCTTACTTCTGAGTAGGTGTCCAGATGACTTTTTTTCCATACAAAATCGATCCGACTTACTGTACAGTGTTATTTAATACATGCGTATTTTAGTTCAATAATTATTGCAGACATATAATTTTTCTCTCTTTCTTCCTTCAAATAGTATTTCATTTGATTTATTAAGGTTTTTACTCTAAATTCGAAGAGTCGTTCGATTTTTTTAAGATAAAATTGCGTAACCTTTTTACGCTTGTCTTCCACATCTCACATAAGATAATTATTATTCAAAATGACAGTATTAGAATATCATGTTTACCTTTAAATTAAAGAATTTATCTTAAATTAATCAAAACATAGTCATCATATAATTCGAAAATAATATCACATACAGGTGAAATGACACTCGCATTCAAATTCTAATACTTATAATAAATATTGAAAATAAGATTTGCTCATAAATCAACACACAATAAATCGATTGAACTAAATCATTTTTCAAAAGTATTTATCTTTCAATTACCATCTTTTTAATGCCATCCCATTTCAAACGCACTGCAGATCACAAACGTAAAAATCAAACTTCAATTCAAAATAAACTTCAATTCTGTTTGAAACGAATTGAATGACGGCTTCGGTTTTGCATACGCGCATTCATGGCGCGTCTAACTGGCAGTTCAATCAATTGAAATTCCAAAATTTTGCTCATTCTAACGGGACAGCTATAGCTATAGCCATTTGTGGTTGCAGTATAGCAATGCGGTACAATGACAGTTACAACAACAATAACGACAATTGTCAGCTCAGTGAAGGTGCATTTGACGAGGCAACACAAAGTCAAAAATCGAAGACAATCAATGAATTTTATAGGTACTGGTAGCTGTGGGTTTTTTGTTGCCAGAGCAGGTTAGCGATGCGTAGCAAAGTTGCAATGCTCTGCATGCTGCATAATGTATGCATGCACAATGCTGGTATGCTTGACTGTGACGCACTCACACTCACCATTTGTCCAAAATTCAACGTGACAATCGTTCGACTGGCGTGCATAACGGTGCAGCAGCGTATAGTCATCAGCTGAGGAGTGAATGAATTAAGGTCGCCAATGGGACTTCACAGTGCCCTGGCAATGGCGCGATTTACTCTGTTCTCACCGCTTAATGTGGCTCTATTTGCATTATTAAATTTTTAACCTGCTCACAGTTAATTTTGTCACTAGTGCATACTAAGCACCAAACTGGAACAGTGTTAATTCACTGCATGCACGATAGTCGCCGAAATCATCATAAATGCCAAAAATTTCTAATGATGGTGCTTTTGAACAACTATTAAGAGAGTCACAAAATGATATTTTAAATTTATTTATGCCTAGAAACTAAATGTCTAGACTTCTAGAAAACATCAATGAATGTTTATCTATAGTAATAAGCCAGCAAATAATTGTCGTCCTGTCATCACATGACTGCGGGCGTTGTCTTGATAAAAATTTGCTTTGAATAGCCTGAAACTATGAAATTTTATGGCGTTATCTGTGTTACAGTTAAATGTCAGACTGTCTGTCGTGCACAAGCCTTGGAACTTATTTCCTAACTTGTGTCTTATTCTTTTTTTGCTTAACTGCAGCTTTTTTATTTTAAACATTTCTGCGCTAGTTTTCATTTTTTGATTTGACATGAAAAATAAGTTTATATTGTTGATTGCTGCAACTGCAATTGGATTCGGATAGATCAAAGAAGAAGGCAGGGCAGATGTTATTGTTGTTTTTATTGTATAATAAAAAGGGATAAATGTTAAATGTTCTTTGTTGCATAGAATTTAAATTTTCAAATCATTTTAGCGACTAATGCTATTTTTTTTTTCTTTTATCGTCAGCAATCTCTTTTAAATTTATACCCTCTAAAGTACTTGAAATTGAGTATTTTTAGTAGCATCGTTAAGTAGTTTCAACAAATTTTTATAAGAAAAATATCTGCCGTAAAAATTTGTAAGAATTCTTTGATGGAATTTCAAACTCAAAATTGCAGCTCCAATATGGCAGATTAAAGAAGTCAAGAAGATACTATTTGGTCATGAAAATTATGTACATATTAGAGTTTGTGGTTCACTAATTAGGAATTAAATGTCCAATTTCTCATTTTAACACCGTGCGATAAAGACACTTTGTATGCAGTGCTGTCACTTTACCACAATTGTGGTAGATATACCACTTTTTTCAACTTTTTGACATCTACCACTTTTTCCACCCATTATTTACCTTTTCCCAAAATCGACCACTATTTTATTTCTGTCACAATTTTTATCATCAATATTTTTAAAAAATTATATCTATTATTTCTTTCTTTAATTTAATTTTTATAATATTTTACCGAGACTGGAAATGGAATTTCTAAATGTGTGATTGGATTTGAATAGTATTGCATTGGAATAAATCACAAAATCTATGCAAAAAACAAATAAAAATTTGATATTCAGTTCTTTTTCAATTATCCCGAAATTCTTTTTTTAATTTCGCAGGACACGAAAACGATACCTAAGTTACAACTCTTAAAAAGTTTTCAAATTCAATATAACACCTAATCTAACAATCTTTTGGTGCGTATGAAAACTTTGCTTGAAAGTTGCTAATTTTCTAGTTCGCAAGCAGCTCCTAACTCGGCTCTTGGCTTGCTCGCGGTCCAGTTTGTACTTTGCATCTCATGATAGGCAGTGGGAGTTACGGAAATTTAAAAAACGGCTTGGGCCACGAGCGTCTGAAAAGCAGCGAGATCCAATAACGACATTTTTACGTTTATCAGACTTTATGATCCGGAATTCACAATTGAAAATTGATGTAATGCTATTTTTGGAAAATTAATTGAGAACAATTGTTTATCTTATTTTTCCAATAAAATTTAATGAATGTTAAAATAAAGCTATACCATAATTTTATGAGATTACTGCAAGCCCCATTTTTTTGAAGATAGGAAAAAATCTGCCACTAATTTTCTGAATCTACCACTCTTTTCAGACAAAATCTACCACTATTTATGATTTTCAAGTGACAGCACTGTTTGTATTGGAAATATATAGTTATTGTGTTTATTCAAAATGTTCAAGTCTTAAACTCGGGTATGTTTTAGATATAAAAGCTTATGACTTGAATATTAAATATGAATAACCGTTTTGGTTTTGCTATTTTCACCAAAAAGGAGGTTAGCGCAGTTTTTATTCGATTTTTAACAAATTTCGTACTCAGTTTTCTATATTTGAGATCAAAGCTTATGAACAATATTTCAAATTATTGGATTAATTTTTTGAAGTTGCAGATTTTACCGTTTGATAGAATCGCCAATTGTATTGGAAGTAGGCGTGAGTTCATACGATTTGTCTCATTTTCGAACTTTATCATTGTGTCTTTTTATATAAAAACTTTTCCAAAAAATGACTTTAATTTTCATCATAAACTCTCAATTTTTTCTAATCTTTCAAAAGTTTAAAAATATAACGACGAACTGGATCAAAAAATTAGAAAATATGCCATAGATATTTTTTTATTCTAGATCCCACGATAGCTAGAGCTTAAATATGAGATAAATCAATTGAGTAGTTTCTTAAAATTATTGTGATTATTATTTTTTTTAATATTTCTTTATAAACTTGTGAACAAATAAACAATATAATATGTTCAAACGTTTGAACGAGTAGGCTTACAACCTACAGAAAATTTAAATCCCTTTTCCACAAAGATAAATGTTAACAAAAAACTTTTTAATTCAATAATTCAAATTATGGCTTTACAGAGGTTGAGTTAACATTATATTCTATCATACTTAAACATATAAATATTTTATAAATTTTCTTAAACTCTTAACGTGATGTAGAAATTATGTTACAAAAAGTTTTAAAATAATAAAAATAATTGTAGATTAGATTGCAGCTCGTATTTCAAATAAATATAGAGTCAGGCAGCAATTAGAACATTTCTTCATAGTTTCTTTTAAATGCCAGAAAAAACTCTTAGCAAGGTAATAAACTGCCAAGTTGATTTGTATAACTATTGCGTAAAACACAAAAAGCAAGTGTTATACAATAATACAGTGCAACTCATAATTTTAGGACTCAAAAAAAAAAAAAAACAAATTGGCCATTTCAGCCCTTGAAAGGACTTTGACCGAGCTTCTTAGGATCGATTGTGTTGTGTGTGTTATTAAATTTTGCACACAATTGACCGAGAACTGGACCTACATGTTTTATGCCGACTCCGAACGGCTCATGCTCTCAAGAAGCTTTACATGGCATTATTTTCTCTCTGAGGTTTGCCATTGTCTGCAGAGAGGTGGTGACCGATCAGAAAAATTTTTTATTGAAAAAACTTTCCGCCACGGCTGGGGATCGAACCCGGGCTCCGAGCATGCTAAGCCACACACTTAACCTGCATGCCACGGTCACCACACCAGGACTCAGGTTTGTTAATATCTTGTGAGAGCACTTTCCAAAAATAGAAATTCTGCATCATTATTTTTGCATACTTACGTTCAAATAAGAGATTTGCGATGTCATCCATTTTTTGTGCAAAGTGGATTTTGAGCACTTTTCCGATAGTGCTTTTGGAGCCTCGGTAGTCGAGTGGTTGGCTTGACTGCCAACCCAGAGGTTCCGGGTTCGAATTCCGGTCTAGCCATGGTCTTCTGCTTTTACCTTTCTTGAATTCTTTCCTCATTTCTAATCAATTGAAATTAAAAATTTATCAATATATACGACTTTGGAAGTAGTAGTTGGTGGTAGAGATGTTTGTGGAATGAGATTGCTTAATAAATTGAATAAACTGAGGTAAAGGCATAACACTTGCCTCAGATTCAAATTCGCATGTTAATATAGCTCTCCGCCACACATACAACATTATACACTTGTTTCTCTTGATTTAACTTTCTCTCCTACTTATCTATCTTCCCATTTTCCGAACCAAGGCAGACTTGACTGAATAGGTTTGACACCTGAATTCCTTGGTTCAAAGCTAAAAAAAAAGTATGTTTTGACGTAGAATTACGTCTTATAGCACGGTTTATATGGGGTCGTTTTTATAAATTTTTTCAAGCACATGCAACGTTTTTGGGTAACAATTTAGGGTATATCTACAGCCTTTAATACTTATCGTTCAAAGATAATATATATGCCAAAGCATCAGATATAACGTGAGCTGAACGAATATCTTATTTTGGATTTTGTTATTATTTTATTAAAATCATAAAATATCAAAATCTAAGAAGATAAATTTATATTTTCATATAAGAAACTCAATTATAAGCTGCTTTTGTTATGACTGCTGCTTTTGTTGTTTTTGTTTCGTTATTTTTGCTTGAGATACGACTTATTTACAGCATTGGTTCTCTACTCAACACAAGAAGGCATTAGATTTTTGTATGTTCTACTTCTATAGTGTAGATACTGAGTGCTGCATTTTAATGCAAGAGGTATATTTAATAAAATTGTAAACTTCCTATTTTTTAAAGGCTTGTGAATTTATAATTTTTATACCCCCACGCGTACTGCGTAAGGGGTATATTAATTTTGTCACGACGTGTGTAACACCCAAAAGGAGGCGTGGTAGGTATGGAAAAGTATATATATTCTTGCTCAGCATCACCACCTGAGTTGATTTAGCCATGTCCGTCTGTCTGTCCGTCTGTCCGTCTGTCCGTCTGTCCGTCTGTCCGTCTGTCTGTCGACACGATTACAGCCGTAATTTCGAAGCTATCGTAATGAAATTCGATATTTAAGCTTTTTTTAAAAAAACTAAGGTCAAGTTCGAGAATGGGCTAAATCGGATGAAAACCACGCCTACCTCCCATACAACCCCAAAATTGAAAACTCTACGAAGAAGCTAATATTAAAGCTACAATACTGAAATTTGGTATATGTGTATTCTATGTCAAATCTGATATGTCTTAGAAAAATGGGCGTCATCCACCCACTAACACGCCCACCTCCCATACAAGCCCAAAATTGAAAAATATATAAAGAGGCTAATATTAAAGTTACAAGACGGAAACTCGGTATTTGTGTATTCAATGTCAAAACTGAGGTGTGTTAGAAAAATGGGCTTTCTCCACCCATTAACACGCCCACCTCCCATACAACCCCAAAATTGAAAAATCTATAAAGAGGCTCATATTAAAGTTACAAGACAGAACCTCGGTATTTGTGTATTCTATGTCGAAACTGAGGTATGCTAGAAAAATGGGCGTCATACACAATCTAACACGCCCACCTCCCATAAAACCCCAAAATTTAAAAATTTATAAAAAGGCTTATATATAAGCTGCAGGAAAACAATTTGATATGTATGTAGTTTAGACACATAAAAATAATAAAATCTCTCAAAATCACATACAAAAAGCTCATCAATTTAAGATTCTTCCACCCTTAAGAATCGGCCGTGGGGGTATTTTAACTTCGACCAAGTCGAAGATATACCTTACTAGTTTTTTTTTAAATAACTATGCTATAGAAAGAGTTTATTATTTTTTATTATTATTAACTTTATTTTTATTCAAATAAACGTTTTTGAATTATTTTGATAGCTATTAAGGCATAGAAAATATGAGTTTATGTTAAGTCTGCGATTATAGTGAACGCGATTCAGACAGGCAGGCAGGCAGACAGGCTTAAATCTGTGTGAAAAAACGAGATGCAGATAGCTATCTATCTCGCTTGTTCACATTGCCTGTCTGCCTGCCTGTCTGACTCGGCGCTCACTATAACCGCAACCTAAGTAATTACTCACAAGAAAAGACTTATATCCATGGTATAGATTTATATAGTAATTCGTAATTATGATAGACATTTATCATTATGTGGGACTGCATTACACTTCACTTCGCAAAACATTGCATAGATATAAAGACAATTATCATTTAATTAATTCTCTTAATTTTAAAGACAATACTTGGTATTTGGTATTCTTTACTAGCTAAGCTATCATAATAAAGTTATAATGGTTTTACAATAACGATAAAATAAAAGTTGACATTAAGAGCCTTATTCTGGTGATTGACAAGGGTTAAAATTCCAAATTCTTAAATTTAATTAAAAGCTCATTATATGATAAATATTGTCAACATGAGAAAAGGTATTGATAACAAAAAAAAATTATAGAAAATATTAAATAAAATATTATTCACTTTAAACTCAATTTAAAAAATCATATAAAAGATAACAAAATAAATTTATAATTGTCAATCAAAATAAAAGAGTAAAAAGTATAAGACGCTTTTCAGTAAATGAAGTAAAAAAATATAAAAATAAAAAATATTTAAAACCTCTTGTCCAAATAAATGGTTAAGCAATTAAAAATGCAATAACTAGGATCATAAAGGAAGGAAGTAAAAATCAGGCGCAACAACAAAATATTGCTTTGACATTATAAATGCTTAACTTTGCTGCATTTGAAAAAAGCAACTGACCTATTAAAGTATCAGTTATTAAATACGTTGACTTTATAACAAAATATGATAACTGAATAACTGGAATTTTATGCATGAAAACAAGGCAATCGTGCCTTAAATAATGAACAGCGTTACGAAATTTAAAATAATTCTATAGTACTGCAAATTTTCCTAAGCTTACCAATTTTGATTTGTGCCATAAAACTAAGATATTTACTTAATTAAACATTTCATTTTACCTGTTCACGTTGACTCATTTCGTAATAAAAAATATTCCGTAAATCTCATTTAAACGGCATTCAGCAACACGTCTGCTTGTCTGTCTGTCTACGAAGCCATCATGTCAAGTGTTATTCTTTCCTGTTCTTAAGCATATCATTAAATGTGGCCCCCTTAACCAGTCCCTTCTGTCCATTAACTAACTGCGCTGATGCAGTCAACTACTCAACGGCCGCCCACTTAAGGCCAAGTAAAAACATTGAAGCCATGGCAACCAAGACAGCTAGTCCGCTGAGGAAGACAACGTCTGACGGTCTTAAAACGTCATTATTATTGTCGGCGAGTGCGCTGCGCTGATTCTTGAAATCACTTTGCATAAAACACCAAACGCACAAGCAAAAAAGAGAACAAAATAGCACCACAAAATTTAAATAAATGAAAGACGTTAAGGTTTCATTGGTTATTTTATTTTTTTTTGTTTTTGTTTTATTCTTCACAACACGCAACATCGTGACAACAATGAACTCTTTGGCCTCCTTCAGAATTCCAAAACAAAAAATAATACGTACATAATAACTGCATACCAAATACACAAAAAAAAAAACACAATTTTACAAAAAAATTAACTCCAAGACCAACAACAATATTATGTAGCAACATTGAATTCTGAGTTAAGAGAAAAAACAAAAACAAAAATATTATAATAAAGGTATTGTAATGCTTGTTGCTTCCTATAACCGATTTTAACACTATACAGGCCAGATATGAAAATGTACCAACACAGTATTGATCACGGAGCGCAAAGTGGCAAGAAAGAATTGTAAAAAAAACCCACTTTTTTAAATTTATTTTTCTATTTGTTTGCATATTTTACTAAAGTATTAAGTATTAAAAGTATTAAAAGGACAGAAAGAACTATTTTCGCATTTGCAGGATGTTTGATTTTATATGACGCGCTTAAAGCAAAAGAAGGAAATATTTTTTGTAAAAGTTAAAATGGGAAAAAAAAATTCTTAAAGCAAAAACTCTTTACAACATGTTGTGTATAACATCGAACTTGTGTCGAAGGGTTGTCAGCGAACATAAGACGTGAATGTGGCATAGAGAAAGTGGTTGCGGGGAAGATCATGTGTTGCATCCCAGTAGACAATGACAGCGCTGCTAGCAGGCCTTCCTGTGGATTTGTAGTACTGCCGCACTCATATACAATAGACCGGATCATTCTTATATGGATACAAAAAATTTCAACCGGTCGGGGTCTCAAAAGTTAGTAGAACTCATTAAAATAATTTCTGCATACTTTTTTTTCAAATCGGAGAAAAACCGCCGAAGCAATTTTGATTCTCCTGAAGGTCCTTTTTGGTAAAAAAAACAGGTTTTTTGCTTGTAACTTTTTATTTTTCACAGAACGCATACCCAAATCTTCTTAAATGTTAAACTTCCTACTCATACTAACATTTTGACATACAAAATTGTTAAAATTTTGTTTCATTATAACTCTTATTCACCATCAAAAATTGAACTTTTTGCTATTTTTAAAAAGGCATTTTTTTAAAACCGCTGTAAAAGACACATTTTTTATTGGATTTACGTATTGTTGGAAAGGTATTAAGTTCTTCTTTCGTTTTGTGTATCGTTTTCATCAAAGCTATGTGATTAAAAAAAAAAAAATTATCGAAAACTGGATAACTGGAAACGATAAAGCAGTGAACAAATTAAAATTGTTTGTATGAATAAGAAATGCTTCATTTTATCAGATTTCTAAAGTCGATTTCTCACATTCTATAAAAGTGATACACAAAAATTCTGATAAAAATGATACACAAAAAGAAAGAAGAACTTAAAACCTTTCCAACAATAACAATTCCACGTAAATCCAATAAAAAATGTGTCTTTTACAGCGGTTTTAAAAAAATGCCTTTTTAAAAATAGCAAAAAGTTCAATTTTTGATGGTCAATAAGAGTTATAATGAAACAAAATATTAACAATTTTTTTTATGTCAAAATGTTAGTATGAGTAGGAAGTTTAACATTTAAGAAGATTTGTCTATGCGTTCTGTGAAAAATAAAAAGTTACAAGCAAAAAACAGGTTTTTTTTTACCAAAAAGGACCTTCAGGAGAATCAAAATTGCTTCGGCGGTTTTTCTCCGATTTGAAAAAAAAGTATGCAGAAATCATTTTAATGAGTTCCTCTAACTTTTGAGACCCCGACCGGCGGAATCTAAATTTCGATCCGGTCTAATATACAATTACACTTTTTATACCCCCACGCGTACTGCGTAAGGGGTATATTAATTTTGTCACGACGTGTGTAACACCCAAAAGGAGGCGTGGTAGGTATGGAAAAGTATATATATTCTTGCTCAGCATCACCACCTGAGTTGATTTAGCCATGTCCGTCTGTCTGTCCGTCTGTCCGTCTGTCCGTCTGTCCGTCTGTCCGTCTGTCTGTCGACACGATTACAGCCGTAATTTCGAAGCTATCGTAATGAAATTCGATATTTAAGCTTTTTTTAAAAAAACTAAGGTCAAGTTCGAGAATGGGCTAAATCGGATGAAAACCACGCCTACCTCCCATACAACCCCAAAATTGAAAACTCTACGAAGAAGCTAATATTAAAGCTACAATACTGAAATTTGGTATATGTGTATTCTATGTCAAATCTGATATGTTTTAGAAAAATGGGCGTCATCCACCCACTAACACGCCCACCTCCCATACAAGCCCAAAATTGAAAAATATATAAAGAGGCTAATATTAAAGTTACAAGACGGAAACTCGGTATTTGTGTATTCAATGTCAAAACTGAGGTGTGTTAGAAAAATGGGCTTTCTCCACCCATTAACACGCCCACCTCCCATACAACCCCAAAATTGAAAAATCTATAAAGAGGCTCATATTAAAGTTACAAGACAGAACCTCGGTATTTGTGTATTCTATGTCGAAACTGAGGTATGCTAGAAAAATGGGCGTCATACACAATCTAACACGCCCACCTCCCATAAAACCCCAAAATTTAAAAATTTATAAAAAGGCTTATATATAAGCTGCAGGAAAACAATTTGATATGTATGTAGTTTAGACACATAAAAATAATAAAATCTCTCAAAATCACATACAAAAAGCTCATCAATTTAAGATTCTTCCACCCTTAAGAATCGGCCGTGGGGGTATTTTAACTTCGACCAAGTCGAAGATATACCTTACTAGTTTTTATATGAAGTGGGAAAATTTCGCAGGCCTTCCGCTCCGATAGTTCAAAAGAGGCCTGATAGAAACATTTCTTAAGAATGGCTAAAAGAAGGGGTCAACAAAAAGTATTGAAAAAAAATATTTTTTTTCTTTTAAACCTCTTTCTTTTTTTTATAAATTCTATTATTTTATCTTCACACCTATGTTTTTTTATGTCAGATTAATTTCAATCTATAAACTTTGATACAGCAGTAAGAAGGGCCATTATTATGTCATATTTTTAAACTGATATATATTTGGACTTTAAACGAAAAGTTGCCCTGAAGTATATGAAAAGTAAGCCTTTGAAGGGAAACAAGTTTGTTGTGCTGCCTTTTGTGCAGAAAAAGAAGGTCTACAAGAAGGGCTCATAAGAGCAGCGAAGAAAGGATGTGTTTGGCCTTCAAAAGTAGCAGTCAATTCAGGCCTTCGTTTGAAGAGCGCTGGCTTAATTGCCTGTTGGGATGTGCGCATAGAGATGGTTTGATATTGTTAATTCTTTGGCATATACCGAGTTTGTGTATGAGTTGTGAATGAGTTTGCTTTTAATATAATTTCCAAAAAGATAAAAATGTATAGCATTTAAAAAAAATAGCTTCATCAAATGAATAGGCAGTATAAAATAACTTTCTTTTGGTTCTCTCAAAGAGCCAAGATAAGAATCAAGAGCACTTTGTCTAAAGCAATAGTATAAATCGTCATCGAACAGCCAACCGAGATGTATGCATGGTTGTATTGAAATAGTTTTAAATGCTTCCTGGACTCTAGGGAGTCCTTTATCAAACTCTAGATATAAATAATATTTTTTGTATTAATTTTAAGCTTTTCATTAAGATATGATCAATAATGCTGGTATATTTTTTAAGATGCTTTAACCCACAACCACGAATAGAACGGGGATAAGAAAAATGTGAGAGGACAAAACAATTTAAGATATACCTTCTATATTAAATTTTATCAAAACCGGACAAAAACATTTTGACAAGACTGATTAGGTTTTATCAGCTAGTATATTTATATATCATTTATTCAATAAGAATATTTTATCACGAATTTATAATTGCACATGCTTAAATATTAAAAAGCAATTCGTAAAACAATTAATTAAATATACAAATGCACTGAATAAATAAATATTAAACAGAGAACAAAAAATCAATACTTGTTAAATAAGACCAAGTTTTTATGAAAAACCCAGGCCTGTTCAATATAAGCAACGTTAAGAGATAAGTTTATAAAACTTTTTACGATAAATTATTTTCCTACAAATTTCCAACAAGTTCAACTTTGAGGAATACGAATAATTTTACACCATAATAAAAGTCAATTTTTTAACAACGCCTGCTTAGTGTTAAATATTGGCCAGATAAGCTTAACAAAAAAAAAAAACAAATAAAAACAAATACAAGAACACGGAATAAACCAACAAATTGTGTACAAACTGCGCTAAACTTTTTATCTGCAACAAAAGAATCGGAATTAAAAATGCTCGAGGCTTGGCCGCCAACAAGTACAGCTACAACACCTACAACGCCAAACAGACACCGCTCCACACACAAACACATGCACACACACACTCTAGACTATCCACACCAATTCAATAGCAACAATTATACAGTCAGCCAAGTGCTGGCTTTGTTTAATTTTTTATTCTTATATTTTCTTTTTCTTCTTCTGCTTACAATTTGTTTTCAGCATTAAGTAGCTTCGGCCATAATTGTGCTGGCCTGCTGACCTTTTTCTTCAATAAGTCCCAACAATTAATTCCGCTTTTGATATCCACACTTTAATTCAATTCATGTTCACCGGCTTCTATAAAGTTTGCTTGCATCAATTGTTTGATAAACAAATTTTATTCATTATTATTATTTGCCACTTCATTTTCGTTTTTTTTTTATTGTCGTATCATATTTTTATAAATGCTCTGCATACCCCAAAAATATTTACTACCAATATCAATAAAAATTTTTTGCCAAGTTCTTTCTCAAGTTTTTCAATTCTTTTAGACAACGCAGGTGATTTCGCTTGAGGCACGTAAAGTCGGTCTAATCGTGACTTTATTTGGAATCTTAATTGATTACGGTTTTTTTTTTCTAGTGGGTCAGTGACAAATTTCGGATTTTCAGTTTGATTATTAAAACAGTTCATTAGAAAGTTAAGAAATTGTTTATTGGTTAATAGCTTGGTTGACCAAATGTTCATTTGACACATTTTTAAATCAATTCTTTAACAAACTAATTTCTCAACTATAGACTTTCCATCAAAATCTGCCAAAATAAGCAATGCAATGAATGGAATGAAAAAAAGTTTAATTTCGAGTTTTTTACTGCGAACTAGCTTCACATGAAAACCTTAGATTTAAAGCTACAGCAACAACCAATTTATTGGCATAAGCACTGTTGTATCAATAAATTGTCAATCAACTTGAGAATAAATAAGCAAGCAAACCACTTTTAAGGGCTGAACTCTAGTCGTCCCTCAATATTGAAAACATAAAATTTGAGTGTGATGAACTGTACACCGAAAGAAAATCTTTTCTAATCTTTTAGGAGAACATTATGATCGTAACATAACATAGCAAAAGATAACAAACATAACATAACCTAACATAACATAATGTAAGATAACATAACATAACATAACATAACATAACATAACATAACATAACATAACATAACATAACATAACATAACATAACATAACATAACATAACATAACATAACATAACATAACATAACATAACATAACATAACATAACATAACATAACATAACATAACATAACATAACATAACATAACATAACATAACATAACATAACATAACATAACATAACATAACATAACATAACATAACATAACATAACATAACATAACATAACATAACATAACATAACATAACATACCATAACATAACATAACATAACATAACATAACATAACATAACATAACATAACATAACATAACATAACATAACATAACATAACATAAAATAACGAGTGCATCGTCGCGAAAAAATCTTGTTTTTAAATTTTTTTTTATTGCGAAAAACCGTTATTTTTCGTTACCTATTTTGGTCTTTACATTTTAGACATTCTTGTTTTAGTTTTGTAATAAGTTCCTTATCAATTTCTTAAAATATTTAATAAAAATTTCCAAAATGAAGTATGCGCTCAAAAAATGTTCATGTTAATTTTGTTCTGTCTTGTTTGTGCTGGAGTCAGAAGTTCGAAATTTTTTTTTTTATATTTATTTGTAGAATTTTATAGCAAAAAATACAAAATTATGACATAAAAATAAATTCGCAAAAGCAGAGGATAAATCAATTTCATTGCTTTGCTGAAAAGTTGTCGAGAAACAAAAATCTGAATTTTGAGGCGCAACGCCGATATCAGATATACATTTTTCTAAACGACCCGGAAGGAAATGGTAATGTGTTTAAGGCAGTGATGCTAGAGTGGAATATAATATTCCTCTAGTAGAATATTTTTGTTTCTGGGAGGAAATTTATTTTCCAAAAAAAATGTAGCATATAAAGTGGAATATTTTTTTTATCTGAATTTTTATAAAAATTTTAAAAAATGTCTACTAAAAGTTATATTTATTGATTTAACATGTTTTGGAGTAAGTACAGAGGGTAAATTGTAAATTGAATGTTTTGATGTTTCGAAAATATTAAATGACTTAGTTTTTCTAATAAAATTATAAGGGATTTTGACGTAGAATTACGTTTTACGGCGCGGTTTGTATGAGGTCGTTTTAACAGATTTTTTGAAGGACATTAGGCAACGTTTTTGGCGAATACTTTAGGGTATACCTACAGCCTTTAATACTCTTTGTTCAAAGATAATATATATGCTAAAAGATCAGATATATCCTGCGCTGAATGAATATCTAACTTTGGACTTTGTCACTATTATACTAAAGTCACAAAATAGTAAAATATAAAAAGAAAAATGCATGTTTTTATATAAGAAAATCAATCATCAGCTGCTTATGTGCCTGCTGCTTTCTTTGCTTTTCTTTCGTTGTTTATGCTTGTATGCTTTGGTTTTGCTCGAACTGATTGGTTCGCTTTGGCAGCATTGTAAGCATTAGGTCGCATTGGGTTTATGTATGCACTACTGTTCTAGTATACTTTTTTCAAATCAGAGGTCATGAACCTCTTTTCAACTCAGTCAATGAACTCAATCTGTCAAATTTAACGAAATGGGTCTGTGATCCGGTTAGATTTAACTCTTATGAAAAAAACGAGTTGGATCATATTTATTTTTATGCTTGTACCCAATAGATGCATAAAATTTTAATTTTTGTTTTTAATGCAAATTAATTTGGATTCCACATCCCACTAGCACTAGCGATTGTAGTTTGCAAACTAAATATCAGACAGAGACGAGAGGAAAGGACATGTGCTCAGCGTGAAATATAGAAACCATACGATTTTTTAAAAATCGGGGTCTTAATTTTTATTTGAAATTAGTAGTGAAACTGACTGTAGCTCGCAAACTATATATCGGGCAGAGACGAAAGTGGCACCAATGGAAACTGCTTCGCCTTCTTTTCAACTAAGTCAATGAACTCAACTTGTCTAACTTAACAAAATGTTCGAAAGAATTTGACATTTTGCATGTTTCTTTTCGCATGCTTATTTTATCAGGCTTACTTTTTAACTTTTTCTTTGTTTTGGCCTTGATAAGTAGTCCTTAATTGAGTGTTATTCATTTATTTGTTAATTTTTGGAAGATCAATAAAAATACGTGCAAAATGACAAAACAATCGGACCAAAGAGACAGAGTAGAAGAGGTTACAACTTAAACGGAATTCTACGTCTTCACTTACGATACTATCGAAACTGTTTCTTTTTTTTTACTTCATATTTAAATTTTGAGTTAATGTTCTCAAAGCTCTTATTAGGATTTCAAACTGAAAATGTGTTAGCAAGTGTGCATATTAATGTAAAGAAGAAGTCACACCCTCTTACAAAATTTTTGTTTTCAACTTGGTCCTTCAAGTTAGATCTTGAATACCAGAAAATATTGAACTTTTAAAAAATATCGTTTTTTTCCGTTGGTAATTTATGTATAAAAAAAATTTATTAATGAAGCAAAGAAAAGTATTCCTTTCTATGAACCAGATAAGGCTACAAAAGTTATTAAGCAATTTGAAAACTTGAAGCTTGTTGATTGGAAATTAACCCTTAAATGCATGACCTCAGCAATTTTCTTCATTATTTTTTTCACTTTGCGCCAAATAACTCAATGAGTTGATTTCTGTATGTGTTGTCGCTGTGAGAAAACGAAAGCTTCAAGCCAGTATGCCTCATAAAATGTATTATTTTTTTCAAACTTACTCTCGTACATGAGAAGAAATTGTTTGGTTGTGCCGTATATGACAAGTAGGTATTGTTGTTTAAGAATTCCCAAGGATTAAATCCATTTGCAGACTTAAGAGAATTTGTGCTTTCCCTTCTTTCCTTATCATTTAGCATTGCTGAAGTTGAGCAAGTTTAAAGTAACATGAATCTTTTTAAAACTTAAATCCGCAACAGATTACAAGGTACACTTTTGAATAATTGAATTAATATAAACACTTATTAGCTACACATTTGAATAATTTAATTAATATAAAAACATGGCTTCAGGTTAATAAAAAGTGTTGTGATACTTACAATATACCTGATTACTTAAGGGGAACATGACATTGGCCGTTTTTTGAAATCGACTTTTTAGTAAATATTCTATAAATAGTTTAAAAATTTTAGTAAATATTCTTAAGATCCTAAGAAAAACAATTTTATGGAAAAATTCCTACGGGTTCAAAAGTTAGCACATTTTTAATTTTCGCCTTTTTTTTCTTTGTTTAAAAACTTTGAACGCGTTTATCTCGAGACAATGTTTTTCGTACTTGTTAAGGCTTAATGTGTTAATGTTAATTTTTTGACGAAATTTTTTTTTTCTGTATTTTTTTGAAACTTGATTCGCTATCGTAGACACGAGCTTTTTTTAAATTTTTTTTTTTGATTTTTTATGAATTTTGAAAGTCAATATTTTTTTTGAAAAACACACTTTCAAATTTAGAACATCAACAAAAATTGAAAAAAAATTTTTACAAAACCTCCTGTCATAAGATAACCAATTTTGTTAAAATTTAAAAAAAGTCATTTTATTCCAGATCGGATAATTTTTGCGACTACCAGCGCTGCAACCACGATGCCCCGTTTTTTTTTCTCTGCCGCCAGTTTGAAGCTCTATAAAACCATGTTGGGGTGAAAAATAAATTTTGGAAAATGTTTGTTTTTGACTGAGTCATGAATTTTTAAAAAAGGTCTGTTTTCTCTGCCGCGAATGTAATGTCCCTCCTTAATAGAAATATTTTATAAAATAATTTATATGAAAAAAAAACAAAAACTTTAATTTAAATGTAAATCACGATAATGTTTCTGAATTTAAATTTAATGTAATTATATATATTTGGGTGAAGGGTTATTTGTAATTTTTTTTTTTTTTGTGTAAACGTGTATAAGCCATTTAAAGCCACACCCCCATGGGAATCATCAGTGAAAAACTAATTTTTCTTTTTTTTAAAAATAAGTTTTAAAATTAAAGTGGAATACATATTAAAATTGTTAGTGGATTTTTTTGGAATATTTTTTTTTTTTTGGTAAAAATCATATTTCTCAAAAGTCTTCCGGGAACACTGGTTTTAGAATGTATCGCCCCTTTGGACTATACTATGCATTCTAGAACGCATGCATTTTTACACGGTGATGTCATAGGAAAATCATGCATTTCTTTTTGCATTCCTT
Organism: Tetanocera ferruginea; assembly: GCA_958299015.1. Taxonomy (NCBI): domain Eukaryota; kingdom Metazoa; phylum Arthropoda; class Insecta; order Diptera; family Sciomyzidae; genus Tetanocera; species Tetanocera ferruginea. Next base: position 155,438,694 of record OY282642.1, on the reverse strand, counting down.
AAGAATATTAAAAACATCACATATTTTTGTCATGAATAATCCTTGATACAACAATATGTATCTTTTCTAAAATTAGATTCTTGTCAGTGCATAAACTACCTTTACTATGAAATCTTGCACTATTCTATGAAGATACAACTAGTAACTGACTTGCTTTGTTATTTTCAAATGTTTCATTTGTTTATTTATTTTCATTTTGAATTATTTTCTTTTGTTTCACTGACACTTGTCCTGTAATGAAAAGTAACACAAAACTTTCGTTAAAAATAAAAAAAAGTTTGAATTCTATGATACTTTACTCGGTCATGTATATTTTTGTTTCTCTCATTTTTCGACAAAGAATTCATGCATTCTTAAAGTGCATGAATTCTTAACTTTTTTTTTCTGAGGATATCTTCGAGTAGCAGCAAAGAAATTGCTACAAATTAAGAAACTATTTTCTCTTAATTTTTACAGGTGTAGCATAGCTAGTCGCTCAAAACGACGTTAAAGTGGTTTGAGTTTTGATGTTGATTGAAACATTTTTGCCTTTTTGTAGCTGATAGAGTGCTTCATTACAGCTTTACTTCAGTGAATCAAACAGCAACTAGTGCCTGATTCTGCATTTGACACCGACCGCGAATTTCGATTACGTGTCAATAACGTCATTGAAGGTAAATGAATTAAATGCACTGAAGCTGAAACTGCAACTGACGCTGACGTTGCTCCATGCAAACTGAATTAAGTGAAGTGTTAGTCGATGTTGTTTTTGCAGTTGTTGACCACTTTAGATCCTGACATGACAAAGTTCACAAGTAACACAGTGCTTATCCCAACAAGCATCTCTAATTTTACTATTCTTACTTGTTTCAAAAAGGAACTCGTTAAAATTATCTCTATAGCATATAAGAATTAAAGCTGTTTGAGAAAATATACATACCTTAAGGCCATACTAATAAAATGTATTCTAAAGTAACATTTACAATACAAAATATAATTGACAAATACGTTTTTATCATTTTCGAAATATATATATATATATATATATTAAGGTGCCTCGACTTGTATGAAGAAAAAAAAAGTTCCATTTGTACCCATTTTAAAATGAACCTTGATGTATTCTATGATCATTCCCAAAATATTTTGGCTATACCAAAATCCGTCAGTGAGCTAAACCATTTTGAAAAAACCTCCATAAATCATGTTTTCCGCATTTATACTGGCTAGTGTAATAGATGTAAATAAATAAACTGTCTCAAATTATAGGCATGAAAAAGTTCTTTCAATCTGCATCAAAAATTTGTATAAATTTGCAATTGGATTAAAGATAATGATGTTTTTCATGATATTTTTCTTAATTTTTTTAGATGATTTTCAAAAATTTTACATTGAAACAAACGCTTGAAATAAAAAAAATACAGTGTTTTGGATTTTGAAAATTTTATTTTCTGGTAAACTGCACATAAATGGAGAAATAAAATAAGAGCCACACTTTATTAAACAAAGAAAAATTTCCAAAATATATGACAGACGTGCATACCTTTCCAACAATATCTTGATAACGGCGATCGTATAAGAAATAATAAAGTTATTTGAATTTTTGTGAAAATAATCTAAAAAAAAATGCATGAAAACATTATTATACTTAACCCAATTGCAAATATTTTCAAATTTTTGATGCAGATTGAACGAACTTTTTCAGGTCTATAATTTGAGACAGTTTATTTGTTTACAACTATTACACTAGTTAATATATATACGGAAAACATGATTTTTGGAGGTTTTTGCAAAATGGTTTAGCTCACTGACGGATTTCGGCATAGCCAAAATATTTTGGGAATTATCACAAAATACATCAAGGTGCATTTTAGGATGGGTACAAATGAAACTTTTTTTTTCAAGGCACCTGAATATATATATGTAAAAATAAATAAAATTTAAGCAACTGACTAAACCACACCGAAAGTCACACAAAATTACTGAAGAGTTGGTTGAAACAGTGCTTTCTGCTCAAGCTATGTGATTTGCACTACACAGAGTTGTTGTAGCTGTTAGTTGTAGTCCTCATTAAAGTTTTTGATTTAAGGCTCAATTTTAGTCTTAAATATAAAAAATTTAAATTTTCACATTTATTAAAATAATGTGTATCTTTTTTGTTAAAATATTTTCAATCTATAATATAAATTCAATCATTTCTCAAGAATTTTCTCAATGTTAGCATACTTTTCATCCTCACTGTATGTGTTCTGTAAACTGCATTCAAATTTGAATTTAATTTTAAGTCCATGGAAACTTGCTGAAGTAACCACAGATCTTGGCTGATATGCTGCCAACTTTTTGCGATTTTTTTTGCAATTGTTTGCATTATTCTTTGTTTCCTTCTACTTTTTACATATTTACAAACTTTACACATTCGATTGATACAAGTTGCGAAACAACGTACGAATTCAAGTTAATACTTTTGCCAAGTTATTTTGTTGGCTTAGTGAAACTTTTTTTTTTTTTTTATTTTCGGCAATACGATCGTGTTGCTAAGTCGTAGCGAATATTCAAAAGCGAATATTCAAAAGCAGTGTGCAAAGCAGAAAGCACTCAGAGCTTGAAAGTGTTGAAAAAGTTTTCAATGCATACCAGCTTAAACGAAAAAGATAAGAATAGAATGAAACATCAGACGTAGACAGTAAAAACTGTATTTTGTTTCATGTGAATTGTTGCTGTTACTACGATTTTGGCTAAATCGCAGCAATGTGATGAATTTGTAAATGAGTTTAACTGTTTTTGCTGCATTTTCGTTTAGCACTTTTAGGAAAAAGTTCAAAAATTCTTATGCACATGTATAAATTAAGTTATGACAAGAGATTTTCATTTTCGACCACTTGAATATTGTTTGAGGTCATATTGATGCAACAAGATGTTTGAACTGCTCTTGTTGTTCAATTATTGGTAAGTTATTCATGAAACTTGATAAATGTAGAGTTTATAATACAATTTTGCTAAATAATAACAACAAAGTTCTTATTCATATGTTGAAATTACGATATGGGCATTTCCAGGAAAATGTCAACCATAGCTGAAAAATTTAATGTCCAATTTTTTAATGTATTGAAATACTGCTGTATAATAGTCGAATACTCGCAATATTGTGGGTATAAAAATATATCAATTCTTTTAATTTGTTGATAAGACTTGTATTAAAGTCGCTAAAACGTTTTCATCAAAGTTTTATACAATTTAAGCGTAGACGTTTCACCTTTAGTTTTATGCTTTTTTTCATTTTTTTTAAATCTTTGAAATCAGAATTTATTTTTTGTAATAGAATGCTTGTTTTTTTATATTTAATAATATAAGACTATTTTTAAGAGCCTTAGTTGGTTTTCTTAATTAAAACACATTATAGCCTTATAGTTTTTTGGGCAAAAATAACAGTTACTTTTGACATTTATTTTATCGGTCGAAAATAACAGTTATTTTCTGCCGTTTATTTTTTCGGTCAAAAATAACAGGTAGTTTATATTTGTTCAAGTCATTTTAACGACTAAAAAAAATGTTGATACCATTATTTTTATCTCATCGGTGAGACATTTTTCACATGGTGTCAACAGTTCAATCTGTCAAGCGGCCTTTAAAAAAAACACAAATTGCTTGATAATTTTGACCGAAAAAATTAACGATAAAATAAAAGTCAAAAGAACCTTTATTTTTGCTCGAAAAATACAAGGCAAAAAATAACACTTAAATTTAAACTTTTAAAGAATCAGTCTTAAATTTAAAAGGAACGTAATATTCATGAGGCTGAGGACATTTGTAACATAAATAATATATTTGAAAAAGTCTTTCAACAATTTTTTTCATTTGAAAATTGTAAAATAACAGTTATTTTCGTTCCTTGTTTTAGTTCAGTTGGTGTTTTAGTTGCTTTCGAATGTCTTCTCAACATTGTCACTTTTTGAATGTTAGATTGCATTTCCATAGTACTCGTAGAAGGAGCCTCCGAAAGCAGAAACAAATCTTGTTGATTATTGTGTTTTGCTTCCTGGTCATAATAATTGCTATGTTGAGTGAGGGCCTTGTAAAGCAGCGAACGTTGATTGTTGAGTGTATCAACTTGGTTAACTACACGGTTAAAAATTTTGGACTACTTTTTAATCCAAACTTTGGTTTAAAGGAATTTTTAATCCAAAAAGTACTATTTTTTATTCCATACTTAAGTTTAATTTGTTTTTAATCCAAAAAAGTTTAAGTTTAAGACTATTTTTGGACTACTCCGAAGTTTATTTTTTAATTAAATGAAACAAATTGTTTCTTAAAACCTGAACCAAAATATTATTCTATTCATTATTATATTGAGCAGTGTTTCATAATACATAATAAGGGTATTCATGCAAAGCGGCAAGCTTGTATTTTGGGCAATTAGTTATTTTTATCAGTCGATTGTGCATTTGGAGAGATATGTCAGCTGTTAACTTCTTAACAGTCAACTTTTAGCATACATATAAACAGCTGATTGCTGGTTTGTGATATATCTGGTTTGTGTAAACGGTTCTCCATACATTTCATTTATAAGGCTAATATAAACTTATACGGTTTATATCATTTATAAGGGCATTGCCCATTTGCATGGATACCCTTAATGTATATATAGCGAAGTTTATGGCAATATAATAATATGTTCACACGAAGGCCTTTTGGCTGAAAAGCCAACGAAAAGCAGCTCTTTATTTGACAGTTCTTCTATGGCGAAAAGCTGAATATTATGTAGCTTTCCAGCTGAAAAGCCATTGGCACGGACGCGACATTCGCACGGTTTTAATTACTCGAAAAACAAGAAAGAAACAAAAAGAACCGATATGTATTTTAAGTGTTCTAACGCGTACATTTTATAAAAATATTGGCAAGATTTAGTACAAATTAGTTCAAAGTACGCGGCAAAAAAAAAAAAATTTTTTTTAGCTCGTATAGAAATATGCAAAATATAGCATAAATTAAGTTTAAGAACTTTTTTTAATATATATATACATGCTTATGGAGGTCAAAGGATAACTTTTCTTCGTAGACCTATGAAATATGAGAATTATCTCTTACCTTTTTTTCTCACCAGTTCTCACCTTTGTGGATTAAAAAGTAATCCTTTTATATTTTTAACTTTTTTTTTGGACTAAAATCTAATCCTTTTTGGATTATAATATTTTATACTTTCTGCGGATTAAAAATTATTCCTTTTTGGATTAAAAAATTTTAAACTTTTTGCGGATTAAAAATAAGTCCTTTTTGGATTTGAAAATTTAAAACTTTTCATTGGATTAAAAAGTAATCTTTTTTTGGTCGTGTCCTATATGTAATCCAAAAAAGATTAAAATTTAGCCCAAGATTTTTAACCGTGTATAAAATTTTGTTGAGATTATGGCTGAGTTCCAAAATACATTTTAACACAGCATCAGTGTGTTTTTTGGGTATTGGTTCTTTGTAGATTCACCAAAATACACTGATGTTTCTTAAAAATGCATTTTGGAACTCAGCCGATGTTGCAATCACCTTACCTTCATCATTAGTTGCAGACCCAGCTGCGGCTGCATTCTGAAGAGCTCTAATTCGCTTTCTATATTCACCAACGCGTTCTGCTCCTGTTTTAGCTATTTTTCTATTTTTTTCCGTGCATACCTGTAGGATGAAAATTAATGTTACGGATATGTTGATAATGTAATGTTAATGTTAATGTAATGTTAATTTTGTTATTTTCAGAATGTTACGCATTCAGTCTTAATTACATTTTGTTTGATCATTTTCAAGTGCCTACATGGTGTAATAGTATAGATTCCGACTCTTAAGCAACGATGTCCGGGGTTCAATTCTCGGCAGCGACAATAATTTTTTTAAATATTCATATGAAAGAAGTTTCACTTCAAAAAAAAATTTATATTATCGGATTTAAATCAAATTTCGTAAAATCAATTTTCAAATGCAAAAAAATTTCAAATCAAATTTCTCATATCAATCAAATTTCCATTCAAAGTACAAGCCTAAGTGATGCCATGTTCACACAGAGAGTTTAGTTTGCGTTTCCAGTACAATTTTGCAGAAGAAAACGCAACTTAACTCAACTTTGAAACTCAACTCAAAACTCAATTTGATACATGCCTAAAAGTTTGCTAGTGTTTGATAAAAACATTTCTTCAATTAGATTTTAGCTGTGTTCGATTCGATTGAACGATAAAAAATTCCAACAACAGCTGATTCTCAATTGTGCAAGTTTCTATTTGTATTTTATTATTAACAAAAACAAGCCAAAAAACAAATAAAAGAACTTGGGAAAGCTTAGAAGAAGAGGGTTTCTCATCGGTCAGTCAGTATGGGCCGAAAAAAGCTGAGTTTTGAGCGAAATTACAAAAATTGGCGATCATTTCAATCCACCGCAAACTCAATTCTGCCGACGCATCTCTTTGTGAACAGCTGCATTTAAACTCAAACGAAACGCAAACTAAACTCTCTGTGTGAACATGGCATGAGACCGAAATACCGAGATAAGAAGTACTCAGAGTTGAATGTGTAGAAGCAATTTATACTCAAGCCTAAAAGTATGCAATAGTTTAGTTTCGACATCTTTAGATTTATTTAGTAGTTATCAAATAGAAAAAATATCACATAGTCACAAAACTATCTATAGCTATGACTATAGCCCTCTTACTATGGATATTTAAATTATGACTTTATTGATATATTCTTACGGGTATTACAATTGAGAACTTATTTAAATGTACGGAAAATTTGAAATTTGTTGCAATTTTTTTACATGTTTTAGGCAACGAGTTTATCACTACTTTAATATAAATTTCTATATAATTAAACCCTAAACCTGAAAGGTGAGGGTATATTAACTTTGTGTAAACGTTTGTAACGCATAGAACGAAGCGATTCCGGTATGGAAAAGTATATATATTCTTGATCAGCGTCACCTCCGTGACGTCCGTCCCGTCCGTCTGTGTGTTGTCCGTAAACACAGGATAAGAAGAAGGAGTTGAGATAATTGGATGAAACTTGGTACACATGGTCACATATACCCAAGGATCTGCACTATTGAATATTTTTGGATTCCGCCCACGGACACGCTTACCTCCCATACAACGCAAAAATTTAAAACTGCATAACTCAGCTCATAATTCGCCTACAACAATAAAATTTGATATGTATTTGTTTTACACGCCCCCCTCCCATACAACCCAAAAATTGAAAACGCAATAAATAAGCCTCTGCTTAACCTAAAAAGCTAAAATTTGGCACATATGTTTCTTATAACAAAACAAAGATGGTTTTGAAAAATGTTCATCATCCGCCTACGGACACGCCTACCTCTCATGCAACCCAAAAAGTTTAAAAATCAATAAATAAGGTTATGATTGTCATAGAGAAATTAAATTTGGTATGTATGTATTTTATAACAAAACTAAGATGTGTTCAAAAATTGGGAGTAATCCGTCCATGAACACGCCCAACTCCCATATCGAAAGCACAATAAAGGCATTAACTGTGAGCTACAGGAATAAAACTTGGTATGTGTAAATTTTTCATCAACATTTAAATGCATATAAAATAAAGGCTTCATCCGCCCACGAAGACTCCCATTTACAATAAAAATTTTTTTTGTTTTTGAAAAGTGGGTTTAGGGTAGGTACTTGTTTTTATATATTTTTATAAAAATTTATATTTGCCATACGATCAACAGCAACATTAAGTATATGTGTTACATTTTATAATTATCCTAAACTAAATCATTTTTCAAATAACGTATTTATCTGAGAGAATTCTTATTGTTATATTTTAAACCTCACCTTATCGCTCGTTAAATACTAATAAATTCTTGATGAACGTGCAGATTCTTTCGCATCACCAACGAAGAACATTCCTTGGATCGTTAATGGTACAACATTGACATAACCAGCAGCTGTTCGCGCTAATTTCTTACCTTTTGTCAATAGCTGCTAACCACAAATGCAGACGCTAATGCTTTACCCACACCCAAACAAACAAACACACACCCACACACAGATACTTTACACTTCCGCTTCATCAAGTCTTCAATTCGTTGCGTCTTAATGGCTGTTTTAGTTCAATTCTAATTTCAATGCAAGGGAAATAATTTCCACATTGTTGTCTGTTCGTCTGTCTGACAGCCATTGTGGCGGTCCGTTGATATGCTGGACAGACATTTTCATTTCATTTCAATTTGGTTAATTAGTCACTGAAGATGTTGCTGCTGCTGTTGCTGCTGCTGCTGTTGGTCCCACTGCTCCTTGCATTCACAGCCATCAAATAGATTTAACCGTGACTATGTGCCATATATAATGAGGTTTAATTCGTTGTCGTCCTTCTCGGTTTGAATCCAAGGTAATGATAATTAGTGAAAAGCCATCTTGTGCAGGATTGGCAGCGTATTTGTCAGGTGTACACAATCTGCGATGAGACGGTGAAGAACATAAGTGACAGATCGACGGATGCCAGCCAAGAAAATGTCAGCGAAGGCAAAGGGGAAAAACATTGCCGCAGTACAATGTTTGAGTTTGAATATTAATTTTGGGCTCAAATTGCTGGCAACGGTTTGTCTAATGTCTACTGTCTCTAGAATTTGAGCTATTGCGTCAACAAAATCGGTTTTTATATATAATGCTCTAGAACATAATATATTACTGGGCAAGATGAAGCACTCAATAAAAAAAACCAATACAAATATTAGTAAAGAATATTTACTATGGTATGAAAATAAACGGTAATCGTTACTTTAATGAGTTTTTTAAAAAAAAAAATTTTTGCTTGTTTTAGTATTAAATTTAATTTCTGATAACATTTATTTTCTGAGATTGATTTTGACAAATTTTTTTATCGTTATTATTTGCCGCCTTAATAACAATAATTTCTTAGTCGACACGATTACAGGTAAAAAGTTCAAGCTTCGCACACTGCGTTGGCCCATGAACAAAAATAAAAATTTCGAGATATAACAGTATTGGTACCAATCAACAGGTAATTAATTACCTGTAATTGGTAATTATCAATAAAATAAAAATAAAATATTTAGGGGAAAGACACGGTTTTGGCTGCTCTGTGACATTTCAAAATTGAGATATTTAAAAAAAAATCATGCTTTGTTCAAATTGTTTTGGATTCTCTTTAACAAAAACTTAACAAAAATTTGTGTTTTGATTAAACTAAGCGCAGTTAAGTTCTTAATTATAATTAATATTTGGGTTAATAAAAAGAATTTTAAAAATTTTAGAAAATATGTAATTTGATACATGTTTTAGTGATGAACATTTAATGATATTATCAAATAAAAAACTTCAGAACTTGACAAATTTTGATTAAAAAAACACAAATGCTTTAAAAATAAGGACCGTTTTTTTTAATCTACTAGCACGGAAAGCAACTGTAAGTAATTTTACCTACTTCGTTCCACAAATATTTTTTTTTTTTTAATGTTTAAAAAAAAAAAATTTACATGAAATATAAAATTTATGAACACAAATAAATGGTCTCAAAAGCACAAAAAACCTTATTTCTGCTATGCATATTTCATTTGTTATATTAAACACTACTTTTTCATTTTATTATCGGGTGAGCACTGTAGTGGAGAATTTAAACAAAATATTGTGTTTGACAAAATTAACAGTTTTCAATAATCTATTGCTAAAACAAACTTAACATAATCTAGTAGGTTATATTAAATTCTTAGACGGCAATGTTTCCTCTCCGAAACTATCTCTTCCCAATAAACATTTACCTTGGAGATTGGCTTGACCTCAAGTGCAGCTCCAGCTCGTTTCTTTGATCTCCAGTACTGGATATCTACTTGACCTCCATTTGATTTTCAAGACATTCTCTAAGGAAATGCACATTCGATCTCCAGTTGAGATACGGCTGGATCTCAACTTGATCTCCAATGTCTTTCTCTAAACCATCTCCATCCCGAAATGAAAAAATAAATAGTAGGTCTGTTCCCGTACTCTAAAGTTTTAGTCCAATTTACCAGTTTTAGTCCGAGAAGCGTTCCCGTACATGAAAAAATGGTAAAAGAGAGTGCGATCGAAAGTGTAAAACATTTCCCCTCTTTGTCAAAAGTTGCAAGTTTTAGTCCGAGAAATTTCTTCGGGTAAAAATGATAAAAGTGTCAAACAACTTAAAATCAGCTGTTTACAAGTTAGCAAAGAAATTGCGATACATCAAAACTTATTTGAAACTATTAAAATGGAACTCAGAAACATGGGAAAATGTGTAAAATCTAATATAAATTCTTAACTTGAGAATTAATTTCAATATTTTTAAAAATCTTAGACATTTTGTCTGCAATGCCGATGCTTCACATCAAGGCAATGCTGGACAGACTATCTTATTTGACAGTTTTTACAATTTTAGTCCGAGAAGCGTTCCCGTAATTTTTTGTGTTTTTCTCTATTTTCGAAAGATTTTTTCGCATTCTCAGACTTTTGACAGTTTTACCATTTTAAGTCCAAAAAGTACGGGAACAGACCTAGTATTTTAATAGAAAGCTTTTCCAATTATTATACTCTAAACCTGAAACGTCAGGGTATGTTAACTTTGTGCAAACGTTTGCAACGCATAGAACGAAGCGAGTGCGGTAAAGAAAAGTATATATATTCTTGATCGGGGTCACCTCGTGAGTCGAGCTATACATGTCCGTCCGTCCGTCCGTCTGTGTGTTGTCCATAAACACAGGATAAGAACAAGGAGTTGACATAATTAGATGAAACTCTTTACACATAGTCACATGAGCCCAAGGATCTGCACTATTGAATATTTTTGGAATCCGCTTACGGGCATGTCTACCTTCCATACAACGCAAAAATTGAAAACTGCATAACTAAGCTCGTAATTAGTTTACAGCAATAAAATTTGGTATGTATATACTTTATATCAAAACAAACATGTCTTTGATGTCATCCGCCCACGAACACGCCCATTTCCCATACAACCCAAAAATTGAGACCTCAATATATAAGCTTCTGTTCAACCAGCAGAGATACAACTTGGTAGGTATGTTTTTTTTAACAAAACAAAGATGTTTTTGAAAATTGGACGTAGTCCGTCCCCGAACACGCCGACCTCCCATACAACCCACAATAGTGAAAGCACTAACAAGGCATTAACATGTGAGCTACAGGAATAAAACTTTGTAAGTGTAAATTTTCCATCAAAATTTTAATACATATAAAATATGGGCTTCATGCGCCCACGGACACGTCTATTTTCAATACTATTATTGTATTTTGGAGAAGTATTTTAGGGAATTTCATAGTCGTGCTAGACCGACTTTAGACTTTCTTTACTTGTGTTTTTATTTCAATCATTGAAAATAGTTTCAAACCTAATATTACATATTTCCATAAAATTATTTAAAATAAACTATATTCAGAAAGCAATATTACTTTTTCTTCAACAGTGGAAGTTCCAGATGCTTCTAGTGCTCCGCCTGCTGCTTATCTGATAACAAATCTACAATTGGCTTCACTTTATTTTTTTCCTCATTTAAACTTTTATAAAATACATTTGTTTTTATTTATCTTATATATTAATACGTGAACATTAAAATTTGTCGTACGCTTTTTTGGTATTAATTAAAACTTAAAATAAATTAAACTTATATCATTCGAAAGGTTATGTTGCCCAGATGTGCAGAATGTATATATAAATGATATATCTGATGGAGGGGGTTCCCAACCTTCTAAGAAAGAACTTAAATTATTGAGAAAAAACCCGCTCTTTGATCAATATGAAATTTGGTTGGGAGATAGTTGGTTGAATTTGAGTTTTTTTTTCAAAAATGACAATTTATTAAAAAAAATTAGTTTTATGCATTCGTCAATTGTGAAATTTGTAAAAAAATGTGTTTTGAATTCAAAAATTTGATTTTCCATGTGAATATCTTGGTTGTATTTTAACAGTTTTTCAATTTTTCTAATTTTTTATGAAAGTTTGTTAAATTTTCTTTCAAATGTGATAAAAATTATAGCAAAGTTGTAACCAAAAGTATTTTTAATGAATTTTCTTATTATTGTCGTTAGTTATTTAGCGTGTGTTTCTACCAAATGCCAAGAGAGAGAAAAAAACTGTCTCAAATTGAATGTTCTAAATTGGGAAGCCAATATCTCTGCAATCTGTGAATAGATTTTATTTATTTCTTTTTTGTATTTAAGTCTTATCAGTTAACTTAAAAAATCTTTTGAAAATAATACCGTTTTTTGTTTGTTTATATTTAAATTATTCCTTTTAAAAACAGACCATAAAATTTGATTTATTCTTAAAATATGGGGTAAAAATGATTTTTGTTGTAAAAAAAACAAAAACTCAAAATTGCATTTTTGATTTTCTTTCAAAGTCTATACCGGATTTTAGGTGAATTTATTTTGTCTTGACACTAAATTAATAAACTGTCCGTGCCATCAAAAAATCAAGGCTATGATTTCCTATGATTTCTTTGACAAAATTAAATTTTTTAAAATGTTGTTTTTCTGTTTTTGAGGAAAGTAATAATAATAAAAAATAAATTTTTTGTAGAAAATAGCTTTACATCTCAAATCAATTAAGAGTTATAGCCTCGAACTTATTTTAATCATCTCGCATATAATTATAAATTGTCAATCAGTAAATTGGTCGAATTTCGACCCCAGGCGATACTAGTTATACTTAATATACTCTTATTATTTTTCTGTAATTCACAACTTCACTTTTATACAAATTGTTCAAGTCACAAATGTTCACAAAATAACAAGAAACACAACAACCACAACAAACAGTGCTGCCAAGTACATATTATTTTTTGACACTTCAACAGTGCTGCCAAGTACAAATTATTTGTTGACTCTTCAATAGTACTGCCACTGGAAACTTACACGTTTCAAGCCAATTTCCAGCTAAACTCCAAGATGTTGGAGTTGACATGGAAAAATGAATTGGAGATCAAGTGAAGATTGAACACTTTTTTCCAAGCTTGGAGAAAAATACTTTTCTTGCTGTTGGGTTTATTTTCATAATATTGATATGTTACAGACCCATCAAGTTGGGGTCGACCGTGTTTTTTTTTGGTTTGTTTTTTAAAGAGCAACGAAATTTTCGTTGCAATTTAAAAGTAAACAATTTCAGTAGTTTAAAGTTAAATTAAATTTTATGATGGTCTATTCATTGAAAAATGCTGATCTAATTGAAGCTTTATTTGATGCAAGTCGACATAAAAATATTGATGCGATACATACAGTTGCAAAACTAAAAATTGGCGATCACTCTCATAGTGTAAAATTCCTACTCAGACAGCTACCGGTTTTTAACTCTTTTGTGCTTGAAAATTTTTGTGAGTGCAATTATAGAAAATATTCATTCTTCCAGGCTAAGTTGGCAGTTATTCGCAACTGAGGATTCCGATGATTCAATTTTGTTCAAATTTAAATTGTTTCAAACTCTTTTGCTGTGACTTACATTTTATAGATACCCTGTACAAGTGGTAAGCGCGGAAGACTTCAAACAGATTTTCAAAATAGTAGCAAAAAAAAACAAAATTACGAAAAGTAGAGCAAGTATTAAATAATCATACACATAAAAAAATTACATTTGCATCCGAAATATTGGAACAACGAAAAAAACAAAAGCAATGTCCAAGAAAAAGACAAAAAACAAAAAGCTTGATTTCTTTTGAAGCACTAGCCTTGACCTTCGACTTATTTTCGAATTAAATTATTTACTGCTGCGAAAAATTGTTAAAATTTGCACAATAACTGTTTCCCGAGCTTATATGTGAGAGAAACTTTAAAAAAGTCGTTACTTTCACCAATTATTGCAACTGAAGTAGATTTTATAATTCTAATGCGAACGACTGCAAATAGAGCACTGGAATTATTACAAAATACAGTGTTTCCAATCTTTCCCCAAACCAATTACGAAGACTGTCGTCAACTGAAGCCACATAAATTATTTGAAAAATTTTTCAATGATAATTTGCTTGAACACATATGTAAATGCTCAAATTTATATGCTAGGCATCATCAAAAACCCTAAGAAAAAAAGTGTGCGTGTCAGCTACGACGCGCGATTGGAGTTTACTTCTTATTGATTGCCTTGGAATTTTATATAATCATGTACAATAGGCAAAGTGGTTAAATATATAAACTCATCATGCATTAACAGTAAACACTATTCATTTCATTACTAAAATGTAATGTCGTTACCAACAACTGAGGCAGTAAAATTTAAATAACTAAAACTCGAAACGTAAAAAATTGAAGTCAAATTTTTTACAAATCGTGATGATTGAACAAAATCTAGACGTCCCCAGTGTTCTTCCAAAAAACCTTAAATATAAAATAAGGTTTTCACTCAAAAATGTTATTTTAATATGAAATCCATTAAAGTTTCAATGACCCAGCCTAGACCTCAGATAGTCCAGTTACATCCGCCTGACCATAGAATCATAAATTTATGTCTAAATGCTTCGTAGAATTCAAAAAAGTGACAATGACCTCAGATAATCCCATTGCATCCGATTGGCTATAGAATCATTAAGTTTGTTGGAAACGTCTCATGGAACACAAAGAAGTACCAATGACCCGCCTGTGACCTCAGATAATCCCATTGCATCCGATTGGCCATAGAATCATCCATTTTGGTCCGAATAATCCATGGAACCCATCGAAGTTCCAATGACCCGCCTATGACCTCAGATAATCCCATTGCATCCGATTGGCCATAGAATCATCCATTTTGGTCCAAATGTTCCTTGGAACCTACAAAAGACACAATACCCGCCTGTGACCTCAGATCATCCCATTGCATCCGATTGGCCATAGAATCACCCATTTTGGTCCAAATGTTCCTTGGAACCCACAAAAGACACAATGACCCGCCTATGGCCTCAGATAATCCCATTGCATCCGATTAGCCATAGAATCACCCATTTTGGTCCAAATGTTCCATGGAACCCATAAAAGTTCCAATGACCCGCCTATGACCTCAGATAATCCCATTGCATCCGATTGGCCATGGAACCCATAAAAGTTCCAATGACCCGCCTATGACCTCAGATAATCCCATTGCATCCGATTGACCATAGAATCACCCATTTTGGTCCAAATGTTCCATGGAACCCATAGAAGTTCCAATGACCCGCCTATGACATCAGATAATCGCATTGCATCCGATTGGCCATAGAATCACCCATTTTGGTCCAAATGTTCCATGGGACCATTAAAAGTTCCAATGACCCGCCTATGACCTCAGATAATCCCATTGCATCCGATTGGCCATAGAATCACCCATTTTCGTCCAAATGTTCCATGGAACCCATAAAAGTTCCAATGACCCGCCTATGACCTCAGATAATCCCATTGCATCCGATTGGCCATAGAATCACCCATTTTTGTCCAAATGTTCCATGGAACCCATAAAAGTTCCAATGACCCGCCTATGACCTCAGATAATCCCATTGCATCCGATTGGCCATAAAATCACCCATTTTGGTCCAAATGTTCCATGGAACCCATAAAAGTTCCAATGACCCGCCTATGACCTCAGATAATCCCATTGCATCCGATTGGCCATAGAATCACCCATTTTGGTCTAAATGTTCCATGGAACCCATAAAAGTTCCAATGACCCGCCTATGACCTCAGATAATCCCATTGCATCCGATTGGCCATAGAATCACCCATTTTGGTCCAAATGTTCCATGGAACCCATAAAAGTTCCAATGACCCGCCTATGACCTCAGATAATCCCATTGCATCCGATTGGATATAGAATCACCCATTTTGGTCCAAATGTTCCATGGAACCCATAAAAGTTCCAATGACCCGCCTATGACCTCAGATAATCCCATTGCATCCGATTGGCCATAGAATCACCCATTTTGGTCCAAATGTTCCATGGAACCCATAAAAGTTCCAATGACCCGCCTATGACCTCAGATAATCCCATTGCATCCGATTGGCCATAGAATCACCCATTTTGGTCCAAATGTTCCATGGAACCCATAGAAGTTCCAATGACCCGCCTAGGACCTCAGATAATCCCATTGCATCCGATTGGCCATAGAATCATCCATTTTGGTCCAAATGTTCCATGGAACCCATAAAAGTTCCAATGACCCGCCTATGACCTCAGATAATCCCATTGCATCCGATTGGCCATAGAATCACCCATTTTGGTCCAAATGTTCAATGGAACCCATAAAAGTTCCAATGACCCGCCTATGACCTCAGATAATCCCATTGCATCCGATTGGCCATAGAATCACCCATTTTTGTCCAAATGTTCCATGGAACCCATAAAAGTTCCAATGACCCGCCTATGACCTCAGATAATCCCATTGCATCCGATTGGCCATAGAATCACCCATTTTTGTCCAAATGTTCCATGGAACCCATAAAAGTTCCAATGACCCGCCTATGACCTCAGATAATCCCATTGCATCCGATTGGCCATAGAATCACCCATTTTTGTCCAAATGTTCCATGGAACCCATAAAAGTTCCAATGACCCGCCTATGACCTCAGATAATCCCAGTGCATCCGATTGGCCATAGAATCACCCATTTTGGTCCAAATGTTCCATGGAACCCATAAAAGTTCCAATGACCCGCCTATGACCTCAGATAATCCCATTGCATCCGATTGGCTATAGAATCACCCATTTTGGTCCAAATGTTCCATGGAACCCATAAAAGTTCCAATGACCCGCCTATGACCTCAGATAATCCCATTGCATCCGATTGGCCATAGAATCACCCATTTTGGTCCAAATGTTCCATGGAACCCATAAAAGTTCCAATGACCCGCCTATGACCTCAGATAATCCCATTGCATCCGATTGGCCATAGAATCACTCATTTTTGTCCAAATGTTCCATGGAACCCATAAAAGTTCCAATGACCCGCCTATGACCTCAGATAATCCCATTGCATCCGATTGGCCATAGAATCACCCATTTTTGTCCAAATGTTCCATGGAACCCATAAAAGTTCCAATGACCCGCCTATGACCTCAGATAATCCCATTGCATCCGATTGGCCATAGAATCACCCATTTTTGTCCAAATGTTCCATGGAACCCATAAAAGTTCCAATGACCCGCCTATGACCTCAGATAATCCCAGTGCATCCGATTGGCCATAGAATCACCCATTTTGGTCCAAATGTTCCATGGAACCCATAAAAGTTCCAATGACCCGCCTATGACCTCAGATAATCCCATTGCATCCGATTGGCTATAGAATCACCCATTTTTGTCCAAATGTTCCATGGAACCCATAAAAGTTCCAATGACCCGCCTATGACCTCAGATAATCCCATTGCATCCGATTGGCCATAGAATCACCCATTTTTGTCCAAATGTTCCATGGAACCCATAAAAGTTCCAATGACCCGCCTATGACCTCAGATAATCCCATTGCATCCGATTGGCCATAGAATCACCCATTTTCGTCCAAATGTTCCATGGAACCCATAAAAGTTCCAATGACCCGCCTATGACCTCAGATAATCCCATTGCATCCGATTGGCCATAGAATCACCCATTTTTGTCCAAATGTTCCATGGAACCCATAAAAGTTCCAATGACCCGCCTATGACCTCAGATAATCCCATTGCATCCGATTGGCCATAGAATCACCCATTTTGGTCCAAATGTTCCATGGAACCCATAAAAGTTCCAATGACCCGCCTATGACCTCAGATAATCCCATTGCATCCGATTGGCCATAGAATCACCCATTTTGGTCCAAATGTTCCATGGAACCCATAAAAGTTCCAATGACCCGCCTATGACCTCAGATAATCCCATTGCATCCGATTGGCCATAGAATCACCCATTTTGGTCCAAATGTTCCATGGAACCCATAAAAGTTCCAATGACCCGCCTATGACCTCAGATAATCCCATTGCATCCGATTGGCCATAGAATAACCCATTTTGGTCCAAATGTTCCATGGAACCCATAAAAGTTCCAATGACCCGCCTATGACCTCAGATAATCCCATTGCATCCGATTGGCCATAGAATCACCCATTTTGGTCCAAATGTTCCATGGAACCCATAAAAGTTCCAATGACCCGCCTATGACCTCAGATAATCCCATTGCATCCGATTGGCCATAGAATAACCCATTTTGGTCCAAATGTTCCATGGAACCCATAAAAGTTCCAATGACCCGCCTATGACCTCAGATAATCCCATTGCATCCGATTGGCCATAGAATCACCCATTTTGGTCCAAATGTTCCATGGAACCCATAAAAGTTCCAATGACCCGCCTATGACCTCAGATAATCCCATTGCATCCGATTGGCCATAGAATAACCCATTTTGGTCCAAATGTTCCATGGAACCCATAAAAGTTCCAATGACCCGCCTATGACCTCAGATAATCCCATTGCATCCGATTGGCCATAGAATCACCCATTTTGGTCCAAATGTTCCATGGAACCCATAAAAGTTCCAATGACCCGCCTATGACCTCAGATAATCCCATTGCATCCGATTGGATATAGAATCACCCATTTTGGTTCAAATGTTCCATGGAACCCATAAAAGTTCCAATGACCCGCCTATGACCTCAGATAATCCCATTGCATCCGATTGGCCATAGAATCACCCATTTTGGTCCAAATGTTCCATGGAACCCATAGAAGTTCCAATGACCCGCCTATGACCTCAGATAATCCCATTGCATCCGATTGGCCATAGAATCATCCATTTTGGTCCAAATGTTCCATGGAACCCATAAAAGTTCCAATGACCCGCCTATGACCTCAGATAATCCCATTGCATCCGATTGGCCATAGAATCACCCATTTTGGTCCAAATGTTCCATGGAACCCATAAATGTTCCAATGACCCGCCTATGACCTCAGATAATCCCATTGCATCCGATTGGCCATAGAATCACCCATTTTGGTCCAAATGTTCCATGGAACCCATAAAAGTTCCAATGACCCGCCTATGACCTCAGATAATCCCATTGCATCCGATTGGCCATAGAATCACCCATTTTGGTCCAAATGTTCCATGGAACCCATAAAAGTTCCAATGACCCGCCTATGACCTCAGATAATCCCATTGCATCCGATTGGCCATAGAATCACCCATTTTGGTCCAAATGTTCCATGGAACCCATAAAAGTTCCAATGACCCGCCTATGACCTCAGATAATCCCATTGCATCCGATTGGCCATAGAATCACCCATTTTGGTCCAAATGTTCCATGGAACCCATAGAAGTTCCAATGACCAGCCTATGACCTCAGATAATCCCATTGCAACCGATTGGCCATAGAATCATCCATTTTGGTCCAAATGTTCCATGGAACCCATAAAAGTTCCAATGACCCGCCTATGACCTCAGATAATCCCATTGCATCCGATTGGCCATAGAATCACCCATTTTGGTCCAAATGTTCCATGGAACCCATAAATGTTCCAATGACCCGCCTATGACCTCAGATAATCCCATTGCATCCGATTGGCCATAGAATCACCCATTTTGGTCCAAATGTTCCATGGAACCCATAAAAGTTCCAATGACCCGCCTATGACCTCAGATAATCCCATTGCATCCGATTGGCCATAGAATCATCCATTTTGGTCCAAATGTTCCATGGAACCCATAAAAGTTCCAATGACCCGCCTATGACCTCAGATAATCCCATTGCATCCGATTGGCCATAGAATCACCCATTTTGGTCCAAATGTTCCATGGAACCCATAAAAGTTCCAATGACCCGCCTATGACCTCAGATAATCCCATTGCATCCGATTGGCCATAGAATCACCCATTTTGGTCCAAATGTTCCATGGAACCCATAGAAGTTCCAATGACCCGCCTATGACCTCAGATAATCCCATTGCATCCGATTGGCCATGGAATCATCCATTTTGGTCCAAATGTTCCATGGAACCCATAAAAGTTCCAATGACCCGCCTATGACCTCAGATAATCCCATTGCATCCGATTGGCCATAGAATCACCCATTTTGGTCCAAATGTTCCATGGAACCCATTAATGTTCCAATGACCCGCCTATGACCTCAGATAATCCCATTGCATCCGATTGGCCATAGAATCACCCATTTTGGTCCAAATGTTCCATGGAACCCATAAAAGTTCCAATGACCCGCCTATGACCTCAGATAATCCCATTGCATCCGATTGGCCATAGAATCACCCATTTTGGTCCAAATGTTCCATGGAACCCATAAAAGTTCCAATGACCCGCCTATGACCTCAGATAATCCCATTGCATCCGATTGGCCATAGAATCACCCATTTTTGTCCAAATGTTCCATGGAACCCATAAAAGTTCCAATGACCCGCCTATGACCTTAGATAATCCCATTGCATCCGATTGGCCATAGAATCATCCATTTTGGTAGAAATGTTCCATGGAACCCATAAAAGTTCCAATGACCCATCTCTGACCTCAGATAATCCCATTGCATCCGATTGGCCATAGAATCATCCATTTTGGTCCAAATGTTGCTTCAACCAATAAAAGTTCCAATGACTCCCCTGTCACCTCCATGGAATCCATGGAATCCATTAAAGTGCTAATGACCCGCCTGTGACCTTGATAATCCCATTGCATCCGAGTGGCCATAGAATCATCCACTTTTGTCCAAATTCTCCATGGAATCCATTAAAGTGCCAATGATCTGCCTGTGACCTTGATAATTCCATTGCATTCGATTGGCCAAGCATAACGCAAAAATAGTTGAAAATTCAACCATAACGCAAAAAATAGTTGAAAATTCAAACGTAACGAAAAAAAGTTGAAAATTCAACCATAACGCAAAAAATAGTTGAAAATTCAAACGTAACGAAAAATAGTTGAAAATTTGACTTAACCCCCTAATATAATTTCTTTATATGCAAATCGATTCTAAAGGAGTAAACTCCAAAAAGTCACTATTAGGGCTAAGGCTTTACTTAGAGTTTTTTATTTTCCTAATGAATATTTACTGTTTTAGAATTGCGTATGTTCATTGGAATTTTGATTGTGACTGGCTACAATCAAACGGGGTCATTTAGAAATATGTGGAACAGCGAAGATGATCTACGGAACGGAATGGTTTTCAATGCTATGCGAAGAAACCGTTTCGAAGAAATACATTTTATGCTCCATTTCGAGCCATCTTTATGTAAGCCGAGAGGTAGTTCCGAAAGATCTGACACCTTATGGAAAGTACGTCCACTAACAGACCATATTAAGGCTAAAATGTTAGAAACTTTCACCCAGAACAAAATCTCTCATACGACGATAGTATGATTGCATATTTTGGACGCCATGGCTGCAAGCAGTTTTGAAATATACCAAAATATAACTTTGAAATATACCAAGGTAAGAACCCAAGATCGGATCTTAAATATGAGGAAAGATTCGGAACTTGCGCAGCGCCACTTGTGTGCATGATAGACGATTTTTCGGGAGATGTAAAAAAACTTCCTTTTTAATTTTTTTTTTAACAACCTTTTCGCCAGTATACCAATGCTTGTTTATTTGAGAAACAGAGGTTTTCACGCTACAGGGACAATTCGGGAAAATCGAATCCCTAAAAATTGTCCGATTGCCCATAAAAACGAATTACGGAAAAAACCTCGGGGCTATTATGAAAGCATGGAAATAAAAGAAACAGGAATTCTCTTGACTAAATGGGTGGATAATGCTGTGGTGTGTCTTGCATCGACTTGTTTTGGTTCCGAACCAAAATCAACAGCATATCGTTACAGTAAGGAAGTGCAAAAGAAAGTACCAGTTCCACGTCCATGCGTTATTACTGAGTACAACAAATATATGGCCGGTGTTGATCGATTTGATCAAAATGTTTTAGGAAGTCACATAGCTTTTCGAGGCAAGAAATGGTGGCATTGCATTTTTACGTGGCTCATTGATGCAAGCATTCAAAATAGCTGGCTTCTTCGTCGAAACGCTGGTAAAAACAAATCACTCATGCAATTCAAACGAGAAATTGAAATATTTTATTGCCAACACTACGGTCGAGAGCCAAAATTTTCTGACAAACGGTCAGAAAAATGCATAGATTCCATAAAAAGAACTCTCCGCTATGATCGAACTGATCACTTCGTCATTCCAATTGAAAAGAAGCGTCGATGTGCAGGAGAAAGATGCAAGAGAAGAGAGCTGTTCCAACAGCTTGTGGAAAGTGTGATCGTGGTCTCTGCTTGCCATATTTCAAGCCTTATCATACAAAGCCTTAAGTTAGTTTTTTTTTTTCGAAAAATTGCAAAGTAATTTGTTTTCTTTTAACACAAATATAATAAAATGAAATCCTAAATTTATTGTTTTGAATAAATATCTATAAAAACCAGAGGCCCAAAATAACAGTTATTTATTTTTTTTAGGTCGAAAAAGTTGTCGATATTTTGAAAAATATTTTATACGTTGCTTCATAACAGTTCTTTTCAATTTATATTTTTTTACGTTGCCTCATAACAGTTATAAACGAGAAAAAATTTTTTACGTTGCTCATAACTTTTATTTTCAAAAAATTTTTTTTTACGTTGCCTGGTAAGAGCTATTGTAGAGAAATAAACTTTTACGTTATTTCTAATATATAAAAATTTTGCGTCACGGTGTTTGTAGTAGAAATTTTTTTATATATTTGGTAGGTATGAGAATAGGTCGTAAAGTTTGTTTTCACCCTCCTACCCGCTAGTAGCGTTGCATTTTTTAAGAACACAAATTTTCGGTAAACACAAGTTTTGACCTATAACTGACCTAGAACTAACTATTGAGTCGTGCCCTTCGACTGATAAATTTCAGCAATCTTTGGAAAGGGGGCATGGCACCGCCCTTATTGTCGCTATCCAATAAAAATCTTCCATTTGCATCGTTTTTAGTTGCTTGTTTTTTACTGTATTTTTGTTTTTTTCTTAAAATGAGTAGTTGGTTATTCGTGTGATAAAGTTTTATACAAAATTTGAATTTTATACTTCCATGGTTAAGAAAAATCAGAAAAAGAATTACAGCAACTGCAATGATACTATTGTTCGCCTAAACAAAAATTGTATTCTATTCAAGAGTCTAGTCCAAGTGCACTTGTACTTCTCTTTCTCTAACTAACAAACAATTTAAATACGTTTATACAAAATTGTGAAATCCGCGTTTACTCGCTGAAATGACATGTGAAATTACTGAAATGAATGATTTTTTTAATAAAATATCAATTTCTTCTTTGCGTTCTCATACTTATGTAACTAATTTTTTTCCGAAAAATCACTTGTACTGCTTTGCCCTAAAATACGATTTAAGAATACACTTACGTTGCATTCAGAACTGCATTTCTTATGAATGCCTAATTTTGTAAAAACTCTTTATTCTCTTACTGAGAGCAAGAAAAAAAAAATTACAATTGATAATCTAACACATGTTGCCGCAAAAAAGTAACAAAGATTTTTTTATTTCATACAAATTATGAGCAACGTAAAACATTTTTTCTCGTCTATAACAGTTATGAGGCATAGCTGTTAAATAATGATTAGTAATCGTATTCATTAGTAATTAGATTATTTTTTTTTTTGAAAAGGTGAAATAATTGATTAAATACGATTCTTTTCTGTTTGGCTCAGTAATCAAACGATTACGATTACAAATAATCAAATTATAATAAGGACTATCTTCGATTACGTAAATAATCAAAAGTTATCCGATTACTTTTAAAGATTATTTTTGTTTATTTTTGATTATATAAGGATTTGATTCTTTTTGATTCTTTTCGATTCTTTTTGATTATTTCTGATTTGTTTAAGAAATATTTTTATATAAAAGGCATTTTTTGTATGAAGTAATATATGGTTGAATCCGATCAACTTTGGAACCTGTGGAAGAATTTCGACGCAGCTTTCAGTGTCGTTTAGAGCTTTACTCCAGTTGTGTTAATAGATAAGAAGGGTATGCTACAAACTGTACTTTGCGATCGTGTGCTTTTTTAATGCAGTATAAAAATGACAGTGAAAAAAAATTTATTGAACTTACAATTAAACATAAATGTGGGAAAACTTCATGAAAAACAATTTAATATAATTATTCGAGGATAAGTTGTGTTTCTTTAACGTCAACTATTTCTTTTTCAAACTAGCTAAGTAGCGGTTTTGCCAACTGTCCGCATTTCTATTAGTAGCGAAGAGCGAAGTCGTGTTGATTATGTCTATATTTTTTATACATAAAATTTCTCAAATCTTTGCTCCTTAGGTAAAATTTTTAAAATAATCAAAAAGAATCAAAAATAAAGAAAAATAATCAAAAGTAATCTTTTAATGTATTCGGATAATTTTTGTTGATTACTTTCGTAATTTCAAGTAATCGTGAATATAATTTGATTATTTGTAATCGTAATCAATTACTAATCAAAAATTTCTCACCTAGGATTATATAATGATTATAATTCTTTTTGAAAAATTATCTAATTGATTACTATTCGTAATCGAAATTTAACAGCTATGTTATGAGGCATCGTAAAAAATTAAAAATTGAAAATAAACGTTATCAGCAACGAAAAAATATTTTCTTCATTCATAACTCTTATTTCAGAGAAAATTTATTTGAATTTATATGTTCCTAAGAATTTTTTTTGAAATTCGAAAAAAAATTTGCTCAGGGTGATTCGAGTTAATATCACTTTTATAGGTATATATAATTACTATATATTAAGGTTTTTTTATTTTAAAGGTGCTTGTCTGAAGAGGCTTTAGAAGCAAAGCACAAGGACATCCGCAAAACTCGCTTGTTGCATACAAGAAAAACATCGCGAGAAAACACAAACAAGGACTGGATGTCTCATTTGCTGCTGTCTTCGGATCCACTTATATCTTTAAATCGTAATATAAAACAAAAAAGACACCAATAGATGAGGAAATCAAGAAATATGTATATTATATACGAAAAAAGTGCTGAAGTAGTTATTTCTAACGAATACAAAAATATTTTTCAAATTTATTTTCCTGAAGAAAGTTAAGTGAATAATATTTTAATAATTATTTGAAATATGTAATAAATTATTATCTAGTATAAAATATAGACCTCATTCATTTATTTTCAATGAGTTTCGTCTTATATATTAAAAAATTATATATTTTCTAACAAACTAAAATTATGTAATATATCTTTGAATGAAGGGTATGCTACAAACTGTACTTTGCGATCGTGTGCTTTTTGAATGCAGTATAAAAATGACAGTGAAAAAAATTTATTGAACTTACAATTAAACATAAATGTGGGAAAATTTCATGAAAAACAATTTAATATAATTATTCGAGTATAAAATAATTATAATAGCATACCCTTCATACCCTCAATGAAATTGTGATCAATAATTTTTCATTAAAATTTATGGAAAGTTAGAAAATTTTCTTCTGCAATTATTAAGAAAAAGTTGTTATTTTCTTACAGGGTTGAAAATATTCGAAATGTTAATCTCGTATATAAGAAACCAACACGTCAAGTTTTATTTAACTCTGTCTAATGGTACTTACGTCATGCTGTAACAAACAGATAGACAGAAAAACAAATTTAAAAATAACGTGTTTGCATTCCGCATCATTTGACATGTTTAAAAAAAACAAAAAACAAATTGGCCATTTCAGCCCTTGAAAGGACTTTGACCGAGCTTCTAATGATCAATTGTGTTGTGTGTGTTATTAAATGTTTGCACACAATTGACCTAGAACTGGACCTACATGTTTTATGCCGACTCCGAACGGCTAAAGTACATGTTCTCAAGAATTTTTCATGATATTATTTACTCTCTGATGTTTGCCATTGTCTGCAGAGAGGTGGTGACCGATCAGAAAAATTTTTTATTGAAAAAACTTTTTCGCCGCGGCTGGGGATCGAACCCGGGCTCCGAGCATGCTAAGCCACACACTTAACCTTCATACCACGGTCACCACATGTTTAACCAAAAATTAATTATAAAAAAATTTGCTTAATACCAGTTATTTTTCCATCACACTTTTATTATAGTAGGTATAATTTTCTGAATTCGAGCTCTATTTTAAGATATTTTTCCCTCAAAACAGTTACATTGTTAGGCCGCTTTTACTTTATTTATAAAATTATCTCTGCTAAAACAAGCAAATATCAATTCCAAAACTATACAAAAGTCTTTCATTTAATGTCATGCAAATGACAACAATAAACAGGTTGCTCTGTAGACAAAAGGATGCACCCGGAAACCGTAAAACGGTCGCGGCGGGTCAATCTTTTTATTCGGCACCACAATAAGTTTTGTACGACGCCAAGTTTCGAAACACAAACAAATACTTAAAACTGAAAAAGTTATGTGCTTGTTTAGATTATATTTTTTCTTTTTCTTTATTTTGCGGTGCTTTTGCTTATTTTCTGCGAAAATCATTTAATAGCATTTAAGTTTTTTTTTTTGTTGTCTTTTTGAAAATTGTTTATTTTTCATGTTTTATAAACAGTTTTTGGTATTGTGATTGTTGCTTTTTGTTTTGCTTGTTTGCTTGTTTTCACGAAAGTTTTGTCACCTTTTAAGCATCACTTAAAATATACGTTTTCTCTACGTTTGCGTCGTGAAAAGCTGCAAAGTAAAGCTTTTTGTTATTGCTAAAAGTCACGCTTCTGTAAGCGGGCACATTTAATCTGCGCATACCTATAGCTTTGTGTAAGTATGAGTGTGTGTGTGTTTGTGTTTGTGTGTTAGTGCTTATGACTTCTAGACTATAGCGTCCAGTAATTTTTAAACGCTTGAATGACGTTCCCTTTTTTTTGTAGAGCTGGAGTTGAGCACTGCTGGCAACAGCTTGCCTGCTTATCGCACATTTTGATGTCCTTTGTGCAGCTTCTTTTTCTTCTTCTTCTTACTCTGCACTGCGTTGCATAGTATTGCGTTACGCTGCCTGACTTGCCGTTACTTTGCGTTGGCGTTACGTTGTGCAAATGACATTTATGTGAGCTTTTGTAGTTCGCTTAAGTGGATTTATGAAGATTGCACTTTTGTAATTTAATTCGTTAACTTAAATACGAAGTCCTTGCGCGGGGAATTGTTTTTGTGAAACTCTAACATCAGCATTGAAAAATGAAAAAGAAGCGCTAGTGAGCTGAGGAATATACAAGAGATAAGCAAAAAAACTTTTGCTGGCAAAGTACTATGACACAGAAATGACAGGACATCGAACCGAATAAAGTTTGTACATTGTATTTTTATTTATTTTTATTTTTTATTCTTAAGAGGATAAAGATTACAGCTTGTTCATTTTTAAATTTTATTATTATGAAGTTTGAGATGAAATAAGATACTGATGAAGTTGCATGGGTATAAAACACCCATTCGTGGAAATTCATGGCATAGGCCTAAATTGAGAAAAAATAAGAAGGTCGAATTTTTCACGTTATGGATTTCAGGTCAGTCTTTGATTGCCAGCTGCAGGCAATCAAAGGTATGAAGCTTAACGGCAAGAAAAAGTTCGTTTCATCACTGAACTTGTTATAATTTTTTGGCCATCTCAGTGTGAAAATTATGAAAGAGCCTTTTTATACCCTAAACCTGAAAGGTCAGGGTATATTAACTTTGTGCAAACGTTTGTAACGCATAGAACGAAGCGAGTCCGGTATAGAAAAGTATATATATTCTTGATCAGCGTCACCTCGTGAGTCGAGCTATTCATGTCCGTCCGTCCGTCCGTCCGTCTGTCCGTCTGTGTGTTGTCCGTATACACACGATAAGAAGAAGGAGTAGAGATAATTGAATGAAACTTGGTACACATGATCACATGCACCCAAGGATTTTCACTATTGAATCTTTTTGGAATCCGCTCACGGACACGCCTACCTCCCATACAATGCAAAAATTTAAAACTGCATAACTCAGCTCATTATAAGCCTAAAACAATAAAATTTGATGTGTATGTGTTTTATACCAACTTAAAGATGTCTTCGAAAAATGGACGTCATCCGCTCACGGACACGCCCACCTCCCATACAACCCAAAAATTGAAAACGCAATAAATAAGCCTGTGTTTAACCTACAGAGCTAAAATTTGGCACATACGTTTTTTAAAACAAAAAAAAGATGGTTGTGAAAAATGGACATCATACGCCCACGGACACGCCTACCTTCGATACAACGCGAAAATTGAAAACTGCATAACTCAGCTCATAGTTAACCTACAAAAATAAAATTTGATATGTATGTGTTTTATACAAACACAAAGATGTCTTCGAAAAATGCACGTCATCCGCTCACGGACACGCCCACCTCCCATGCAACCCAAAAATTGAAAACGCAATAAATAAGCCTGTGTTTAACCTACAGAGCTAAAATTAGGCACATATGTTTTTTATGACAAGAAAAAGATGATTTTGAAAAATGGACGTCATCCGCCTACGGACACGCCTACCTCCCATACAACGCAAAAAGTTTAAAACTCAATAAATAAGGTTATGTTTGTCATAGAGAAATTAAATTTGGTATGTATGTATTTTATACCAAAACTAAGGTTTGTTCAAAAATTGGGAGTAATCCGTCCATGAACTCGCCCACCTCCCATAGCGAAAGCACAATAAAGGCATTAACTGTGAGCTACAGGAATAAAACTTTGTATGTGTAAATTTTTCATCAACATTTAAATGCATACAAAATATAGGCTTCATCCGCCCACGGACACGCCCATTTACAAAAATATTTACAAAAATTTTTTTTTGTTTTTGAAAAGTGGGTTTAGGGTATTTCATAGTCGGCCTAGACCAACTTTGAACTTCCTTTACTTGTTTAATACTCAATATTGTTCTTTTTTAAAGAAATTTATAAGAAATATTCTTCAATAGAAAAATATTCCTGAGAGAGTAAAATCTGCCGTTTAAGACATTTTGAGAATATTAAAATTAAAGCAGACAGAGTGTCACAGAGAACATTCGAGATAGATAGCTATACTTCAGCCTACCTGTCTGAATCGGCGTTATTTCTTCGGGCAGCCTAAAAATTTGCGCCAGCCTCTTTTGCCGTGCACTTGCTGGCGCCAGTTAGAAATTCCAAGCATCTTCAGATCATCCAGTACCTGGTATTTCCAACGAAGATGGCTCTTCCTCGACCGCGTTGACCGAAGCTAGGTACTTAATCGAATAATTTTTGCGCTAGAGCATCGCCGTTCATTCTCTTGACATGACTTAGCCAGCAAAACTGATCGATTTTTAAACGCTTGAGCTCGTAAGTCCATCGAATTCAGTACTTGCCATTGACTTGTAGATTGGACCATAGATCTTGCAAAGGATTTTCCTTTTTAACGCTCAAAAAATCAACGTACAAGTTTGTGATGAGTATAGTAGGACGGGCATGATTATTGACTTATAGCGCGTGCATTTTGTTCATTGAGAGAAGGTTCTGCTTCTCAATTGCTTTGAGCCCAAAGTGAAACCTGTTGACTAGAAATATCCTTCGTTTTATCTCAATACTGATATCATTTGAGAAGTTAATGTTGGATCTCAGGATCTCTCCATAATTTTAAAGTGCTGTAGGATGTTGTTATAAGTAAACAGTATTAAGTGGTAAAGATTATTAGGTACTTTACGTATTAGTATTGGGTACTTTCTATTACCTAATACTACTATGATTATTATGACTATCTAATACCTATTATGATTTCATTTTGAAATCAATTTCGCTGAATTTAAACATCTCAAAAGCTTTTCTCATCGCTTTCTCAATCGTTAACTAAGAGTATCTCAATCCCCAAATCAATAAAACACATGCCAACAACTAATAAAATGTATTGTGTACAAATAAAAGTAGCAAATAACTTACATAATAGAATGAACAAAATTTTAATTAAGCCTCAACGAGCGTCAATTCCAAGTGTCCAAAGTTAATTAAATGATTTGATCTCATTCTCATTCTGAGTATGAATCAAGAATTTACTGTTGCTTTCTTACTCAGTCTACCTCTCTCCCTCTCTCTCTCTCGTTCTCTCACTATCTCTTTTGCTTCGTACTTTTTGCATCTACTGATTTTCACTCCCTCACTGAGCATGAACTTAATTATATAATTGAAGTGAGGTTAGCATTTTGCACAACTGAGTCACTTTGAACCACAACAAATTCCCGAAACACCATATCAAATGTCAAAGAAAGTAGCAACGAGAGAGAAATAATGTAACAAGTGATACCGTTACCAACTAACAAACAAACGGTCCAATGTTACGCATCGCCATATTGCAGATTGAAGTGTTTTGCAATGAAATAAAATGGAATTGAATGTAGGTACGATACGTTAACGTATCGCCTTGTAACGTTTCATTAACATTTGCAAATTGGTTTCAATTCATTGCAGACATTTAAGTGTTGCTGCTATCCACATTCGAATCTCTATCCTTGTACATATCCTTCCTCGCTGTCGTCTTGTCACTGCTTCTTAGTGGCAGTTTTAATTTCATTCTCGTATGCATGTCCTTGTGCTGAACAGTAGCTAGCTATAGCATCGACATCAATTGCCCAAATCACTGAGCTAAACAAATTCATTGAAATTGCAATTTATGCAAAGCTATCCCGTAACATAGTGCTACTTTACACGCCCCCCAACAAAGTGGGCGTAGTCTCATGACTTGACTTTGCCAAATATATGTTTTGGAACTTTTGCGTTAAACGCATGCGAAAGCATTAAATGGTCACTGCGGTCACTAATACAGGCGCACACAGCCATACATACAAGAAGATACGCATTAACACAAACTTGCTGGTCATTGTATGTGCGAGGCTTTATGTGTTTTGTGTGTGTGTGTGTGACCACTAACCAACACAACGGCACTAGGCAAAGTGGCTAATTAATTAAATTGTATTTCAATGGTAAGAAGTGCTGGCCATACAGGGTGAGCGAGGTATAGTGATTGCGCACAATTCCAGCTAACATGGCATGCAATAATGTTACTTATGCGAAGTGTTTGTTACTTCAACTTATCTTACAAGAGTTACAACAAAAACCATTTGTAGAACAATATGTTGTGTCCAGTCAAGCAGCCCCTTAAGACATGATTGAAAATTATAACTTTACGCATTATGAGTACCTCTAGCTTAAAATAAACGCATACTTGCTAGTAAACTTTGAAAGTAGCTTATATGCTTTAAAAAGAAAATTACAAAAAAAAAGAAATTCAATAAATAACTACACTTTACAAATGATAGCCTCTTTTATGAGTGCATAGTCCTGTATGCACTCATAAAAGTCCCATGAGAATTCTGTAAGATTTTGAAAAACTCTATTTTTGATTATAACGAAATTCATCTTGTTACATAAAAAAATGTACTACCTATTAAATACATATGAAAATCTTTAAGCTTTAGACCGCCAATGGTTTTAATATTGAAAAGTCAGTAGTTTGTGCTAAAAATCTTTTATATAAGTTCGCAAAACTATTATAGTTAACGTCTGATCAATATAACGGGCCTATAAATAGACTTAGCGGCGGATTTTTATTTCTTTTCAAAATGCATGTATTCTTTATAGACTTATACAGGTATATCTAGTGTGGGTTGCATGGGAGGTGGGCGGATGACGCCCTTTTTTGCCATACCCAGTTTTACTTAAGTCAAATATAAACCATTAAGCAGTGTTTTTAATATTATGGTTTGTATTGAAGGTGGGCGAGTTTGTGTGTGGATCACGCTCTTATACCCTAAACCTGAAAGGTGACAAAACAAAGATGGTTTTGAAAAATGGACGTCATCCGCCTACGGACACGCCTACATACCATATAACCCAAAAAGTGTAAAACTCAATAAATAAGGTTATGTTTGTCATAGAGATATTAAATTTGGTATATATGTATTTTATACCAAAACTAAGGTGTGTTAAAAAATTGGGAGTAAACCGTCCATGAACACGCCCAACTCCCATAGCGAAAGCACAATAAATGCATTAACTGTGAGCTACAGGAATAAAACTTGGTATGTGTAAATTTTTCATCAACATTTAAATGCATATAAAATATAGGCTTCATCCGCCCAAAACATTATTTTGTTTTTTGAAAAGTGGGTTTAGGGTATTTCATAGTCGGCCTGGACCGACTTTAGACTTTTTTTACTTTTATTTTTAATGAAAAATACATATATAACAAATTGTATTCCTGTAATATACAGTTGTGGTCAAAATAACAGCAGTGCTCTAAAATTCAGACATGCTTGAATACATAATATTAGTCTAAACAAGTAAAGAAAGTCTAAAGTCGGTCTAAGCCGACTATGAAATACCCTAAACCTACTTTTCAAAAAACAAAATAATGTTATTGAAAATGGACGTGTCCGTGGTCGGATGAAGCTTATATTTTATATGCATTTAAATGTTGATGAAAAATTTACATATACCAAGTTTTATTCTTGTAGCTCACAGTTAATGCCTTTCGCTATGCGAGGTGGGCGATTTCATGTACGGATTACTCCCAATTTTTGAACACACCTCAGTTTGTGTATCAAATACATACATACCAAATTTGATCTCTCTATGACAAACATAATCTTATTTATTGAGTTTTAAACTTTTTGGGTTGTACGGGAGGTAGGCGTGTCAGTGGGCCGATGACGTCCCCAAAAAAAAAATTTGTTTTGTCATAAAAAACATACGTGCCAAATTTTATCTTTGTAAGTTAAAGAGAGGCTTATTTATTGCGTTTTCAATTTTTGGAATGTAAGGGAGGTGGGAGTGTCCGTAAGCGGATGACACCCATTTTTCGAACACATCTTTGTATTGATATAAAACACATACACACCAAATTTTATTGTTATATGTTAATTATGAGCTAATTTATGCAGTTTTCAATTTTTGCGTTGTACGGGAGGTAGGCGTGTCCGTGGGCGGATGATGCCAATTTTTCCAAACTGTCTTTGTTTTATCATAAAAATCACACGTGCCAAATTTTATCTCTGTAGGTTAAACGGAGGCTTATTTATTGCGTTTTTAATTTTTGGGTTGTATGGGAGGTGGGCGTGTCCGTGGGCAGATGAAGTCCATTTTTCGAAGACATCTTTGTGTTAATACAGAACACATACACACTAAATTTTATTGTTATAGGGTAATTATGAGCTGAGTTATGCAGTTTTCAGTTTTTGCGTTGTACGGGAGGTAGGTTTGTCCGTGGGCGGATTCCAAAAATATTCAATAGTGCAAATCCTTGGGTCCATGTGACTATGTGTACCAAGTTTCATTCAATTATCTCAACTCCTTCTTCTTATCCTGTGTATACGGACAACACAGACGGACAGACGGACGGACGGACGGACATGGATAGCTCGACTCACGTGATGACGCTGATCAAGAATATATATAATTTTCTATACCGGACTCGCTGCGTTCTATGCGTTACAAACGTTTGCACAAAGTTAATATACCCTGACCTTTCAGGTTTAAGGTATAAAAAGTAGGATCCGGAAAACCCGATATAATTTCTATATAAGCTTTCAACGCTGATTCCAAGTATGTACTCAATTTTTACCGTTGTGGTAGGATTTACAAGATACAGGGTGTTTTAAACTTTTAACACTTGTCTAGTTTTATTAATCCAGAATCTAAACAACACACCATAAGATAAAAAATTAAATTTTGTATTTTAGAGAAAATCTGAAATGAACCAACAGTATATCAACTTCTTTCATGTTATGTTGTAGCTATAATTAAGAGATCATCAAACGAAATATCGCCAAATTTTTTATCTTTTGTTTTAGCGGAGATATACTCAAGGCTCAATGGGTACGTCAACAAACAGTTTAAGAGGCAGTTTAAGAGCTGCCAATGCACTCTGAAAAATGCACTGTTTGGTACGGTTTGTTTGCCGGCGGCAAACAACCCCCCTCTCCCCCTCAAAATGGAAGAGACGGACTTGTGATTTGTGTGTGCGACGGTGCCACATGCCACACGGTCCGAGATACTATAGACTTATTTAGAGGCGAGTTTGGTGAGCGGTTAAATTTACGTTTAAAAGCAGTCCAATGGCCGCCACGATCATGCGATTTTACCCCACTAAACTGTTTTTTGTTCTAGTTGCAGTCTCTCGTATACAGAGACAAGCTAGCCACAATTGCAGGCCTTGAAGAGATATCGACCGAATCCCTTTGTATTGCCGTTTTACGACTTTTTTCTTATATTTTGAGTTGAGCCCCTCATCACCTAAATAACCGATGAAATTTACTCCAAATTCCTTATATTATATCGTGATTTTGTAAACACTTACATACTAACCCAAATTATTTGTGGGAATCAATGATTCAGTTCCTAAATAATTCCGATTGGCTTTCGAAACTGCTGAAAAATATTTTACAATTTTCAAAATCTGTTTCTTAAAAATCCCTCTTTGGAAAAGTGTCGTAAAGACCTTTCGTTAAAAAAGATATTATTTCGATAGGAGTCACCATTTGCTAAATCATGCTTATAGGTATAACATAAATATATCACTGGACAAAAACGGGTGAACAGCAGAGAAATCAAACCAACATATTTTTTCTATAAGCCCTTATTTCTTAAAATCGGATAATATTTGGGATTTAGAGAAATTTTTATGAAGCAAATTCGGGATACATAAATAACATAAATACACATAATAAATACATAAATACATTTTATGAAAATAATGAATTGTGAATTTTTCCAGTAGTCACATTTTGTTTTAAAAAGTTAACCGGAATTAATTTTTTTACTGAATTACATAACTTCACTATAAACTTAATTCCTACAGAGTTTGCGTAAGTTAAGTGTTTAAAAAAATAACGATAAAAAAGAACGAAAAATTACGATTTAAGAGGGAATTTCTTTCCTCCGAGGGAACCGATGGTCCACAACTTCAGGCTTTATTATTTTGTCTTACCTTTGAACAAAGTGTTTCCCAAATATTTCAGCTGCCTTAGTGGATTCATGCTAAAAGATGAAAAGACAACTTAAATCGAAGTATTGTCAACTACCCCGCAAGTAGACAGAAACAGAACTTAACAAACATTAAACAATAACCGAATTTGTGAAATATAAAAATGGGGTTTTCACTCATCTGATAAGATGTGTGATTACTTATTATGTTACTCATTTTGATTGAATCCTATATTGCTTGGTACTACAATAATTTTGGTGGAGGGGGGGCTTTAAGCCCCGAAAGATGTGTTCCACGTTTCATGCACGAGTTCACGAGGTAACTCTGATAAACATTAGATATACATTTATAAACCGGACTCGCCTATTTCTAGGTGTTACAAAAGTTTGCACAAGTTAATACACCTTGACCTCACAGGCTTATGGTATACAAATTTTACAATAACTGCAGAGACACATCCATTTATAACAGTGATGCACAGCGTTGGCAGAGCTTCCAACACAAACGCAACATTTTTGTCTAAGTATGTGTGTACAAGACAAAAATTCAACATAACAACCCAGCTAGCATTTTGTGAAAATTTCGATCATAATTGAGTCATATTTGACTCTGCATAATGATTGAAAACAATCAAATTCGCGCTCATTTTTTGATCAAATATGACTCTGTTGTCGGGAGAAAACGGTACCCTAGAGATGACTCCTCATGAATACTCTTTAATGGTCATTCTTTTCAATCATTTTTCAGTCATTTTTGAAGTGTTTTGTGACTATAATATGATTGCTTTTTATAGTAATTTCTTACTCATTTTAATGGTGATTTTTGACCATAATGTGGTTGCCTTTTCTAGTCATTTTTTACTCATTTATGAAGGTATTTTTGACCACAATATGATCGCTTTTTGCAGTCATTATTCACTCACTTTTTTATATGAAATATAGTTCATAGTAAGCTAAGTATACAATTAGATCGCGAGCAAAATTTTTATTTCGTGGTTCAGTTGGTTAAGCGCTTGTTATTTTGATATGAATTTTGATATCCCAGGTTCAATTCTCAAGCCAGCTCTAATATTATTTTATTTTTATTAAAATTTATACCAGCAAATAATTTAAGGGAAAATTGCATTTCATTACAATTGACCAATTTTCCATCACCAGGATTTGAACGCGGACCGTCGCTCATCATAGTCCAACACACTAACCATTATGCCAATCGCCTGATGGCGTGTGAGCGAAAAAATTCAAACAAAACAAGCAAACCGAACACGAATATTGCATGAACATATAATGTTGTAAACAGTTGTTGTAAAAAATGTTGTTCTTAAATCACATTTTAATCATTACGTTGATCAAAATGTGATCATTACTGTTTTTTTTCTTGTACGAGCGTTGCAATCATTTTTTGATCATTTTGTATAGCAAAATGTGATTTTTGGCATTATTTATTTTCTTGTTCTTCTTCAGTTGTTACTTATAATCATTTTTTGGTCATACAAACGAGTCAAAAATGACTCATAATGGTGATTTTTAAAAAAATGATCATCCAAATGCTAGCTGGGAATTTGCGCATAAGATGCTTACTCCGTGAAGATCAAACGCAAACTGATTCAATGCTATCGACGAAGAAGTTCGGCAGCTTCGCACACACGACTTGTCTGTGAAAGCCGAGGGCTCCGCGAAGCTCTTATGTGCACCTCTGATTTATAACATTGGCTTAATTTTTTATATAATTGTTTCAAAATCATTTTTTTACTTGAGTTCCTCTATATATAAATTTTATGTTTGTTCTTTTCATACGAGTTTTGAAGTTTTGATTCTTGATTTTCTTGAGTTGGAAAATAACAAAAGTTTCTTGAAGCTAACTACGCATAAGTCGATATTTCTTGACATGTGCCTTGCTTTGACATTAAATTTATGTGTATTTGGATTCCATTAAAAAATAATTTTAGTATTACAATCTTTTTTTAGTATAGAATCCGATAACTAACGGAAGAAAAATATTGTTCATTAACAGAAGTCTTTGTTAATTTTTTTTTTTTAATTTTTAATCATTGCCTACTCAAGCTTGTATTGACAATTTTCTAGCAAACAACTACTTTACAATAAAGTAAAAAGAAAATAACTGCTTGTACAGGTAGAATACCAACAAGCAACAGTAGCAGTAGTTAATGTTGTTGCTACTTACAACTCGTAAATAGTCAAAGGTCAATATAGCGTATGACAAATAATGAGTTTTCCAATTAAACAATGAAACCAGATTCAAGCATCAACAAATATAAATCAACACAAAAGCATATCAAAACTCATGATAGACAAAGGAAGGAACGCACAATCAGGCATGAACTGAAAAACAGATCAATACAAAAGCCAGAATGCAACTATAATAAACCTCAAATTAAGCTGATAATCAAGAGAAGTTAAATGATAAGCATCATCTTCATCAACATCATTGTCATCTTCAACAACAGAGTCAGCTTTGTATATAAAGGTCATTAGCATTATTTGGAAATAGAATACTCAACTGCATAACTAGTTAAAGCATTAAATTTGAATAATTGTAAGATAAATGAAAAAGGT
This sequence comes from Tetanocera ferruginea, assembly GCA_958299015.1. Taxonomy (NCBI): domain Eukaryota; kingdom Metazoa; phylum Arthropoda; class Insecta; order Diptera; family Sciomyzidae; genus Tetanocera; species Tetanocera ferruginea. Next base: position 155,401,283 of record OY282642.1, on the reverse strand, counting down.
TACAGTAACATGATGTTAGAAATTAAGAATTTTTATCAGTCAATCATATACTAAGAACACATCCAGCTAAAGTTTATACAAAATATACCTGCTTACAAGTTCAACATATACAATAATTCAAGACTTTAATTTAGATTACAACAGAAGAAATCAAAAATAAGAGATCTAATAGGGGAATTAGTAAAAAATAAAAATAAAAATAAATTAAACAAACAATTACCTAAGAACTATCTTTGTATATCCACAATCCTTAACAAAATGCAAAAGCTAAGACACAATAAAATACGATTAAAGCAAAACAAGACACACAGATTTCCTTTGACTTGTACCTTAAGTTATTTGCATGTTATATGCTACAAAAGAAGAACTTCAGTCAGGTTGCTTAAACATTTCTTATATATTATATAGCAGAAAATATCCAAGCTGCTTTAAGTGAAGATAAAAAAAAAGGAAAATATATAGCTGCATGTAGCTGCATCGACCACTTATAGTATATTCATACGATTTAACTTTAACTTACATGCATTCAAATCTCATATAAATAAAAATATATCAAAAAAAAAAAAACAAAAAAAACACCTACGATAAAAACATTTACTAAGATGCATTCAAACGTTTGCTTAAAAGAATTCACTCAAATGTGAAAGTGCTTTACCGACAACAAGGACGAAGACAACAAACATGCATACGACTTGACTGAATACTGTGCGCTACTTGAGCATAAATTGGGCTACTTCAAGCACAAGGACTTGAGCAATGTCAGTAGCTTATCTCAAAAAGGGATCATCATCAAAGCGTGTACTTCAACTTTACTGGTATTCTAAGAAAGCAGACAGTGTAGACAAAGCTTAAGAAAAATATTATAATAAAATCCAAGAAATATCGTCGTGCATAGTATGTCTGACCTTTACTTAGTGAAAAATATCAAAAAAGAGTTAGGAAAGGCCACAAAAAAAAAAAAAACACAGCCAAGACATACAAACTACAATAGCTGCAAAAATTATATCATTACTTACATTTTAAATTATTACTCTAAAGGAAAGCCACCCACTCATGCAAGTCTCCACCATATTATTTAGCTTTCAATTCCCACTTCAATTTCGTAAATTGAATGAAAATTTCATTCCAACAACAAGCATATAAATCGGCACCAACTTCAGATAACAATATAATGTAGAGCGCCAAGCTTCAGAGGACCAATTCTGAGACTCAGAATAGCGCCAGCTACTGCGCATATTGCTCGTTGCTATTCTTAAAAAACAAAAAAAAAAAATAAAATAAAGCGGAAGTTAATTTACTACGTAACCTATACTAAATACACATCCGGCTGAAAGCGGCACAATAGAAAGCGCACAAATAGCGCCAGCCAAGAAGAAAAGGCGCCCAAAACATGGCAGTCGTAGAAGTAATAAAAAACTATTTTATCACTTTGCAATTACTTACTACACAATGAATAAGGGCTAAGGTGGATTTGTTTTTGTTGTTATGGAAGCAGTTGTGGCGACGCACAGTGGTTGACGCTCATAAAAAAAATGCAAAATAATACGAACAATGTATGGCATATGAATAAGAACAGAAAAACTATTTTGAAATACGCCCACAAACACGCCCATATGACGATATGCATAGAGTGGACAAATTTTAGAGCATACGTTTTGGCCTGTTATATATTCCGAGCTCAAGACATTTACTTTTAACCCTCGAGGACTATCGTCTGGGTGGAATCCACCCATAAGGCTGAATTTCTTGGAGAAGTATATAATTTTTCATGAAAATCATCACTAAATTATAATGTTATCCTCATTTGAATGTTTATTGATGTAAAGAAGCATTATTTACTCGTTTAAACTAAGGTGATATTTACATAAAGCCAGTTTATAAAGAGGCTTGGGTAGTTCACACCCACGATAGTAATGGCGTTTCAAAATTGTGGGTGCTTTTCACCCACGATAGTAATCAGTAATGAAATATTGTATGTTATTCCTTATATAAAATCAAAATAAATCACTAATATTTGCAAAAGTTTTACCTACCCTCTCTGTAGGTACTACTATGAATCAACTTTCCCAGATACGAACTAATCTATGTTGATATGTTTAGTAGATGTAATGAGTATCTAAAATTTGTAAGTATTTAGCTTTTCTTTTGAAAAAAAATTTTACTTTGTGCCGAAAAAAATTATTAAATAACTTTTTCTTATATACATTTTTAGCTTTCCAAATCAGTTAACCAAAAGCCTATGGCGTAAAAACTGAAAAAGTTACAACTGATTTTCCAGAATGTATTTTTTAATTTTTTATTTTTTTTCTCTAATTGCTATGTTCCTAAGTAAACGATTTTATAAAAAAAAACAAAATGAATTATATGTAAAATATTCTTGTTTTTCAGTAGTTGGGTATTCATTCTTAAAAATAAATTAATTATTTTTATAGTTTCATTTGAGAGATGAGAAACGCAGATACTAACTGTGTATGGGTGGATTACACCCAACTATAGTACTGACGTTAGTGAAATAGACGATAGTCCTCGAGAGTTAAAGAGGTTATTGTAAAGAGTGTTCCAATAGTAGGTGAGGCACTTTGTTATCGATTAAAATTTGCATTATTGTCCTTTTTCCGCCATATTTTCTGTCACTTCACGAAAGAACAGCATTGAAATCGTACAACTTTTAATCTAAAATTTCAAGTGAATGGAGCAAATGATCGATTCACCAAAAATGGAGTCGCATTCACCACATTAGTGAAGCAATTGTACGCAACATCTTAATATATAAAAGACAAGCGTCCTGCTCCGTGCTCAATATCGTAAAACCTGTTCAGCCTGGACCAGAACCTGTTGTAAAATTATCTATTTGAAATCTTTGTATGTACTATATTTTTTAAAACCTGTTCAGCCAGGACCAGAACCTGTTGTAAAAATATCCATTTGAAATGTTTGTACTTACTTAACCATTTAAAACCTGTTCAGCCTGGACCAGAACCTGTTCTTAAATTATGTATTGGAAATCTTTGTACTTGAAGGCTATCGTCATTTTCGCTTCTTAAGTAACAGAACCAGAGCCTATTCGGTCTGCATAAACTGAACAGCAATTATTCATTCAGTGACGTTGGTGTCAATTTAAATTGATAGAATTAAATCACAATGTTCGGTCTTCTGATCCAAGTTTTAGCGATTGGCTACTCAAGTTAGGAAATGGAGATGAAGATATCTTAGAAATTCCCGATAATTTTGTTTGTAAAGGTTCGCTTATTACCTCTTTCAATGGCTTGCCTAGAATAATCGTGGACAATTTTTTGGAGCATATATTCCCATCATTTAAGCAATAAAAGATTAAAAAACATCCCTCTGATTTTTACATGAGCTGCTTTGCTTTTGGCAGGCTGTCTAATTTAATGGAAAAAACCATGATAACGTTGTATTATAATATTTTAGTTCAACTAAAACAATCGGAGACAAATGCAAATGCGTTATTTATGGAAATTTTATTATAAAAAAAAAACTATATTTTGCACACCAATCACAATAATCACTTCTTTTTTGCAAAATTTATTAACACGCGATATAAAAAACTTGAATCTAACTAAGTTAAACGTTATATATCTCCCTTAAATTATTTTTATCATGTTGGCACAACTTCATTTCATAATACCAACCTATTTCATTTTAGAAAAGACGTTGGAAAATAAAAAAAAATGTTTTTCCGAAGTGTCCAAATGGACAAATCCATTGAAAGGGTTAAATAGATTTTTGGCGATACTTTGAGTCCGAATAACATCAACCGCTATTACAAAATTGCTATCCTGTGCCCACAAAATTCCGATGTGAACGAAGTCAACGAGCAAGTTCTAAATAATTTAGTTGGTGACACAGTGACAGATCTGAGCACGGATTAAATTGAAGACAGTGATGATAACGATAAACAAAATTACCCTGCCGAGTTTTTGAATGAATTTTATCTTTCAGGAATGCCACTGCATAAGTTAAACCTCAAAATTGGAAGTATTATAATACTTCTTCGAAATTTCAATACCAAAAGAGATATCTGTAATGGAAGGTGGTTAGTTTTGAAAAACCTAATAACTTAATTAATCATCGCACAGGTATTGACAGGCGCACTGGCGAACATGAAATAGTTTTCATACCTACAATTGATTTGGCCCCGACAAACACAGATTTGCATTTCACTCTCCGGAGGCGACAATTTCCAATGACCATAAATTTTCAATGACCATAAATAAATTGCAAGGTTAAATATTGCAAAAAGTAGGAGTTTTTCTAAAAGAACTGGTATTAAGTCATGGGGAGTTTTAGAGCGCTGATGATGTAAAACTAAGCATTATAGATGGCAAGGGACAATGTTAATTGGTTAAAAATTCTAAGAATTTTATTACTAGAAATGTTGTATTTAAGGAAAATTTATCAATATAATTTAATAAACATGTTTTCAAATAAAAACCTTTGTATATAAATCCAATAAATTTTTTGTCGCATTTTGTACTCTAATTGGTTCCTTCCCGTCGTAGGACGGGCTTTTACACTAGTTATGAATAAATTTGATCAAACTTGGTCCGTACTTGATGTGCCGAAGCCAACCAGAGTGAGGATATATTGCAGTACTGAGAATATTCCTGCCGTAAGTGCAAGTGGCATTGTGTCGACTGAAATGTTTTTTCGTTATCGCTCGCAAGAATTGGCCATTTCTGAGACCTCCGGCAAAAACTTTTGCACTAGGACTTGAAGTTAGACACATATAAAGTCCAACTGAAGCAGCAGCGGCGCTATACCACACACAACTCACCTCAATTTTAACTTTTTGAGTCGCAAATTCCAATACCGTGTAATATCTCGTCGCGAGATGTGAATAAGCCGGTCAGATCATGCGATTTGACGCTTTTGTGATGTAACAGAGACAGTTCCAGACTTGAAAAGCAATATTACATTGGTAATTCGGGCCATTCTAGAGTAAATACTGCAAAATATCATGGAAAATATTACCGAAAGAATGAGATAACTATCTACAGAATAGTAATGGTGAACATATCATATATCATATGAAATAAAATTCCGAACCGTTTGCGTTTTATTCAAAATCAATACCACACGTCTTCATAGAACATCCTTTATATGATAGTGTTTGCCATGGATGAAAGAATACAAGGTTACGACGTCCGCAACCTTTACCGCTAGATGACGTAATTGGAGTCACCTTTCCCAATTAGCTAAAAAAGGATGGCAATAGGATAGCAACATAGAGATGACAACATTCCTTCATCCATGGTGTTTGCGATAACTAGTATGCCTGTAAGTATGCCAAAGAAATCTGTTAGATTTTGAACCCAGAGTCTTTATCTTTCTTAAAGATATTTTTTACTCAGTTAGGTTTTCTTTTTTTGAACAAAGTTTATTGCAGATAAAATAAGCAACATGCAAAAGGTTCTCGGATTATTTTTTTAAGCCATAAATTTTGTACGCCAGTTTTTAAGCGTTTTAACAGTAAGCAACTCTGTATTTGTCTACACAAATCACCTCTGAAAATGGTTTTGTTCCGATATAATTTCGTTTATCATGTTTTTTAGACAATTCTTAAAGAATGTGAGGGGGAAAAAAGCTCATAACTTTGTGAATTTTTCTTTCACTTTTGAACCACTGTGCTGGTAAAATCATTTAAATAACCTGCATTTTCTGACCTAAACTACAATAAACACTAGTTTTCTCTTTATTTTTTTTGCATTATCACGCAAATTTTTGGCCAAAAACTCAAACTACTAAAGCAACAACTACAACAATAACTAAATATACATATAATATAAAATTATATATATACAGCGAAAAAAACTACAAAAGTCAGAGCAGGCGGAAGGAAACTCACTTGATAAAAAAAAAAAAAACAAAAATCTACTCTAAGCGAACAAAGCACTCGCTTGCATTTGTTGCTGCGGCAGAAATGCACTGCATAAAAATCCCTAGACCGGCATTTATTTAAATTTATACCATACCATAGCGTAACGTAACAAAACGTAACCTAACCTAATGTAATGTAATGCAATTGTAATTCGCACTACTAGCTCAACCTCTCGTTTTCGGTCAAATGGAGTGTTTTATGTGTGCACAAGAGACGGCAACAATTCAGTTTGAAAATGCATTTACTCTGGTATTAACTCTGGTAGGTTTGTTAATTTTTTTTTTTATTTTTGCTCCATTTTACCTTTCATTGTTTCCATTTTGTTTTTTTTTTTTCTCTCTTAAATTGCAATTCGCAGAGGAACTGCAACTATAAGATGAAAAATTCTCATTTTTATGCAGACATTTTCATTAATGTTTTGTCCATTCATATAATAACATCACACTGGCGAAAAAATATGTACCTTAAAAGATTCATGGTAAGTTCATGGTAAGTTCATTCATGGAGTTTCATGGTAAGAACTTGCTTACTTTATTTACAAAATTGTTGAGGTTGAGGTTTGAAAAAAGAAATATTTTCAAATAATTGAATGAACCAAATTTGTTTTTGTTTTTTTCCGGAATTTTTATTTACAATGAGTTGAACTTCAAGTAAAAATTTAGATACGTATTGCTTGATCAGAAATCAGAATTATGAATGTTATTTATTATTAAAGTTATGAATAAAATTTTTCACCATATTAATAAAATTCGCTTGAAACAAAAAAAAATAAATTTAACGATGTAGGAGTACAACATATTCGAATAAAAAAAAATATCGAATAATCCATCTCAAAATTATCGGTTCTTCTAATAACTTAAAATGGTTGATTCAAATATAACCAAAATCAGAAACACTCTGTTTTTAAGTCGAAAAACATAAAACCACAAACTACGTACCGCTAAAGTTCATGTTCTCAAGAAGCTTTGCAGGGCATTATTAAATTTCTAAGTTTCTAAGGCTTGTCATTGTCTGCAGAGAGGTACCGGCCGAACAGAAAACTGTATTTCTTTTGAAGAAACCTTTGTCTGAGGTGTGGTTTGAACTCGGAATTCGGCCAGTATTCGTAACACCATCACCAACACTCAGAAAAAATACCTATCTTTCTCCAATAAAAAATTTCTCTATTTTCGATAATAACAATTTTCTCTTTTTTATACCCTAAACCTGAAAGGTCAGGGTATATAAACTTTGTGCAAACGTTTGTAACGCATAGAAGAAAGTGAGTTCGGTATTAAAAAGTATATTTGTATATTCTTGATCAGCGTCACTTCGTGAGTCGAGCTATTCATGTCCGTCTGTCCGTCTGTCCGTTCGTCCGTCCGTGTGTTGTCCGTAAACATAGGATAAGAAGAAGGAGTTGAGATAATTGCGTGAAACTTGGTGCATGTTTACATGAACCTAAGGATCCGAACTATTGAATATTTTTGGAATCCGCCCACCGACACGCCTACCTCTCATACGACCTTTAACTAAAAATAGTTGTTAATAGGGTTGTATTTAAGCTACTCAAATAAAATTTTAAATCAAAACGCAGATGTACCCGAAAAATGGTCGTAATCTGCAAATTAACACGCCCACCTCCCATACAACCAACAATATTTAAAACACTATTAAAAAGCTCATATTTGACCTAGGGAAATAAGACTTGGTATGGGTGCATTTTATGTCAAAACTGAGGTGTTGCCAAAAAATGGGCACCATATGCTCATCGACACGCCCACCTCCCATACAACCCGCTATGGTAAAAACTCTATAAAAGGGCGTATATAAGAGCTACAAAGATAAAACGTGGTATATGAGAAGAATGTATCAAAAATAAGATGTGTTCACAAAATGGATGCAATTCGCTCATGAACACGCCTATCTCCCATACAACCCACAATATTAGAAATACTATTAAGACCTAGGTTCATATTTGACCTAGAGAAATAAGACTTGGCATGGAAGCATTTTATATTAAAACTGAGGTATGCGCAAAATGGGCGTAATCTGCTCATCGACACGCCCAATATAAGCCGCAATATAAACCAGATTATTTAAACCTGTATAAATTCTATAAGTATAAAGAATACATGAATTTTGATTGGTAGTTATGTCTATTTATTTAAATATTTTAATATCATAGGAGGTTTAGGGTATTCCATAGTCGGATTAGACCGACTTTACACTTTCTTTACTTGTTTTCAAATAAAATTTTCTTCAATTAGAATAAATTGTCACATTTTCGAAAAAATATTTCTTCACTTGTGATAAATGGATATATTTCAATATCCCTAATAATGATAAGTATTTTTCTTGCACAAAAAAATTTTCATTTATAGAGAAAAATTTATTGAAAAAGGAAAATTTTTCCTATATTTTGGTAAAAAATTCACTATGCGAAGTATTTTCTTCAATAAAAAGAAATCTTTTCTCAAAAATAAAAGAGACTTCTTCTCTTAAAACGATATATTTTTATATATTTCTCTTTTTCATGAATGCTTTTTATAATTTTTAGTATCACATTTAGAGAAAAACATTCTCTGAAGCAAACTCTATACCATTTTTCTCTTAATATAATGCCTTTTTTATCACATTCCGAGAAACTTTTTTATGAGTGAAACTTCAAAATGTATACTATATTAAAACATTCATCATTCAACCAGAGTGCCTAGAGCCTGTAATTTTAAGAAACTTGCTGCAGTAACAGAGAGTGTTCTTGAAAACCGTGAACAGTCGCTTCATCTGTACTCACAGAAATGTGCCAGAAATGAAAATTGGACCCACAAAATGGACATTCCCACATTTAAGAGCTAGTTGTGGGCAAAATTTGAAGGAAATAATTTCCAAGCCTTGCATTGTAGAACCCAAACTATCATTCCAAATAAAGATTAGATTAACATCGATAAATATATTTGAATGTATTTTATTTAGAAAACAAAGTAGGTTACTTTTGTTGGATCAAACTATAGTTCCTGTTTCGATATAACAGAAGAAAGTCTGAAAAAATATTTTGATTTTAAAATTATGTTTTGTTAAATTTTTCTCATATCTTTAATTCGGATAACATTTTTATGTGCATCTACATTTAACTAAATAACTAAGGTATTTGCCTGAACAAGAGCAATTCTACTTATTCTCTTGTCTCTTGACTAACACAACGCTTCTCATTTTCATATGACGTACAACCTGAACTTTGTTTAATGATAACTGCTTTTACAGTTTTTTTTTTTTTTCAACAGCTTTTATTAATTAAAATTTTCTGTCCACCATCTAGATCCACAGCAGCACATTTGTGTGCAGAATATATTTATGTATAAATGTATTTTTTATTTGCTTGGCCACAAGTTGGCTCTTTAACTTCCATTACCACAAATTCTAATTCAATTACGCAGCCAGTGGAATGTCTTTGAACTGAGGTGCTCATCCGTAGGATGATACTTTTGTTTGGAGTTTTTGCTGATGTTCTTGTTGCTGTTGTTGCGTACTCGTTCTGTGCTATTTTGTTGCAAACAGACACGCACACAAACACATATCATGCAGTTGCATGGTGCACTTTATTTATATTTCATGACCCCCAAGCCACCTTCAACTCTCATCAACAACCTGGCCACAAAGCAACCGCATTCGGTTTTCAACATCCTGCCTTTGCATTTTGGGGCCCAGGCCAGCTTCATAGCTAACCACGTTATGCAATTTATGCCACTTTTCGTGAATTATTTCCGTTTTGGTTTCTGCAAAAGTGTTTTTTTTTTCTGTAGATTATATTTTTGTTGGTGTGCTATTTTTCTTGCTTCTTTGCTTTTTAATTTATTTTTTTTTTTACTATTGGCCTAGGACTATGCGCACGGCACCAATGTACCATTTTGCAAACCATAAAACAGACCTCAAAGGTGTGCAACAGCAACAACAGCAGCAAAAGCAACAGCAACTTTGTTGCTGCTGTTAAATTTGTTGCGCCTGATTCTTGGTCTGACCTGCAACTATTTGCTCGGTGCCTGCTTTCTGGCATTAACATCGGGAGCAGCACAACATTCTGCCGTGATCAGAAGAATGTTGGCTAAGTATTTTGCTTTCTGCGGTTGCTTGGGAATCCTTGATATGCATGCAAATACTATGGGAACAATTTAAAGCAATCCGCACATACACTAGCCCACTGACACCTTGCATTAGGAGTGCTCCTGAGAACTGCATTGAATATGTTGTTCATTTCTTCGCAATCAAGGCTTCATTCGATACGCAACGGGTAGATTCGATACCCAACGGGTGGTTTTTTTTTAATCTTTTGAAATTAAGCCAAGTTTTTTTTATTTTGTCTGTTTAGGCAAATTTAAAGTGTGTATAAAATGGGTTGGTTTTTTATACCTATACATTACAGAGCGCAGCGAGAAAATAAGTTTGTATATTGCTCAGAAAGGAATTGTCTTTGGCGGGTATGTTTACCATAACTTCCACCTATTTCTCAACTTCATCAGACTCCATCTGTAGATTCTGATAAATGAAAATACAAATTTATACGAATATAGGAATTTCATAAATTTCGTTCGAGTACTTTTTGACTTTGGTTTTAAGTTCAACACTAAATAAAAATCGATTCGATTTCCAATCGATCGGTTGGAAAGCTTTCAAATCTATAAAAAATTAAATTAAGAATGTTTTTGTAAAAGAATGCTACCCTTTTATATAAGCGGAATAGGGAATCAGAACATTCTGGGATGAATGGCATGAATCCATGATGAAGATGATGTTATGCCTCTAAGTACACCTCGGGATCTCTTATTGCAAAACAAATTGCCTGAAACAAACAACTTATTACTTATTTATGTAAGTCTATCTTTCCAGTAATTGTTTTGCGACAGATTGTATTATTTTTGAGATAACTTTCTCTAAAATAGATTTCGGACAATGGAATATGTTCGATTATATCATCCAACTTCCTGATGAACACGAGAAAATTACTATATATCTGATCACGACGAAAACAGCGATTCCTCTAAAAGTGATGATGTTATTTCTGATAACGAAGACATACAAGCATTTGATAAATACATTAAATTGACCTCGACTACTCGAATATTCTTATGCTCCAAACAGTGGCGTTCCTAGGGGGGCGCGGGGTGCGGTCCGCCTCGGGTACCACCATTTTAGGGGTGACACCATTTCGATTTTTTATTTCTCAAAAAGACAGAAAAATTGATAAAATACTTTGCGGTAAAAAATTTGATTGCTGTTTGAAAATTTAAAATTTTGCTTGCAAGTCAAACAATGGGGAGGAAACATTCCGGAAACGCTTCGAGCTGTAAAAATCTGAAAACTTATTGTAACACAACGCAAATGAGTTCATGCGTAAAATTTGGGAGCAGCTTACGACGAAAATTCAGAAAAGGAGCTAGTTGTTGAAATTGATTCCGATTCTACGTAGGTACATAAATGCAGCACAAATCGATTTCGAAGCGCCAAAAACTAGAACGCATTAGAAATGCTCACTTTCATTGTCGAGTGGGACTTTTTGGGAACTTTTGGAAACCAAATATTTCTTTAGCATTGAAATTATTTCTAACAATTTGTGTATCAGTAGCTTCATGCGAAATAGTTTTTAAAGCTTAAATTAATTAAGACTTACTGAAGGTCTTCCATGGGATAGGCAAGAGTCCGTTATTGCTATTTTTATACCCCCACGCGTACTGCGTAAGGGGTATATTAATTTTGTCACGACGTGTGTAACACCCAAAAGGAGGCGTGGTAGGTATGGAAATATATATATTCTTGCTCAGCATCACCACCTGAGTTGATTTAGCCATGTCCGTCTGTCTGTCCGTCTGTCCGTCTGTCTGTCGACACGATTACAGCCGTAATTTTGAAGCTATCGTAATGAAATTCGATATTTAAGCTTTTTTTAAAAAAACTAAGGTCAAGTTCGAGAATGGGCTAAATCGGATGAAAACCACGCCTACCTCCCATACAACCCCAAAATTGAAAACTCTACAAAGAAGCTAATATTAAAGCTACAATACTGAAATTTGGTATATGTATATTCTATGTCAAAGCTGATATGTTTTAGAAAAATGGGCGTCATCCACCCACTAACACGCCCACCTCCCATACAACCCCAAAATTGAAAAATCTATAAAGAGGCTGATATTAAAGTTACAAGACGGAAACTCGGTATTTGTGTATTCAATGTCAAAACTGAGGTGTGTTAGAAAAATGGGCGTCATCCACTCATTAACACGCCCACCTCCCATGCAACCTCAAAATTGAACAATCTATAAAGAGGCTAATATTAAAGTTACAAGATGGAAACTCGGTATTTGTGTATTTAATGTCAAAACTGAGGTGTGTTATAAAAATGGGCGTTCATCCACCCACTAACACGCCCACCTCCCATACAACCCCAAAATTGAAAAATCTATAAAGAGGCTAATATTAAAGTTACAAGACGGAAACTCGGTATTTGTGTATTCAATGTCAAAACTGAGGTATGCTAGAAAAATGGGCGTCATACACAATCTAACACGCCCACCTCCCTTAAAACCCCAAAATTTAAAAATTTATAAAAAGGCTTATATTTAAGCTGCAGGAAAACAATTTGATATGTATGTATTTTAGACACATAAAAATAATAAAATCTCTCAAAATCACATACAAAAAGCTCATCAATTTAAGATTCTTCTATCCTTAAGAATCGGCCGTGGGGGTATTTTAACTTCGACCAAGTCGAAGATATACCTTACTAGTTTCCATTGAAAACGAGCTTGAAGTCAAAATTACTGATTCTGATGAGGTTATTTAAAATATTGCAACTCTTAAAGTAAGAAATGTCAGTATTTATGACAGCTCACAATGCATCGAAATGGTACGAAAATAGTCTAAATGGTACGAAAATTATCTATTTGTCTAGCATTCTCACTGAATTTCGTTAGGATCGGGTTACTTTTGTACGTACCTTCCACACAAATTATGTTAAAAATATATATAGATCCGTGGGAGGTATCCCTAAGGTCTAATCAATTTCTACCATTTTCAAAGCACATCTATTTCTCTAATTGCCTAGCCATTTGACCAAATTTTGTAAAAATAGGCCAACTTTGGCATGTATCTCCCATACAAAATAATGCAAAAAATTAATATAGGAAAAGTACCCCCTAGGAACTGACCGATTTCAACCATTTTTGCAATTTTTCTTTAATTTAACAATCGCGACATTTTTAAAAAAAATGTTTCGCCAGCGATAATAACTTTTAACTCATCATTTAATTTATAAACAAGTAAAGAAAGTCTAAAGTCGGTCTAGGCCTACCTTACCCTAAACCCACTTTTCAAAAACAAAAATTTTTTATTGTAAATGGGCGTCTCCAAGGGTGGATGAAGCCTATATTTTATATGCATTTAAATGTTGATGAAAAATTTACACATACCAAGTTTTATTCCTGTAGCTCACAGTTAATGCCTTTATTGTGCTTTCCCTGTGAGAGGTGGGCGTGTTCATGGACGGATTACTTCCAATTTTTGAACACACCTTAGTTTTGGTATAAAATACATACATACCAAATTTAATTTCTCTATGACAAACATAACCTTATTTATTGAGTTTAAAACTTTTTGGGTTGTATGGGAAATAGGCGTGTCCGTTAGCGGATGACGTCCATTTTTCGAAGACATCTTTGTGTTTGTATAAAACACATACATATCAAATTTTATTGTTGTAGACTTATTATGAGCTGAGTTATGCAGTTTTCAATTTTCGCGTTGTATGGGAGGTAGCCGTGTCCGTGGGCGATCGGGCGATTTTAAAACAAAATTTTTGACTACGGCACTTAATATATATTTAACAACCAAAATGGATAAAATAACAGTTACTAAATTCTGTAAAAGCAAAAGATTTGAAATTTAATTTGGGGATTATGTCAGTTTCTTTGGCGGTCTTAACCCCCAACATTATTGAGGATGTCACAAATGTTTTGGGGGGTATGACCTCTTGCAGGGATGGTTATAAATATCGTTTTTAGAGAAAAAGACTTATTTATTTTTGAGAAAAAATTTGTTTTTATTGAAGAAAATACTTCTCCTAGTGAATTTTTTTCATTAAAATATAGGAAAAGTTTTTCATTTTCAATAAAATTTTCTCTATAAATGAGAATTTTTTGTGCGAGAAAAATACTTATCATTATTAGAGACATTGAAATATTTGCATTTCCAAAATATTTTTTTCGAAAATCTGAAAATTTACTCTAGTTGAAGAAAATTTTATTTGAAAAAGATAAAATTGCTATTATCGAAAATAGAGAAATTTTTTATAGGAGAAAAATATGTGTTTTTTCTGAGTGTAATATTTTCTTTGTAATATTTTTGTTCTGTTTTTTTAACAATTTGTTATTGTTTGTCATCTGTTGTTTTTTTCGGAAAACACAAAGAGAATAATGAAAACACAAAATCTCAACGAATTAGTTTCTTATTGCATTAAGAAATTTCTTATAGAGGTGACACCCATGGGTATCCGCCCCGGGTGACACCAAGCCTAAGAACGCCTCTGGTTCCAAAGTCTTTGTAAAACAGCAGTACAAAAATAGGTACCAAATCATAAAAACCAAATCAAGATCAGAAGCCTTTTCAGAAGTCTTTTGAGTATAACTTATACTATACTTATATTTAACTATGTTGATGATATATTCCAATGGTAAGCCCTGCTACCTCGGTTTACCCTCATCTGAACTCGAATTCTTTCCTCGCAAAATGATATTTCATAATTTTTTCGTAAGTCCACAACTTTAAAGAGGAAAGTATATATCATTTCCTAAGTTCGGACATAAAATGCAAGTTATAGAAAAATGCCAATTTTTTTGCTTGAGTTACCTCGAGTTCAACTTTAAAATAAGGCGTGCACTTCTGATTTTTGGTTTTCATGCACTTTTTTATATATTTTATTGATACTAGCTCCCTCTATTGCGCATTTTACTTGATTGTAACCGAAAATATTCCTGGTTGTCTCTAAACCTATTCAATTTTGATTTTTATGAATATTTAAGGATATGGAGCATGATTAAACTATATTCGGACTAATTAAAACTCTATTTTACTTGCTTATTTTCCATATTTTGCCATAAAAAATAAATCAAAGTTAAAATTGCAGTCAAAGTTGCATTTCAGCTAGATTTTGTCTGTAATTCAAACAGAGTTTTAGGCAAATTCCAATAATTTCAAAATTTATATTCTTATCAAATTTTAAATTATATTCTTTTCTTTCTAAAGACCCACAATTTTATAATTCTTAAGTTCTAATCATTAAGACGAGAGTTTGTGCTGTTTTGCGCTACAGATGGGAACAGCCTTAGAAGCTGGTGGTGTGCATTCACTGAACCGTTATGAGATTGAAATATAAGTCTTTTCTTTGACTTTAGTCTTATCTGATGTCATTTGAATGAATTGATGTCGGGAGAATATTTGCAACATAAAAATGTTTTATTATGAACACAATGCATTGATAAAGATTGCATGTACATAAATGTCCTTACATATACATACATATGTATATGCACATTAAGGCGCCTCAACTTGTATGGAGGAAAAAAAAGTTGTCCGGGTCACCTCCTGAAAACAAACTTTGGTTTATTTTATGATGATTCCCAAAATATTGCAACTCTAGCTTTAGCCGTTCGTGAGCTGGAATGGTTTGAAATAACCTCTAAAAATCGCGTTTTTGATTAATACTATTTATACCACACTAAAAAAAATTGTCACAAATAGTGTAAATAAGCACAAATAAGCACTTTTATAAAAATGCATTTTTTATCAACATGATAAAAAATTTGTGGTTATTTATTAAGTCGCTAATTAAAAGATAAAAAAAAAACAATTTAGAGTTTTATCAAAGAAATAATTTTTTTTTATTCCAAATCTTTTCGTGATTCAATTTTACAGTAACGCTTGCGCGATTGAATCTTGTTTGCAATATGTGCAGGTCTGTTCTTATCAATTACCGAAACGCAGGATTGGCTTAGCACATGTACAAAACGTTCCGTATTTTGTGAATGACATGGAAATTCTGAAAATTGTTTGTTAAGAAAAGCATAACAATTATTTTAAAAACTTTTCATTACCAGGAATTTTTACAATTTCATTGGAGTCGTGTAGTTCTAATAAGTATTGTTGAGTAAAGAACTGGATGAGTGATTGAGTGACTACTTATAAGAACTGTGGTAAAATTTACTCTTAGCTGTTTTGTCTAAGTACAATAAAGTATTTTCCTATACTTTATTCCAAAGTCCATTTAAAAAATACATTCTTTATCTATATGATTTAATTTTATTTCTCTTATATTTGAACAAATTCAGGAATTGAGGCAAAGGCCATCACAAAAAAATAAAAATAAAATAAAATGCATTTTTATAAAAGTGCTTATAAGGGTTAATTAACGACAGAAATGGAAAGCAGCATTCAGTACCTTTCCAATGATACCACGGAATGGTAAATCAGGCTATAAATGGGGAAGTTATATATATTTTTATAAAAACTGCATTAAAAAAAATTGAAAAAATCACTGCAAATAACTCAATAACTAAGTGTGTGGGCAGATTTAAAACAAAATAAAAAACAAAACTATGTAATTCATCGATTTACACTATTTGTGACAATTTTTTTGACTGAAGGTAGTGTGGTATAAATAGTATTAATCATAAACGCGATTTTTAGAGGTTATTTCAAACCATTCCAGCTCACGAACGGCTAAAGCTAGAGTTGCAATATTTTGGGAATCATCATAAAATAAACCAAAGTTTGTTTTCAGAAGGTGACCCGGACCACTTTTTTTTTTGAGGCGCCTTAATGCACATATGTAAATTTTATATGCGTATGTGTTTTTTTTTTATAACTGCAAAAATGTACTTAAGCAAAAAAATGGTGCTACATCCGTTTCCGGATTTTTCGATGCTTTCATTGCTGGTGCACATTGTTAGCGCGGAGTATAATGCGCTTCCGGTGCTGGCAAGACTCACATACATACATATAAATACTAACGTAGATATTTACACGCACACTTGTTATGCACTTGGGCGCATGCATTTATTTTCCGTTACATAACATAAAATATTTTATTTATTATTTCCTCTGCCAAGGCTGATATTTTTATTTTGTATGAATATGACATTGTTCACATTTGATAAAAAAATACAAATTTATTTTTTGTTATTCTGCTGAAAGTGTCTAAAGTAAGTGTTATTGTATTTGTTGTTGTTATCTGCAAATTGCAAACAAATAATAATAATTTTTTTTTTATTATTTCATTTTTAAATCGCAAGCTTAATCGATAAAAATTTATAAAATAAACTGATTGATTTTTGATGTATTGCAGGCACACTCATAGTTTAATTAATGCTGATGTTGTTGTTTTTTTTTTATATATTTAATTGTTTTTTTATTGCACAAAGCAGCATTGCGGTTTTTAATTCATTTATAAAATCCATAAAATAAAAATGAAATCAATTATCTTGTTATGGGAAAAATAAGTGATATTTTTATTAAAGCATTTAATATATAATAAATAAAAATTAATTTAAAGTATTATAATTTTTTTTTTCAATGAAATTAAAATGCGTTTAACATATTAGGTATCAAATTGTTGACGAAAAGCAAATGTTTAAATAACTGTCACATCTGTTTTTATAACCTAAACCTGAACAGGTCAGTGTATATTAACTCTGTGCAAA
Source organism: Tetanocera ferruginea (assembly GCA_958299015.1). Classification (NCBI taxonomy): domain Eukaryota; kingdom Metazoa; phylum Arthropoda; class Insecta; order Diptera; family Sciomyzidae; genus Tetanocera; species Tetanocera ferruginea. The sequence continues at coordinate 155,383,658 of OY282642.1, read as the reverse complement.
CATTTGTAACGCAAATAAAAAAGCAAGTCCTGTATAGAATTGCATGCGAATCTTGACTGCCTTAACTGGGAAAAATAAGACATTATTTCTCGGATCAAGCAAAAAACTGGGTCTCATCTTAGATAGAAAACTAAATTGGAAGTCCCCAACAAAGTGCGGACTACAACCAAGTGTTGCACATTGGCTCTATTATTATGCCAATATTGATTTATCCCACTCTACATATAAAACAGTCATAACTCAAAAATTATAACTTTTCAAGAGAAGTGAAAAATAAAACCATTTGGTTGAAACTGTTGAAGAAAAGTAAAGCTTAAATATTTAAACTCAAAAACTTAATTCTTCCAGTTAATGAAGAAAATAATGAAGAAGATAGTAAGATAAAAGCCCTTCACCTAACAATGCCATTAAAATCTACACTTATAGATACATATAAGATGGCAAAGAAGTCTACTCTGAATCACTAAAATATATGTAAAGAATAAAAAGAAAATATTTTCTGCCAAGCCCATCTCCCATACGAAATTTTCCACATCATGTGTTTTTCACAATTTCAACTTCCATGAAGCGTAGCATCTAAGGTTAAAAAATTAGTGATTCATAGCATGCAAAAATATTATTTTTTAACTTTTTATAAAAATAGTAAAAAATAAATCATCAAAAATAAGTGGAGTGTTTTAATTTTTTTCTCATGCAGTCTTTGTTGCGGGCCTCTAGTACTTCTTCAGAACCAAGTCATGCCTACAAGTATGCTAATGAATTTTTAAGATAAAAGTTAAAGTATGTACTAAATAAGCTTTTGCTTTTGATTGTTGCAATATTTTGTTCATTTGTGCTCTTTGTAAAAATAGACGACCCATGAAATTTAATATAGTTTTATTCAAATCTTAATTAAAGCTCTTTTCTCCTACCGACTTTGCATAAATAAATTATTGCCAAAATATGAATAAAAATAATTTTACGCAAAAATATTCCAATAATTATGCGGCGGCTTAGCCATAGATAGCCAGATTCCCCAAAGAATCTACGTAACCGGTTGTCGGAGATACTCCTTTCTAGTTTTTAAGCGTTCTATAACTCTGATAAATATGACATTAGCTGCGTTCGATTCGCCAGTGCTCAACTCGCTAGTGAAAAAAAGTCTACTCATTTTGCTTTTATTTGTTCAATAGTTGGCAACACTCTTGTTATGAATACCATATCAATAAATAAATTAAAAATTTGTACCTTCCAATAAATCAATCGACACAAGAGATTTTGAAATATTTTGAAAATAAAACAGTTGATTGCTTGAAATAAATTAATTTTGTTTCTGTACTCCCATCACATTTTGGCAGATTCTATGACATTTCACCCTATCCCGTACACAAACCAACCAAAAAATAAAAACTTGGCAACGCAACTTTACTCAACTCAATCGGTAGTTGACTTTTTCTATGCTCAACTAGCTGGAGACTTTGTTATTGTTTTCTCATTTCACAAATTTTAAAATAACACTGCAGAAAAATGGACCAGATTTAGAATAGTTCTGTACTAGTTCCAAAAAGGACTAGTACTGGTCCCACTATAATACCCTATTGCGTTGAACGAACTGACGCTTTTTACTGGTTGATGTCATAGGAAAAGACAATTATCCCCATAAACATTCGTTTTTCCCTATATCTGAACTAGTTCCATTATGAATAGTTCTAATCTGGTACGTTTTGATACAGTCCAAAACTGGTCATTTGTAAGCCCTTTTATTCGGCTTATTGGGAACACAGGTACGTACAGAAATAACTAATTGAATTTTTGTAAATTGTCTTACCTGAATATTTACCATTTACCACTTTACCATTTTCATCGCAAATGTTTGCAAAAGTTAAAAAAAGTTCCGAATCTAAATGAAAAAAAATGAGCAACAACATGTTTTGAGCGTATCTACTATTTTCTAATTTCTTATGTGTCTGCTGACAAGAAAAACAAAGAATATAAAAATAAATTCAAACTGTTCTATGCTGAGCGTCTTTTGTATTAGTTCGCAACCAACTCCAATTTCACTTGAAATAAACTAGTTGGTTTTTTCATTTGTCTCCAAAATAACTGCTGGGAAGCTACATCAATCGAGTATTCGAACACGAAAATCGTACTCATTTGCCAACACATTTTGAATAAAAAATGACAGGTAAAAAAAATTAATAGATAAAGATAATTGAATTGAAGATTTAAATGAAATTCTTGTGACAAACTTCATAATCAGGTCAATGCAATCAAAAAAATGTGGCAAATGCCACAGAAGTACTTTAGTTGATCGAAATTGAAATCAAATCATTTTAATATCAACGAGAAAATATCAAAAATACCAAAAATACCAAAAAACCAAAATTCGTTTATGAGTTTGTACGTAAAAATTTATTTTTTAAGAATAAGACAAGATGCTGTTGCATATATTTTACTTAAAGATAAGAACTTTATAATCTCGTTTCCATCTTTTAAACTTTTAATAAAAACTTTTTAACAAAAAAAACACCTACTTCAAAATCACTAGAAAGTAAAAAATAATTTTAAATTACTTTAACTATTTATTTCTTGGTCAAATTTGTATTTTTATAATAAATATATTTATTTTTTTATGATAATAAAAGCTTCTAGTCAGCGCTAATCATTGACGTAAAATCATGATTTTTTCGCCATCCCTCCTCTATTTAAGACTTTTTTATTTGTAAATATCCTGCTTGGGTGACGCTGTATTAATTTGTAATCTTAATTTTTCTTAAATCTTAATTCAAATGCTATATGTGTGTTGCAGCTGCACAAAAAAATCTGATTATATTAGCGCCGACTTCGAAGCTCTTATTATCATAAAAAAATAAATATATTTATTATAAAAATACAAATTTGACCAAGAAATAAATAGTAAAAGTAATTTAAAATTATTTTTTACTTTCTAGTGATTTTGAATTAGGTTTTTTTTTTTGTTAAAAAGTTTTTATTTCTTTCTTTTTAGAGAAAATGATATATATTAAAAAAGTGTATAATTTAATTAAACACCAATTATTTATGCTCATAATATGGAAAATGCTTTTCTGCCGTTTCTTATTCTGGTCTTTGTCAGTATGTTTATCAGTACCTACTCTTGTATTTTTATCACTACCCCAATGTCAATATTGACTGAAATATAGTGTGTTTATAATATTGACACGCCTCTTTGTCGAGAATATCACACTCTTTGTCATAGTGTTTTCAATAGTTCTACCCATTCCAACAATGAATATTACCACCCTTAAGTCAATATGATACAGTTTTTTACACACTGCCACACCCCTTAGTCGAATAACGCCCAATTCTTCGGTAGTAATTTGTAATAATTGTGCCTACGTCTGTACTTTTTCAGTTAGTAGTGTCAGTATGCGATTTAGAGTTTTCTAATATTGCCACACCCGTTTGTCGAATGACGCCCACTTTATTCACAATAACTAGTTATAAGTGTGCCTACCTCTATACAAAATATCAGTACTCTAGTGTCAATACTATTCGCGATACAGTGTATTTTATATATTGCCACACCCCTTTATCAAACAAGGTCCACTGTATTGAAATTAATTGTTTTATAACTGTGCCTACCCCTGTAGCTAACTTTAGTACTCTAGTGTCAATATTATTCGAGATACAGAGTTTTTCTAATATTGCCACACCTCTTTGTCGACTAACGCCCTCTTAATTGACTGTTATTTTTTACCTACCCTTGCATTTTTTCTGTGAATTTTATTAACTCTAGTACTCTAGTGTCAATATTTACTGAAATACAGTGTTTTTCTTACAGTGACACGCCCCTTTTCGAATACCGCCCACATTACTGACAGTTATTTGTTATATTTGTACCTACCTTTGTACTAAATTTTAGTATCGTAGTGTCAATAGTAATCGAGATACAGTGTTTTTTTTTTAATATTGCCACTCCCCTTCTCGATTAACGCCCATTTTTTTTTTACAAAAATTTGTAGTAATTTTTCCTACCTTTGTAATAAATTTCTGTACCCTAGTATCAATATTATTCGAGACACAGTAATTCTCTTATATTGCCACACCCCTTTGTCGAATTACGCCCACTTTTGTTATAGTAATTTCCAACAATTGTACCTACCTCTGTACTTAATTTCAGTACTCTAGTGTCAATTTTCTTCGAGATACAGAGTTTTTACAATATTGCCACACCCTTTTTTAGAATTACGCCCACTTAAGTGATCGTCATTTTTAATACTTGTGCTTGCCCTTGTAATTTTACTGTGAATTTTATAACCGTAGTGACAATATTTACTGAGATACAGTGTTTTTCTTATAGAGACACGCCCCTTTTCCGAATACCGCCCCCTTTCATAAATGGGCACCTCCGCGTTGATAATCTCGGGTGATTTTTTAAGAGCTTGATAACTTTTTTTTTTAAAAAAACGCATAAAATTTGCAAAATCTCATCGGTTCTTTATTTGAAACGTTAGATTGGTCCATGACATTTACTTTTTGAAGATAATTTCATTTAAATGTTGACCGCGGCTGCGTCTTAGGTGGTCCATTCGGAAAGTCCAATTTTGGGCAACTTTTTCGAGCATTTCGGCCGGAATAGCCCGAATTTCTTCGGAAATGTTGTCTTCCAAAGCTGGAATAGTTGCTGGCTTATTTCTGTAGACTTTAGACTTGACGTAGCCCCATCTGACAACAACAACACGATTCACAACATTTGACAACATTTCCAGGACTTGTGCACTTAACAAAAACAAAATATACGTACGTCAAAAATCTACACAACTAGATTTCTACTATAGCCTTAAACTTGAGGACTTGAGCGGTTGTGTAGTTGTGCAACATTTAAGAGTTTAAGTACCAATTACTTGATAAATAATAATCTCATTCAAATTATAATAATAATCTCAATAAAAACCATAATAATACTATCAGCTAAAATTATGGTGTACTCACGAAAACCTAACTGCACAACTGCACAAGTCCTCAACTACACTGGCAAATGCACTGAATCGTGAATACCCTACTATAACATAATTCCGTAAAATTTGAGCGCGGAACGTTTGATTTTGTTTTAATTTCATAGCATATTTTTAGGCACTTTTTTGCTTTGTGATTTATTGAAACTTCAAAAACTTTTTATATAATTTTCATTTTCAAATTTTCAGTTTTAAAAAAAGTTTTAAACTTATTTCGTCGTACCTACTATTCTTTCCGTTTTAACTTTAAGGTGTTTTATATATATTTGGAACTTAAAATTGTTATTTGTACAATTTAAAATCGAACCGACGACCACCGCTGATTTCTAATTCAGCTTAAAGAAAATCAATATTTCATGTTTTTCTCTTTATTAAAAACGGGCCCGTCATTTCTGGCGGGAAAGAACTAGTTTGGTTACTAGTTTGGTAATATTATCTTGGTCATACTTTCTAAACACAAGATTACAAGAAATGAAGTTACTGTATACATACTCATATATTCGTACATACATGTATAAATTTAAATATATACGCATCGGAATACTGCATCGGATACTGCATCATTTAAGTGCATCTTTTCCAACATTATGCGCTAATCCTTATCACAAGCAACACCAACATGCTACACAGTCACATGATCAATGATCCTAGAGATAAATTACCAAAGAAGCCAAGGTGCAATATAATCACACTAACACACGCTCATACGCAGAAATGCATTCTGAGTGTGTTGAAACATTGTGGACATGGAGTTCTTTAGTTTGTCACAAGGGAACAAGAACAAACAAAAACAAAACAAACCAAATCCAACAAAGCGCATTAAGCTTGCTTACAGTCACACACAAGCACATCAAACACACACACAGGCAAACACAAAGACGAGCAAACGACACGGTTGCTTAAACCGAATCTGTTGGCTGCTTTGTTTTTGTTGTTGTTGTTGTTGCTTTGGCAAGGATATTCTATGTGTCCTGTTAAAGGACATACGAATGACCGAGCAGCGACAACATCTTACAGGTTATCATCGTCTTTCCTGCAAGGTTGCTTGCAGCTGAGCAGGTTTGTGTGTGTGTGTGTGTTAACTGCACCTCAATCGTTGTTGCTTCGTATTCTATTATGTTCTAACTACATGCAGCAATCTTTATAGAAATAACAACAACAGGAAAAAAGAACATCAAACCGAGCCACAACGTCAAAGTTTTTCATACCAGCCATAGTGCTGCATGCACAAAAGCTTTGGTTCTTGATTTTTCGCTATTACATTTAGTTTTTTTTTTCTTATTTTCCTTTATTCTTCTTCTTCTTTTACTTCTTCTAGTTCTTCGTGGTTTCAATTTTTCAGCCATTTTGAGGGTAGTGTGCACTTTGCTTTGTTTGTTCTTTTGCGCTAGCAACAGGAACTCAGCCTGGTCGAATTTCAAAATAAAAGCTGCTTGCTTTCATTTCATTACGACCACCTACAATCGGCTACCATACAACTATAATGACAACAATAAAAATAACAACAACAACAACAACAACATATGTTGTATAACAACAACTTAAACGTTTAAACCCATCAAAATAATGGTTTTTCATGCACGAACTGACAATAGCTAGGGTGCCGGTTATAATGTTGTTATTGTTGTTTATTTTGTTGTTTTATTACCAAACCTTAAGAAAATCTTTAGCTTTCCTTTGAATTTCATTCTTTTATTTCTTCCTTTCGTCTTTACTGCCTTTTAACTCTTTCGTTTTCAGAAAAAAACAAAAAAAAAACACCTTATTTAAAATCATTTGCTAACATTTGCGAACTTTTTGCTAAGAGGTAACCCACACAACCTACAACACTCGAAAAAAAAGTTTTTAAAAAATTGATGTAACGAAAAAGTTGAACTTCTGAGGGAAATAAAGACTTGCATGAAAATATTCCTAGAGCAAAAAATTTAATATGCATTTCATTCCAACACTCAAGGTCAAGAGAGATTTCGTGACTTTTTTTCCTCAGTAAAACTTTTTTTTTTTAAATTAATATCAGTATCCTTAATCAGGTTTATTAAGGATAATCATAAAATACGTTACGAATTGATGGGGTGTAACGTAAGAGGGGGTAGAAAAATTAAGAAAAACTCGAAACAATTATATAAATTAATAAAATAACACCCATTAAATGTTTACCATCTTCAGGATTGACCGTCTTCATTGATGGTTAAACAGTGTAGTAAGCGCGTTTTTTTTTTTCTTGCTTGTTTTTGGGCACTTGTTTATTCTGTTTCTCTTATTTGCATTATTTTCATTGAAACCTGATTTTTTTTTTCTTTTCGTTAAGATTTCTACAGTTTCAAGATTTCTGCCATTCTTCGCAAAAAGAGAAACACCGTTCAAGATCGTTCTCTCTTGTGTCTTCAATTTTGCTTCAAAAACATACATGAAATGTCATAAGTAAGTCGGATCGTTTACTATAAACCGAAAAAAAAACAAGTAGGGAAACTCTAAAGTCGGTCTTGTCCGACATTGGAATACTTAGGTACCTCCTATAATATATATATATATACATATATTAGAATACTAAAACAAATAGACATATCTTCCTATCAAAATCCATGCATTCTAGGTCAAGTATGAACCTTTTAAAAGTCTTTTTAATATTGTTGGTTGTATGGAAGGTGGGTGTGTTCGTAGGCGGATGACGAATATTTTGTGAACACATCTTAGTTTAAATACAAAAATCTCTCATACTTCCAAGTTGTATTTTTGTAGCTTATCTATAAAGCTCTTTATAGAGTTTTTACAATTATGGGTGGTGGACGTGTTGAAGTGTAAATGGCGCCCATTTTTTTTGCACACCTTAGTTGATTTAAAATGCTCCCATACCAAGTTTCATCTCTTTAGCTCAAATACGACCCTTTCAGTAGTGTTTTTAATTTTGTGGGTTGTATGGTAGCTGGGCGTGTTTATAGACGGATGGGGCCTCGGCAGTCGAGTGGTTAGCGTGCTTGACTGCCAACACAAAGGTTCCTGGTTTAAATCCCGGTCTTGCAATAGTGCTATGCTTTTACCTTTTTTTAGTTCTCTCCTCATTTCTAATTAACTGAAATTAAAAATCATCTATATATACGATAAGGTGGGTCACCAAACATTACTATCAAAAGACACCCTCTAGAATGAAAGCTTATGTCGAAAGTCTTTCAGAACTACAAAAATAAATTTTTTTTGTGTTCCGAAAAACAGCCAAAATGGTCTTTTAGTTAAATAATAAGTATTTTTAGTGTTTTATTTAAAACATTTGTATTTTTAGTCCGATCATAGAATGGAGCATATCGTTGAATAGGTCAGAAAGAATACTAAATCGTGTTCTTTGGTTTCATTGGCGTCAAATAAAGTTAAATAATTTTTAGTTAAATAATAAGTATTTTTAGTGTTTTATTTACAACATTTGTATTTATAGTGCGCTCATGAAATGCAGCATATCCTTGAATAGGTCTAAAAGAAAACTACATCGTGTTCTTTGGTTTCATTGGCATCATATGTCATCTTCAAGTAGATATTTTTATATATCTACATGTATAGCTCGACTCACAAGGTGACGCTGATCAAAAATATATATACATTTCTATACCGGACTCTTCGTTCTAGGTAAAGTGTTCCAAAAAAATATTCCCCGGAAAATTTTAATTTAGACTTCCGAAGACAAGAACCATCCTGAATTAAGTTTAACATATTATTTTTCATATTTTTAAATTTAATTTTTGACCAAAAAATTCAAATTTAAAACCATTGTAAAAAAAGAAACAGTTTCGATAGTATCGTAAGTGTAAATACTAAGTGTTCTTATATTTTAATATTTTTTGACTTTAATTTAATTGTGACAAAATCCCAAATTAGATATTCATTCAGCGCAGAATATATCTGATATTTTAACGATAAGTATTAAAGGCTGTAGGTATACCCCTAAGTATTAGCCAAAAAGTTGCATGACCTTCAAAAACTCTGTTAAAACGAATCCATACAAACCGCGCTGTAAGACGTAATTCTACGTCAAAAAAATTGTGACGTAGTGGAGCAAAAATGAATTTGGGCTTTTATTATGCTAAATACTATCGTTTGAGTTTGGTTCAAGTTCAAGCCCGAGACAATGAACTTCATTTTGTGTCACTGTGTTATTTTTGTTACTTGGGAATAAACATAAAAAATGGAAAATTATGATCAAAGATAAACTCTTCTACAACCTGCGAGAGTTATTGGCATTTAGAACAACTAAATGCACTAAGAAAGTCACTGAGGGGAGGGTGGGTCAAAAAGATGTGACAATCGGTCACATAGTTTATGAACGACTATTTAAATTCAGAAAAAAGTGAAACATGAACGAAAAATTTATAAAAAACTAGCTGGTACCCGGCGCGTTGCTGTCGTCCTTGTTCAATACCTTTTCCAGTTTGCCAATAGAAGACCATCAACAAATAGTAACTCCACTCTGAGTTTCAATATTATTTTTTTTACCATTATTGGAGTTTACTCCTTTAGAATCGATTTGCATATAAAGAAATTATATTAGGGGGTAAAGTCAAATTTTCAACTATTTTTCGTTACGTTTGAATTTTCAACTATTTTTTGCGTTATGGTTGAATTTTCAACTTTTTTTCGTTACGTTTGAATTTTCAACTATTTTTTGCGTTATGGTTGAATTTTCAACTATTTTTGCGTTATGCTTGGCCAATCGAATGCAATGGAATTATCAAGGTCACAGGCAGATCATTGGCACTTTAATGGATTCCATGGAGAATTTGGACAAAAGTGGATGATTCTATGGCCATTCGGATGCAATGGGATTATCAAGGTCACAGGCGGGTCATTAGCACTTTAATAGATTCCATGGATTCCATGGAGGTGACAGGGGAGTCATTGGAACTTTTATTGGTTGAAGCAACATTTGGACCAAAATGGATGATTCTATGGCCAATCGGATGCAATGGGATTATCTGAGGTCAGAGATGGGTCATTGGAACTTTTATGGGTTCCATGGAACATTTCTACCAAAATGGATGATTCTATGGCCAATCGGATGCAATGGGATTATCTGAGGTCATAGGCGGGTCATTGAAACTTTTATGGGTTCCATGGAACATTTGGACCAAAATTGATGATTCTATGGCCAAACGGATGCAATGGGATTATCTGAGATCATAGACGGGTCATTGGAACTTATATGGGTTCCATGGAACATTTAGACCAAAATGGGTGATTCAATGGCCAATCGGATGCAATGGGATTATGTGAGGTCACAGCCGGGTCATTGTGTCTTTTGTAGGTTCCAAGGAACATTTGGACCAGAATGGATGATTCTATGGCCAATCGGATGCAATGGGATTATCTGAGGTCATAGGCGGGTCATTGGAACTTTTATGGGTTCCATGGAACATTTGGACCAAAATGGGTGATTCTATGGCCAATCGGATGCAATGGGATTATCTGAGGTCATAGGCGGGTCATTGGAACTTTTATGGGTTCCATGGAACATTTGGACCAAAATGGGTGATTCTATGGCCAATCGGATGCAATGGGATTATCTGAGGTCATAGGCGGGTCATTGGAACTTTTATGGGTTCCATGGAACATTTGGACCAAAATGGGTGATTCTATGGCCAATTGGATGCAATGGGATTATGTGATGTCACAGGCGGGTCATTGTGTCTTTTGTAGGTTCCAAGGAACATTTGGACCAAAATGGATGATTCTATGGCCAATCGGATGCAATGGGATTATCTGAGGTCATAGGCGGGCCATTGGAACTTTTATGGGTTCCATGGAACATTTGGACCAAAATGGGTGATTCTATGGCCAATCGGATGCAATGGGATTATCTGAGGTCAGAGATGGGTCATTGAAACTTTTATGGGTTCCATGGAACATTTGGACCAAAATTGATGATTCTATGGCCAAACGGTTTCAATGGGATTATCTGAGATCATAGACGGGTCATTGGAACTTTTAAGGGTTCCATGGAACATTTGGACCAAAATGGGTGATTCTATGGCCAATCGGATGCAATGGGATTATCTGAGGTCATAGGCGGGTCAATGGAACTTTTATGGGTTCCATGGAACATTTGGACCAAAATGGGTGATTCTATGGCCAATCGGATGCAATGGGATTATCTGAGGTCATAGGCGGGTCATTGGAACTTTTATGGGTTCCATGGAACATTTGGACCAAAATGGGTGATTCTATGGCCAATCGGATGCAATGGGATTATCTGAGGTCATAGGCGGGTCATTGGAACTTTTATGGGTTCCATGGAACATTTGGACCAAAATGGATGATTCTATGGCCAATCGGATGCAATGGGATTATCTGAGGTCATAGGCGGGTCATTGGAACTTTTATGGGTTCCATGGAACATTTGGACCAAAATGGGTGATTCTATGGCCTATCGGATGCAATGGGATTATCTGAGGTCAGAGATGGGTCATTGAAACTTTTATGGGTTCCATGGAACATTTGGACCAAAATGGGTGATTCTATGGCCAATCGGATGCAATGGGATTATCTGAGGTCATAGGCGGGTCATTAGAACTTTTAATGGTCCCATGGAACATTTGGACCAAAATGGGTGATTCTATAGCCAATCGGATGCAATGGGATTATCTGAGGTCACAGGAAGGTCATTAGAACTTATATGGGTTCCATGGAACATTTGGACCAAAATGGGTGATTCTATGGCCAAGCGGATGCAATGGGATTATCTGAGGTCATAGGCGGGTCATTGGAACTTTTATGGGTTCCATGGAACATTTGGACCAAAATGGGTGCTTCTATGGCCAATCGGATGCAATGGGATTATCTGAGGTCATAGGCGGGTCAATGGAACTTTTATGGGTTCCATGGAACATTTGGACCAAAATGGGTGATTCTATGGCCAATCGGATGCAATGGGATTATCTGAGGTCAGAGATGGGTCATTGGAACTTTTATGGGTTCCATGGAACATTTGAACCAAAATGGGTGATTCTATGGCCAATCGGATGCAATGGGATTATCTGAGGTCATAGGCGGGTCAATGGAACTTTTATGGGTTCCATGGAACATTTGGACCAAAATGGATGATTCTATGGCCAATCGGATGCAATGGGATTATCTGAGGTCACAGAATCATAGGAACTTATATGGGTTCCATGGAACATTTGGACCAAAATGGGTGATTCTATGACCAATCGGATGCAATGGGATTATCTGAGGTCATAGGCGGGTCATTGGAACTTTTATGGGTTCCATGGAACATTTGGACCAAAATGGGTGATTCTATGGCCAATCGGATGCAATGGGATTATCTGAGGTCACAGGAAGGTCATAGGAACTTATATGGGTTCCATGGAACATTTGGACCAAAATGGGTGATTCTATGGCCAATCGGATGCAATGGGATTATCTGAGGTCATAGACGGCTCATTGGAACTATTAATGGTCCCATGGAACCTTTGGACCAAAATGGATGATTCTATGGCCAATCGGATGCAATGGGATGATCTAAGGTCATAGACGGGTCAGTTTAACTTTTTTGGGTTCCATGGAACATTTGGACCAAAATGGGTGATTCTATGGCCAATCGGATGCAATGGGATTATCTGAGGTCATAGGCGGGTCATTGGAACTTTTAATGGTCCCATGGAACATTTGGACCAAAATGGGTGATTCTATGTCCAATCGGATGCAATGGGATTATCTGAGGTCACAGGAAGGTCATTGGAACTTATATGGGTTCCATGGAACATTTGGACCAAAATGGGTGATTCTATGGCCAATCGGATGCAATGGGATTATCTGAGGTCATAGACGGCTCATTGGAACTTTTAATGGTCCCATGGAACCTTTGGACCAAAAGGGATGATTCTATGGCCAATCGGATGCAATGGGATTATGTGAGGTCACAGCCGGGTCATTGTGTCTTTTGTAGGTTCCAAGGAACATTTGGACCAGAATGGATGATTCTATGGCCAATCGGATGCAATGGGATTATCTGAGGTCATAGGCAGGTCATTGGATCTGTTATGGGTGCCATGGAACATTTCTACAAAAATGGGTGATTCTATGGCCAATCGGATCCAATGGGATTATCTTAGTTCACAAGCGGGTCATTGGTACTTTCATGGGTTCCATGGATTATTCGGACCAAAATGGATGATTCTATGGCCAATCGGATGCAATGGGATTATCTAAGGTCACAAGCGGGTCATTGGAACTTTTGTGGGTTCCATGGTATATTTGGACCAAAATTGATGATTCTATGGCCAATCGTATGCAATGGGTTTATCTGAGGTCACAGGCGGGTCATTGGTACTTTTATGGGTTCCATGAGACGTTTCGAACAAACTTTATGTTTCTATAGCCAATCGGATGCAATGGGATTTTCTGAGGTCATTGTCACTTTTATGAATTCTACGATTAATTTAGACATAAATGGATGATTCTGTGGTCAAGCGGATGTAACTGGACTATCTGAGGTCTAGGCTGGGTAATTGAAACTTTAATGGATTTCATATTTAAATAACATTTTTGAGAGAAAACTTTAATTTATATTAAGTTTTTTGGAAGAACACTGGGGACGTCTAGATTTTGTTCTATCATCACGATTTGTAAAAAATTGTACTTCAATTTTTTACGTTTTGAGTTTTAGTTATTTAAATTTTACTGCCTTAGTTGTTGGTAACGACATTACATTTTGGTAATGAAATTAATAATGTTTACTGTTAATGCATGATGAGTTTATATATTTAACCACTTTGCCTATTGTACATGATTATATAAAATTCCAAGGCAATCAATAAGAAGTAAACTCCAATCGCGCGTCGTAGCTGACACGCACACTTTTTTTACAAAGCTATTAAATATAAAAAAGACAATTTTACAACCAAATAGAAACTTAAATCTGAGCTAAAATCTTCTGTGAATTTTACATCCATAGTTATTCTTTACCAAAAATTTGAGTTGTATGGGCGGAGCCACGCCCAGTTTTCCAATACCCGTGTCTGTTTTAGAATTGAAAGAACTTAACAATCAGTTATTTAATATTGAGCTTCATTGCTACACGGCATTTAGTTCAAAACCTATTCAATGTCAAAAAGTTGAATTGTATGAGCGGTGCCATGCCTCCTTTTGCAAAGATCGCTCAAATATGACTGTCGAAGAGCATGTCTCAATAGTAAGTTCGTACCGAGTTTCATTGATGTGTGATTTAGAGACGAAAGTAAAACCAAAAATTTGTGTTCTTGAAAAAGTGCCACGCCCCTAGCGGATAGAAGCGTGAAAAATACTTTGCGACCTATTCTCATACCTATCAAATATACAATAAAAAAAATGTGTATTAAAATCGGTCCAGCCGTTTTGGAAGAGTTCAAACACTAACACCGTGACACGAGATTTTTATATATTAGATGTAAGGAATAGAGCATTTCTAGGTCCAAGGATTACATCACCAAAATAAACTTGCAAACATTTTAATTTTTTTTTTTTTTTTTTTTATTTAGCATTTTATGTCAGTATCTCAACAAAGAGTATCGCTTGTTAACTTGAATTGACTGAGGTTTAAATATAATATATGTCTCAGATTCAAATTCTTAACTTCAAACACTTCTACGCCACTTCTAGAAAATTTCATATTTTCACAATTAATTTTATATCAATCATTTCCAAACAAACACAGAATTGACTTGAAAAGGTGTAACACCTGAAATCCTTGGCTCAAAGCTGAAAATTAAAAACCCTTAAAAGAAAAAGTAACAAAAAAAATTAAGCAAAATGCTATTTTTGCAATAATTGCATTTATCTCAAACTGTTGTCATTGGATTGTAACGATAGTATTTGAAAATGTGGGAAATTTATTTGATTGCCAGTGGAAATGGTGAAACAGTTGAATCTGCAAAAACGTAGCTCCAAATCAATAAAACGTTTGATTTGGTTGGCGTCAAATGAAAAAAAGGCGGATTAAGTTTTTTCTAAAATATTAATTTTTATTAACAATGGAATTGTTCTTACCAAGGAGATGGGTGACAAAAAAGTGAACGAGAAATCGCTCAGTTACAGGCAGGAACCTGTCACTTTTGTTTGGATTTAGGATTTCGAACTTACAATTTACGGAAATAAAGAAAAAAAGAAAAGTGTGGTGAGAAGCGAAAGCGCCCTCTTACAATTCAAGAATAATTAGACTGTTTATGCAGATGAGTAAACATCTTGACATAAACATGCCGCCCGCCTTGCAGTACGGCTGCAATAAAATTGAACGGATATAGATATATATGTATACATTTCTTACATAATTTAGCTTTATAAATTCATGATATAAGATAACTAAGTGTTAAAAGTGTACTTCAAAGTGGAATATTGACAATGTATAAAATAATATGAATTAGATGATAGTTAAAGTATATAAATGTATAATATATTATAAAATGTGTATTTGCATATATTCAAACTTTTCAATATAATAGTACATGCGTGCGTGCGTTTTAAATGTAGGTAAAGAATGAACCCATATATAAACTTTATAGGGCACAAGGGCCGGAAAGCACCCATCCAAACACGGAATTTTGAGCCAGCGGAAGGCCACCAGTGCTAGGTATGACACCGGATTTAATTATTTTCGGATAGAGGTCAGCACCTAAAACTATGAATATTGGCGCAGACTTATAAAATTTGGAGTCCGCAAGCAGCAAATTGGAAAAATGTTCTTTTATTTTGTCATCTATTGATTTTGTGGGCGTCTTCATAGTTATGCGATTATCAACACGTAGGATCGCATCTATTTTCACTGCCATATCAAAACGAGCTCCGATAGCTACAGAACACACTTTTTCGCTTCCAATTGAAGTTGTCGGCAGCTTCAATTTCTTCACTAATGACGAAGAAATTCTACTGTGTGCTGCACAAGTATCCAAAAGAGCGCGAACATAATGAAGTTCAATGTTATCATCAATTTTTATGTAAGCAGTTGGAAAAAGGCTAATAGAATGTTGCGTCAGAATAGATGACAATGTTGGTGGAATTTTAAACAGTTCTTCGATTGATCTGGAAGATGTGTTTCGAAGTCGCTCGTGAAGATGAAGAAGCGTATGATGATCCTCCTGACAATAGTGACATTTAGATCCACTTAGGCATGAATCTCCAGAGTGTTTATGAGCTAAACAGTTTGCACAGTATTTGTGTAGAAGGACTACACGCATTCGCTGTTCGGTGTTCATTGTTAGAAATTTTTTACAAAATCGAAGCGCATGATGACGTGGACAAATTTTGCACTGGAATGACTTGGACTTGAGATTGCTTGGATTTCTTGGACTTCCGTTGCTCCGTATTTTTGTAGATTTTTTCATGTCGTTGGTCATTATGTTCTGTAATATGAGTTTGCGAAGTGTTAGGATTAAATAAGAAGAAAAAAAAAAAAAAATAAGAGAAAAAATAAATGTTAAGCTGGAAGCACAACAAGTTTTGCTATTGGTCTTTTGATTAAACCACGATCGGTAGCAATATCGACAACTCGGACATTATTATCTGGACCGTAATATACCTTTGTTACTCTACCTAAGCGCCATTCATTTGGTGGTAGATTGTCTTCTTTTACTATGACCATTGTATTTTCTTTTATGTTTTCTGAAGGGGATTTCCATTTGTTACGCTTGTGGAGTTCTTTCAAATATTCGTTTTTCCAACGAGCGCAGAAATTTTGGTGAAGAGCCTTGAGTCTTTGCCACCTATTAATTATCGATATTGATTGTTCTGAGATGTTTGGATCGATTAGTGATAAAATTGGTCCACCAATTAAAAAATGACCTGGCGTTAGAGCGGAAATATCTTCAGGGTTCTCGGACATTGGAGATATTGGTCGTGAATTAAGACAAGCTTCAATTCTGGAGAGAAGAGTTGCAAGTTCTTCAAAAGTATATTTAAAGGAGCCTGCTACTTTGAAAAAGTGCGTTTTGAAGCTTTTCACGCCAGCTTCCCAGAGTCCACCCATGTGTGGAGCGCCAGGGGGTATGAAATGCCATGAAATTTGTTGAAAACTCTGACTAGATATAAGAGCTGAGCGTGATGCTTGAAGGAAATCATGTGTTAGTCTTTTTGAGGCTCCGACGAATGTCGTTCCGTTGTCGGAATAAAGATGAAGGGGACATCCACGTCTGGAGACAAATCTGTGAAAAGCGCCTAAGAACGCGTCGGTAGAAAGATTGGAAGTTGCTTCAAGATGTATGGCTTTGATAGAAAAACATACAAAGACGCACACGTATCCTTTAGTAATAAGGCATGCTCTTCCAGAGTAGTTTTTTATATCGAATGGTCCTGCAAAGTCAAGACCAGTATGTGCAAATGGCCTAGTAAGAACTGTACGTTCCGGTGGCAAGCTACCCATTAGTTGCGTTTGCAGCCTTTGTTTGAAGACAACACAAGCTTTGCATTTGTTTATACTAGCTTTTATTAAGTTCTTTACTTTCGGTATCCAAAGTTGTAGTCTAATTAGTCGGAGCATCAACTGATTACCTCCATGGAGGGAAATCTTGTGCGTAAAATTTACCAAAAGACGAGTGAATTGACAATTATATGGCAGGATAATTGGGTGACGCTCATCGTATGAAATAGAAGGTGAATTAGATAAACGACCGCAAACTCTAAGGAGACCCTTACCATCCATGAATGGATTGAGGTTCAGTATGGCACTAGAAGATGCAATGGGTTGTTTAAAAGAAAGATTTCGATACTCTGAAGGATATGCTACCTTTTGGCACAGAATCATAATGTGAGTCTTTATATTGCTTACTTCAGAAGCCGTTATGAGATTAGATTCATACGAATGTTTTAACCGATGTTTGGGATGAATACGGTGAAAGAAACGATATATATAAGCGATAACTCGAATTGCTTTTGGGAGTTCAGAAAATCTTTCTAATATATCGTCGTAATGTTCGAAATATGTGAAGAATGATTTTAAGGGTTTCCTTTCTAAGGAAGTGTCAAAATCAGAGTTTGCGTGCGAACTTGGCCACTTGGATTGGGGAAATTTAAGCCATTCTGGCCCGTTCCACCACAAAGTGTTTTGGATAATTTCTTGTGGTGAAAGACCGCGACTAGCCAAATCTGCAGGATTACTTTGCGTATCAACATGAAACCAATTAGACTGTCCAACACTTTGCACGATTTTAGATACACGATTGGCAACAAATGTGGACCACTGGCATGGTGGCTTTCGTAACCAAGCCAAGACTATAGTGGAATCAGTCCAGAAAAATGTTTCATGAATATTAACCTCAAGACGTGGTAATAAAGCGTCAATCATATCCGCTAATAAAACTGCACCACACAGTTCAAGTCGTGGAATTGAGATAGTTTTTATTGGCGCAACTCTTGTTTTTGCAGCAAGTAAGTGAATGGAGACTGAATTTTGATGATCTACTCTCACATAAAGAGTCGCAGCATAAGCCTTCTCAGAGGCATCACAAAATGCGTGGAATTGTATATTATATTGTGGAGAATAACTTATCCATCGCGGAATACGTATTTCGTTAATATGCGGATAATTGCATATAAATGTTTGCCATTTCTTAAGGCAGTTGGATGGTAAATTGTCATCCCAATCTATTTTCTCTAGCCATATATCTTGCATTAATATTTTGGCCAGTACGATACAAGGTGCAAGCCAGCCAGAAGGATCAAAAAGCTTTGCAATTTGAGAAAGCACTTCACGTTTTGTGAATGTGCTTCTTAAGGGCAGCAATGGAACTGAAAATAAAAAAGAGTCTAAGCTTGCATTCCATCGTATGCCGAGTGTTTTTGCGGTGCTGCATTCTTCAAAACGCAAAAAATCTAAATTAAGAAGGTGTTCTAAGGGAAGTCCTTCAAGAACTAACTTTGAATTGGATGTCCACTTTCTCAGAGAAAATCCAGCTGAAGCCAGAGCAGAAATGAGTTCATTACGCGAACTCAAAGCGGAATGGATGTCATGAGCTCCAGCTAGCACATCATCTACATACATGTTATTTCGAAGAATCTTGCTTGCAAGTGGATATGTGTTTTCAACATCGTTAGCTAGTTGATGAAGTGTACGGATGGCTAAAAATGGGGCACAGTTAACTCCGAATGTTACTGTTTTAAGTTCAAAATCACAAACTGATTTTGTGGGAGATTCTCGAAAAAGAATGCGTTGAAAAGGACAATGGCTAGGGTCAACTAGGATTTGGCGATACATTTTCTGTAGATCGCTGTTAAAAACGTATTTATAAAAACGCCATTTAAGTAATAATAGATTAAGGTCGGCTTGAAGTACAGGCCCGGTGTATAAAACATCGTTAAGGCTTTTGCCATTGGATGACAGACTGGAAGCGTTGAATACAATGCGTACTTTTGTGGTAAGGCTGTCGGGTTTGATGACAGCATGATGAGGCAAATAGTAGTGAGGTTGAACATACTCATCTTTTTGTTTCAGAACTGCATGCATGTGTCCAAGGTCAAGGTATTCGCCTACGACGCTATCATATTGCATTTTAAAGCTTGGGTTTTTTAACAATCGAGCTTCATTTCGTAAAAATTGCCCATGAGCAATTGATCTCGAATGACCTAACTTTAGGGTTTCTGGGTACCCTTCTTTGAATGGTAATTGAACAACATAGCGACCATCGCTGTTTCTTTTCGTTGTTCGAACATACAATTCTTCACAAAAATGATCAGCTTGGTTGAGTAATTGTTTTTGTGGGAGATCCTCCACCTCCCAAAATCGAGAAATTGCCTTTTCTAGTGACACTTCATTGAAGTATGAAACACATGTTGAGAATGAAGAAATTGATTTGTTGGATACAGGCCCAGTCAATATCCAACCAAATATGGTTTCTTGACTTAATAAGGAACCACAAATGTTATGTTTTATCCCATCTAATAGGATAAATGGAAGAAGATCACCGCCAATCAGCAGATCAACCTGAGAAGTCTTAAAAAACTGTGGGTCTGCGAGCTGTAATTCAGAAAGATTATTAAAAGTTGAAGGATCTATAGGAGAAGTTGGAAGACTCCCTGTGAGTTGTGGCAGGACTAAAGCGTTGGCTTCAATTTGAATTGTAGTATTAATTGGTGAGCTTAAGATAAAGGAGCATATTTTATCAACTCTTGCAGAAGTAGTATTATTAAGACCTGAAATTTTAGCCCTTATTGAAGAAGAAGGAAGTTTTAGTAATTTAAATAAACGTTCGGAAATGAAAGTTCCTTCTGAACCAGTATCGATGAGGGCTCGAGCAGAAAAAATTGTACCTAAGTGGCATATATGAACCATGGCGGTACCTAAAAGAATGCCCTTGGAATTAGTAGAAAAACATGTTTGGATATTATCAACAGGCAAAGATAAATTAGCGGACTGTATTGACTGAACGGGTGCCTGCTGCATGTTAATACTGGGAATGATACTGGTATCATTTTTATCTCTATTAGAAGTTTCAAAAGGTGGAACATTGTTATTTGGACTTAAATTGTCACGGTGCAAAAGCGTATTATGTCGTTTGTTACAGATATAACAATTATAGGAACTTTTGCAATCTCGGACAGTATGACCACGAGCAAAGCAATTGATACAAAGTTTTTGGCTTTTTATGTAATGAATTCTTTCTTCAATGTTGAATTCCTGAAAACGAGCACATTGTCGAATTGGATGTTGCTCTTCTGGACAAAGCTTACAAAAAGAACCGGCAATCTTCGAATGATATGTGCTCACTCGGCGTGGTGGACTTGAATTAGTTGAATTTAAAGGAGATTTTTTAGGTGAATACTTTGCAAGATTCGAATTTTGAATATCTGAAATGGTTTCGAGTGTTTGATAACGATTGGTCAAGAAATTATCTAAGGCTTCCCATTTTGGAATGTCTGTCTTATTTTGAATGGATTGTTCCCAAAGAGCCAAAGTCGTTTCAGGCAAACGTGTGGAGCACAAATAAATAAATATACAATCCCAATCATGAAATTTTATATCGTAAAGTTGAAGGGTTGTTATGCAACTGTTGATGTCTCTTTGTAGATTTTGCAATGCTTGACCAGATTCAGTGGGTATGAATGGAAGATTAAACAAAATTTTCAGTTGGCTATTTACGAGAATACGTTTATTTTCAAAACGTTCACGTAAATTACGCCACGCTGATGAAAAACCTTCATTTGTTAAAGGAGATTTTTTGACAATATCTCGAGCTTCTCCTCGAGTTTTATTGTTCAAATGAAAAAGCTTCTCCACTGGACTTAACCGAGTATTATTCACATAAATGGCTGTGAACAGGTCACGGAAGGACGGCCACATTAGATAATCTCCACTGAATACATCAGTGTCACATGGAGGTAAGTGGAAGTTGGAACTGGATGGAATATCATGCGCCCTAGGAGAGCAAGTCGACGTAGCTGATATTTGTTGAATATTTTCAGTGAGCCTTGAGATACACCGGACATAGCTTTGATAGCAGCTATGATATCGATTTTTAATGGTTTCCATGTCATACTCATAGTCTGTGTCCTTGTCCTTAGGTGAAGCTAGTTCTTTTAAGCATGCTTCATATGCTAACTTCACATTGATCCAGATAGCTTTCATTTCATCCTTGTGTACTTCCATGGTGGCTGCTGAATATTGGGAAATATTTGCATCACTGAAGTCTGCCTCAAATTCAATTAAACTGTCCGATAGACGTATAAAGGATTCCAATGAGCTCATTGTGGCGACCAGTTTTTTTTGTTTTAACAGAAGAAAAAGAACTTGCTTTTATATAAAGCCGAGAAACTATACCAATTTGATTCGGAATGGTTCTCAGATCCTTTTTCTCAGAAGATCCAGTAAAGAATTTAGAAATCGAAAGAAGCAGATGAAGAGTGTCGATTAAGATAAAAGAAGATTATTTGGATTTCAATTCCAAGCAAAACCAAAGACAGAAAAAATCGAGATAAGAAATGTGCGAATAATCGTTATGACCAAGGCCGAATCAAAAAGCAGATTGTAAATTTTTAAATCAATAATATTATGATATTTTGACGCAAGAAAATATAGTTATAAAAAATTTAACTAAAAATTGATTTTGATAAAAAATTAGAAAGAGAATAAATTAATTCAAAATGTTCAGTTTTGGAATAGCTGCGGATGAAATTACTTGGTACTTCCGAATTAAACAAATTATGTTTATTCTGCTATTGAAATTGATAAAATAGAATCAATAACCGATTTGTAAGAAATCAACTTTGCCACGTGAAAATTGATAAGATATAACGGAATAGGAAAAAGTCTGTAATCTGAATTTAGGAAAAAATCGAATGAAATATTAAGAAAGAAAATAATACGAATTCGAAAGTAAATATTTTAAACCCAACAATCGGATGACGAAAAAATTCAAGAAAAAAAACTTTGTTTTTTTTTTTTTAAGTTTGTTTAATGACCACGAACTAATCGATGAAAAGATTTTTATCTCGACAAAATATAACTATCATCACCATGGAAATTTTAAAGAAAATATTTTCACTTGAATGATATGTATATCTTTCTTTCTTTTTTTTTTTTCTCAATAAAAAACAGCAGGTATAAAACTAGAAAAGATTGTCTTTCAAAAAGATCATAAATACGGTTATGATTTCGATAAAAAGGAAATATTTGAAACGTAATTTATCCAACAAGTGTTGTTTCGATGACTTTTATAACATGTTCGTTATATTGCTATTTAATATTTATGTTATTGTTTATACTTTTTTTTTTTTTTTTTTGATATATTATGTTATAAATTATTTAAATATTTAGCTTTGAATATTCCTGTTTAGTTTGAATTAATTTATTTGCTTTTATTTATATTATATTGTTCAAATGATGACTTGCGTAGTGCACAAATTTGAGCAAAGCTTACAATCTCTATGACCACTGTTGTAATGGGTTCAATAGCATTGCATTGCTTGTAATAACAAACAGCTGTTCGATATGCTTAAAGCTTTTAATTGTTTTTATGCATAATTAAGCAACAGTTTGAGAAGCACTGTTTTGCCGCACAGAAAATAAAGCTGCTAAGATCAAATGGGTTCTGATATTGGATAAAAATAATTAACGCCTAACCGATATTGGTTTTATTATTGGATATTGGTTGCAAGCAATTTACGTCTAATCGATCGTGTATAAGGTGAGAGTGCTGAATTCGTTTATATATTGCGATCGCGCTCTATATAAATATGAATGCACGAAATTTGTATCAAAATATTTTGCTACAATTTTAATTTTTATGTTTATGATTTTTCTTATTGTTTTTTATAGGAGTATTTAATATTTTTTATTTTTAATGAAATTTTTTAAGAAAAATTACATGAAACAACTCACCAGAATTGCGTAATTGCAAACAACGTGATCTATATTTGTCCGTCTTAGTTAATATTTTTTGACAGCTTCTTTTACCAAATGTGCAAACATCTATATGTATTAATGTGTATATATATGCACTTTTATATGAAAAAAAAAAACACTGTCTTAAATCGGAAACTTAAATATTTTGCTATTTTTGAACTTTTTTTTTCAGCTTTTATATTACAAATTAATAATATATCTTTTTTTTTTTTTTTTTAATTATATTGGATCACGATCACGTATTTCGTGGAGGAATTTGAGGATTTTGATCGCGATAATCGAATGAACGAGAAGAAGCTCGGCTTCTTGTACACGCAATGCACTTGTACTACTATAAGAAAATCAAAATAATGCAAACACACCTGATTTGACAGCGATAGATGATGATGAGGTGAAGAAATCCTCCTTGGCAGAAGTGATGAAATTGATGAAGTTATGATTGAAGTGGATTGGAACAACTTAATCGCCTATGAAGTATGATTCTTCTGCTTCCTAAATATCCGGCTCGAAGGACCATGAAAATGTGGGAAATTTATTTGATTGCCAGTGGAAATGGTGAAACAGTTGAATCTGCAAAAACGTAGCTCCAAATCAATAAAACGTTTGATTTGGTTGGCGTCAAATGAAAAAAAGGCGGATTAAGTTTTTTCTAAAATATTAATTTTTATTAACAATGGAATTGTTCTTACCAAGGAGATGGGTGACAAAAAAGTGAACGAGAAATCGCTCAGTTACAGGCAGGAACCTGTCACTTTTGTTTGGATTTAGGATTTCGAACTTACAATTTACGGAAATAAAGAAAAAAAGAAAAGTGTGGTGAGAAGCGAAAGCGCCCTCTTACAATTCAAGAATAATTAGACTGTTTATGCAGATGAGTAAACATCTTGACATAAACAGTATTTAATAGTACTTCAACTGATTTTCTCTGAGTGTAGCGTACTGCCTCTATTTGGCTTCTTACCTTGCCTTTAGTACTTTAGTTGTTTTTATTTAACATTGTTAAGCATATATTTTTCTATGCTGTTGGTTATATCGTCGCCATCGTCATACTTGTCGTTGTTGTTGCTGCGCTTTGCGTACTTTTGTTGCTATTATAAGTGAACATCTAGCCAGCTAGCTGGCTTCACTCGGTTCTCAAGGAGTCTCGAGGCAAAACGGAGCCCACTTATTATTTCTCACACGTTCCAATTACCAACAAAATAATGGCGTGCGAAAGAGCCACTTCAGCGTAACGGAAGTGATTGAAGGAAAATGTGTGCCCACACAAACACACACACAGTCGAACACATACATACATACATACATACATACATACATACATACAGACATGGGCAATTCAACATACGGTATGCAAGCACTCAACCAACTGCCGGTAGGTCCTTCAAATCAGCACTTCTGCACCTGTTTTTTACTAGCACTAACACGGTACTGTTAGGCTCGCTAGCTCGCTTGCTAGCTCACTTGGCAGAACCTTTTAAGTGTAAAACTTTGTATTTATTGTGCTGCTTGTATGTTTAACGGGCTTGCAGGATGTATGGTTGACTGGTGTTGGTTACTTCCTGGCTTTCATTTTCCTACGAGTAGGTTACTTAGGTGAAAACCTATATTATTCATTTATATTTTGTTTTCTTTTTCATATTGGTTAGCTAAGGTTTATCATACATTTGTTGATATATACATATGTGTGTGTGTGTGTGTGTGTGTGTGTGTATATTTCTATATGCGTGCAAAGCTAGCGACAAACGTTTTCAATTAGCAGCTCATACATTTTTAAACTGTTAACTTACAAAGTTTATAAAGTTGTTGAAATTTTAACGAAAACAAGCCGAGCGCTAATCACTTTTATCAGAGTATTCTTAAAGCGGCAGTTGATTTTGACATTATTCTGGAATAACCGTAGTTACATGCTTTAATTATGTTAAATATACCTAATGTTGACTTTATTTAATTTATTTCCATAAAATTCTGTTTCAACGAGTTTTAAATCATCTTTTCATTAGCAGGACAAAGTTTAATTATTGTATTGCAAAAGAACAAGTTTATTATTGCCAGTTATTAATTTAAATGACTACAGTGTTGTGCAAAACTAAGAAACTTTTATTTATATAAAGAAGTCTTTTATAAAGCGAATATTTCTCTTATCTATATATATAATAAAAGCTTTTTAACAAAAAAAAAAAAACCTACTTCAAAATCACTACAAAGTAAAAAACTAATTTTAAATTACTTTTCCTATTAATCGTGGTAAAATCTGATAATTTATTTATATACATTATTATATCGGAAATTTTATTATTTTAACTTTTCCTAATTTGTTTTATTTTTATCATAAATACATTTTCGAGACACAATGTGTTTCAAATATTGCCACACCTCTTTATCAAACAACCCCCACTTTATTGAAATTTATTTTTTTATACTTTTGCCTACTCTACTAAACTTTAGTACTCTAGTGTCAATATTATTCGAGATACAGAGTTTTTATAATCTTGCCACACCTCTTTGTCAAATAACGCCTACTTAACTGACCGTAATTTTTATAATTGTACCTACCCTTGCAATATCTCAGTAAATAATGTCAGTACCCTAGTGGCAATATTTACTGAGATAGTGTTTTTCTGATGTGACACGCCCTTTATCGAATACCGCCCACATTATTGGCAGTAATTTGTTTTACTTGTGCCTACCTCTGCACTAAATTTAAGTAGTGCCAATAGTATTCGATATACAGTGTTTTTTTAATATTGCCACACCCCTTGTCGAATAACGCCTATTTTTTGTTTTCAAAAATGTATAGTAATTGTACCTACCGCTGTAATACATTTCTGTACCTTTTTGTCAATATTATTCGAGATACAGTAATTGTCTTATATTGCCACACCCCTTTGTCGAATAACGCCCAATTTATTGATAGTAATTTTCAATTATTGTGCCTGCCTCTGTAATAAATTTCAGTACTCTAGTGTCAATTTTATTTGAGAAACAGAGTTTTTCCAATATTGCCACACCCTTTTTTAGGACAACGCCTACTTAAGTGCTTGTATTTTTTAATATTCGTGCCTGCCCTTCTAATTTTACAGTGAATTTTATTTCTCTAGTGGCAATATTTACTAAAATACAGTGTTTTTCTTGTAGAGACACGCCCCTTTGTCGATTACCCCCCACTTTTATAGACGGGCACCTTTGCGTTAATGATCTATATATGTGGACAAAAAATTACGGCAATCGAGCAAGTACTTTAGGAGTAATCGATGTACATACATTCACAAAAAAAAAAAAAAAAAAAAAAAAAAACAGTTTCGATAGGATCGTAAGTGTAGACGTAGAATTCCGTTTAAGTTGTAACCTCTTCTACTTTGTCTCTTTGGTCAGATTGTTTTGTTCATTTTGCACGTATTTTTATTGATCTTACAAAAATTAACAAATAAATGAATAACACTCAATTATGGACTACTTATCGAGGCCAAAACAAAGAAAAAGTTGAAAAGGAAGTATGATTAAATGAGCAAGCAAAAAGAAACAAGCAAAATTTCAAATTTTTTCCAACATTTTGTTAAGTTTGACAGGTTGAATTCATTGACTTAGTTGAAAAGAAGGCGAAGCGAATGCACATTCCATTGGTGCCACTTTCATCTCTGCCCAATATATAGTTTGCGAGCTACAGTCAGTTTAACTACTTGTTTCAAATTAAAATTAAGACCCCAATTTTTAAAAAATCATATGATTACTATATTTCACGCTGAGCACATGTCCTTTCCTCTCGTCTCTGTCTGATATTTATTTTGCGAGCTACACTTTCGTCTCTGTGCGATGTATAGTTTGCGGACTACACTCGTTTGTGCTAGTGGGATGTGGAATGGAAATTAATTTGCATTAAAAACAAAAATTAAAATTTTACGCCATCTATTGGGTAAAAGCATAAAAAGAAATATGATCCAACTCGATTTTTTCATAAGAGTTAAATCTAACCGGATCACAGACCCATTTCGTTAAATTTGACAGATTGAGCTCAACGACTGAGTTGAAGAGAGGTGCATGAACTCTGGTTTCAAAATAGTATACTAGAACAGTAGTGCATACATAAACCCAATGCGAACTAATGCTTACAATGCTGACAAAGCGAACCATTCAATTCGTGCAAAACCAAAGCATACAAGCATAAACAACGAAAGAAAAACAAAGAAAGCAGCAGGCACATAAGCAGCTGATAATTGATTTTCTTATATAAAAACATGCATTTTTCTTTTTATATTTTACTATTTTGTGAATTTAATATAATAGTGACAAAATCCAAAATTAGATAGTCATTCAGCGCAGGATATATCTGATATTTTAGTATATATATTATCTTTGAACGAAGAGTATTAGCGGCTGTAGGTATACCCTAAAGTATTCGCCAAAAAAGTTGCCCAATGACCTTGAAAAAATCTGTTAAAACGACCCCATACAAACCGCGCTGTAAGACGTAATTCTACGTCAAAAAACAGAGAAACCAACCAACTTGAGAACCTCTTCCTTTTTGAAGTCGGTTAAAAAATGCAATCAAATCTTTTCGCATTCAATTTTGCAACAGAAAAATCAGCTGTTTTCGAATTTAATTTT
This sequence comes from Tetanocera ferruginea, assembly GCA_958299015.1. Taxonomy (NCBI): domain Eukaryota; kingdom Metazoa; phylum Arthropoda; class Insecta; order Diptera; family Sciomyzidae; genus Tetanocera; species Tetanocera ferruginea. Next base: position 155,355,734 of record OY282642.1, on the reverse strand, counting down.
CGCAAAAAAATATGCAAAAAGACTTCAAGATTTCAAATTGAACTTGAATTTGGAATCGTTTCGAAATCCAAAGCATGGCTGATTATAACAAACAAAACAATGTTTCAATACATATAACTATGTATGTATGTACATATATCAATTTGTTAAGTATGACCGTTTATTTGTAACTGACAGTCTAACACCTTCAGTAACTTTTGTTCTCCAACGTATAAGCAACATCTACTGACACATTAAAACTGTAATTTATCTTAAAAGCACACCATCTACTTTCACCTGCTGCCATCCACCTCATCATCCGCTAATTTTTTACAATACAACAAAAGCCAAGCGTGCAACAGCAGTCGAATGTCCAACGTTGAAAGTGGAATGTGGGGGACGCCAGAAGACAGAAAAGTATGTGAAAAAAAAAAAAACAATATAACCTCCAGCAGTTTCCGGTCATTATACGGAAAACGGAAACAGCTACCAATCGATTGAATATCCGGTCGCTGCTTTTTCTGCTGCTGCTTTTTCTGCTAGGTTTTTCTTTAACATCCGGTATTGTGCATTTGTATGCTGCTGCAACTGCACATGTTTATTTGTTTTTGTGTCTATGTTTGTTTGTGTGCGATTGGATGTCTGCGTATGTGTGTGTGTGTGTGTGTGTGTGTGTGTGTGAATGTTTGTTTTTATGCATAAACAGAGCGCTAACGGAATTCCTAGGATGTTCATTTTACTCTGCAATGTTGGCCGCTTGCCTTGTGATTAAGTCGTTGTTGGGCATTAAAGCGAAGCGTTTTGCTGTTCTTATTGTTAGTCTTATTGTTGTTTCTTGTTGTTATTGCTGTATTCTTGTTGTAGCACTGCTTCAGCTGACGGAGTTCAAGGCACTTTTGACTGGTAGGTGTGAAGAATTTCTACAATTTTCTATTTCTTTTGCCACTCATTGGCTGTGTAATCACGTAAAATGAAGACTATGAAAACTTAACATCATGTTCAGGGTTCTTTCTGTAAACATGTTTAAAAGCAATTAAAACCTCTTCACTCTGCTCATAAACTTAAAGCCACGTATGTGCTAAAAAATACAGAAAAATAGTAACTTAGCTAGTAACTTAATTTAAAAATTTGTACTGTTAAAGTTTTAAGTTTAAGTTTGCTTAAAAATTTAATATTATTGTATTTAAGCGATCATCTCAGGGAAGCAGAAATTATAGTGGAATTAGAAAAGTTGACTTTTATAAACAAAAAATTTACTTATTTGTAGAAGTTATGTAATACATAAATCAATCATAAAAGCTTTTTAAGGACCTTAAGATGGCTTTTAAATAAAAACTTTGATAACACTGGTCAACAGTGGTTATGGCACACGAACTTTGAAAACTAATACTGCATAAGTTTTCTGCCCTCTTTATATAACTGAATTGGTGTTTTTTTTTTTTTTAGCTGGCCTCATATTTTTTCTGATATCGGACTTTGTGTTTTTACAATTTTGATCATGTTTTTGTGCTCTGGAATCCAAAACACTTAACGCAGAGCAAAAACAAAAACAACTATCTGATATTAAATTAAACAAGCTTTTTAGTGGGGTATTTTTTATTTTTCTGGCATGTTTAGTGTTTTCGGTATTCAGGTTTCGAAGTAAATGCCACAATTTTATAACTCATAAAATGTTCTATGTAATGTTGTTGTTAAAAATTTTGACTTTTACAAAAACTTTTTTTATATATTCATCGTATTCTATATAGAATTCCCTTAATTTCGATACGAGAAACATAAAAATTTTCCGTTATGAATGATTAAAATAAATAAAAATAGACTAACAAGCCATAAAAGTCCTTCGTCATATTCACAAAAGACCATACATGCAAGAAGATCCTAAAATGATTAAAGCTCACTTAATGTTCCAAAAGCTCATAAAGCAAAGGGCTTATATTCAGCTAGGAAACATATATAAAAAAAAAAAGTTAAGGAAAAGAGCTTATTTTAATATGAGACTCATGGAAATTTCACTAAAAATTTACATTTATGATTTGTTAAAAGGGCATGAAACCAATAAAAGTCTCCAATACAAATTGATTATATCTTGTTCATGAAACTTAAATTGAAATAAGCTTTTTTTTTCAATGTAGCCAACAAACTGTAGCAAACAAGTGCTTTTGAAAACCATTAATAAAATTCACAAAAATTATGACATCAAAATCGGAGTAAATGCTGATTATAAATTGTTTTATAAACAAATTCTATTACAGTAAGACCTCAAAAAAGGGCATTAAGTCACTTAAGTCGTTTTGCCTTGGGAATCGAGATTTCTACTTAATTACATTTTGTATTTGTGTTATCAAACATTTTCCAATTTAATTTCGATCAGTTCATTTTTCTGTCTATATAAATTCTTTTTACTTAAATAAACTCTATTCTTCGCTAAATATTTTCTCTATTTAAACATATGTTGGAATTTTATTGATGTAGAATGACGTTTATTCGAGGACTGTATGTTTCGCCAATTTTTATATGAGTGTTAGTCCAGTTTAAAACTTTTAAATGTTAAACAGTTTGGCTTTTCTTTGTGATTTTTATAAAATAAAGAAGAACAAATATATATGTATGAGATGGAACAAGTGTTTATTGTAGAACAAAACCAATTGACGTCATTCAGAAACATTTTAATGCCAAATTAGTTATTTTATTCCAATTGTTGGATAACAACGTTGAAGTTGGGGTATAAGTGAGAACAGAGCCCCTTTTTTATTAAAATAAGCATAAAAATTATGCATTCCTCGGGGTTTTTCTTTTTTAAATAATTTTGACAGTCTTGTCTACTTTAGACATGGGTAACGCAGCGTTGCGTTGCGTTATTGAGTTGAAGCATTTTAATACGTTACTGCGTTGATACACTTCTTTTAAAAAAAGTAACGCAATAGCGCATTAATACAAGTGCAACACTCAAAGTAAAGCCAACAGCAAGAAAAACATTGACAGCAAATGTACAAGTTGTAGGGTTCATCGAGCACAGTTGGAAAAAACAGAAAGTTGAATCAAACAAAATAAATTATGCTTGTATTATATAGAAAAGAGGTTGCGGGGAAGATGCTGTTAAGCATGAATTCTTGGAGCATGTCTGATTGAATGATGCTTGAGCACACATGTGTGAGTTTATGTCAAATTGAACATGTTCGATTTCAAAAGTAAAAGCAAACTCAACTCAAACTTCAAACTTGTTTTGCCCACTAGAAATGTGTATATATCTGTTTGAAAGCTCGATTTAATGATAAAAAACACAACCATCTGCTTACTTGCTGGAATTTTGGGTTTTTTAATTGTTGGTGGATACTGAAATCTGCACTTTATTTAATTAACTTTTATACTAGCTACTATTTATTATATTCTATAAATGAATATAGCCATAACAATTAACATTGCAAAGGATTTTGATGTTTTTTACTTTATATGTATGAGTTCTTTACCACATGACTCAACGCACTATACAATGTTCTACTGTGAGACTTTCTGTGCTGATACGCGTCTTGTTGATACAGATACCATAATATTTTGAACAGCGGCATGACGCAATTGCGTTAACGCATTTCGCTGATACAGTTTACTGCGCTTGAGTAAGTGTATCAGCGCTGCAATTTTTACTGCGTTACCCATGTCTAGTCTACAGTCTAGGAAGAGCCTGGTTAGAGAGATCAAATTGTATGCGATTATTAAATTTGTATACGATTTTGTATGGGAGGTACATACAAAAGTAGCCAGATCCTATCAAAACTAAGTGAGAATGCTAGACAAGAAGATAAATAGATGTGAACTGAAAATGATAGAAATTGGTAAAATCTTAAGGGTACCATGCACCTATATTATTTATTTTTTAAAAATTCAATTTAAGACACATTTCATGTTATTTATAATAGAAAAATAAATATGGTAACTTTTTTTTATCACTCATATCACTACTTACTTTCATCACTATAACTTCTTCGTGAAATTCACTACAAAATTAAAGAATCCTTCGGAATCCATTTGGAATTTTGCTATATTATTTTTCTATGCAAAAATTATTAGTTTTCACAAAAAGTCACTTTATTAAACCTGGATAACTTTTTTGTTTATAAAAAGGTGCAGATAATATTTTGGAAATAAAAAGTTAATACTTCAAATCAAATTACGAAAAAGTTTCGCTAAAATCGAAGAATTTATTTTGTTATTCAATTTTAAATTTGATAAATTATAAATATTTTTCTGTGCAAAATTTACATTTTTTCGTAAAAAATCACTTTTTAAATTTGCAGATCTTTCTTGTTTATAAAAAAGTGCAAATAATATTTTGAAAATAAAAAATAAATACTTTAAATAAAATTACAGAAAAGTTTTGCTAAAATCCAATAATCTTCTTCTTTTTTTTTTGTTATAGCTTCAAAAAAAACATCAACATTTTTTTTCTATTTTTATACCATTTCGATGCATTGTGCGCTTAACAAATAAATAACTTTCGAAATAACCTCATCGAAATCAATATTACTTGCAAGCTCGTTTTCAATGGATAAAATAGCAAGATCGGAAACTCTTACCTGTCTATTGGAAGACCTTGAATAAGTTTTAATTAATTTTAGCTTTGAAAACGTTTCCACAATGTTTTCTCCTCATTGTTTCGACTTGCAAGCAGAATTTTAAATTTTAAAACAGCTTTTAAAAAAATGAGACACACATTTTTTAACGTGGAGTATTTTTTCACCTTTTCTGATTGTTTGAGAAATAAAAAAAATATCGAAATGGTGTCACCCTTAAAATGGTGGTACCCGGGGCGGACCACCCCCTCCGCCCACCCCTAGGAACGCCTCTGCTGAGTCATATTTCCAGACTGACATAGACAGCTTCTGTTATCAGGTACTTGATTACCACAATACCAACGGCTGCGAAAATACTTACCATGCATGCCGCTTATATAATATAAGCCTGGACAACACGTTTACCTGTATAAGTGTGAAGAGGGAGAAACTATGTCACCAATAGAACATTTATTGCATCTCCTACATATTTGAACAAGTAAATATTATTACATAAAAATGCTTAAATTATTACTAAATGTTGTATTTTTCATACACCCTGCTGTTCCCTACGCACGAATGTGGTATTTCAGAATACAACAAAGAAACAAAAAAGGCTGTGATTGTCTACAATTGCACCTGAATATAGAATTTACAAGACACGCTCTGAAGCTGCTACGAATTGTACAAGAGCAGGTTTTTTATTTTTACGAATTCAGTGCTGGGACGAACATTGGGTAAAAATAGATCGCTGAATCTTAATCAGTTGTCAGAATTTCAAAGTATGTGGTGTTTTTTTTCCCACAGAACTAGTAACTTATAAAATGTTTTTTAAGAATTTTAAACATGTCTTCATTTCTTGTAAAATATGAACTGCATCAAGAAATCGTGCTCATGTCCGACATAGTTAAGGGAGATCAAATAAACATACAGTACTGTCCAAAACTATTCCACAAACTACTCAATTGCTCACAGAAATCACCCTTATCAAAAGTACTCAATCTATCCATTTCGAACTATCCAAGTCAGTGTGAATACCCATATTCTTTATTTAATTTGCAAACTAAATTGAGTATCAAAATCATAAGTTTTGGGCGAAAGTCTCTCACTCTGTCCATTGACAGACTATCCAAGTCAGACTATCCATAAACATCACTTTTTTTAGCCTTTATTTGTACTAGTTCCATTGTGAATAGTTTTGAACTAGACCCTTTTGCCACAGCTTAAAAGTAGTTCGGTTTGATCTCCACTTTTTGCACTTTTTTATGAACGGATTCTTTAAAATAATATTATATGAAGCAACTGTCTGGAAAAATTAATTTCTTAAAATGGTAGTCGTATTAAAATCTTACCTAAAAACTGTTTTTAAATGGAACTGACAATTTCCAAACAAGAAACAAATATTGGTTGCGATAATATGGTGAGTATTGAATTAAAATAATAACTTTTTTGATCTTTTTAAATGTCTCATCTATAGGGTCGATTTGGTCAAACCTGTTCAGACAACGCCGAGGTATATGCCTTAACTCCAGTACCCGAATGGACTAATCAAGTTCTTGATTACCACAATAATATGCGCAACCGTTTATCCGGGGGTGATGATGGCGTATCCCCAACGGCAGCGAAAATGCTTACCATGACATGGGACGATGAAAGTGCCCAATTGGCTGAACTTTCCGCTCGAAAATGCCTTGAAGCAGGCGATAATTGCCACAAAACGGATAAATTTTATAAACCTGGACAGAACATTTACTTGCATAAGCTTGAAGAGGGAGAATATACAACAGTAGAAGAGGTGATCGAACTGGCCCTTGATCATTGGAGGGATACATACTATCAAACAGAAGATGCTAACATACTTCTCGCCAACTTCCCAGAACCATCATATTCTCTCGAGTGAATATTCCTTTATAAAAATGCTTGAATATTTCTTAATGTTGTGTTTTTCAGACACCCTTCTGCCTCCTACGCTCGCATGGTTATAGACCGCAATTGTGCTATTGGTTGCGCTATGAGTGAATTCTACGTAAAGAAAGGTGAATTTGATGAACCAACAGATGCTAAATATTATGCATTTGTCTGCAATTATCCATTTAACGTTGAATCTGGTAATCCAGTTTACGAGGCAAGCTCAGAACCCGCTACAAAATGTACACGAAGAAGCGAACGTTATAACAACCTTTGCACTGAAAGTGATACTTCTGACTATCTTGAATATTTGAGTACTCCTCATTAATTTAACCTTTGGTCGTTAACTTTGGTCGTTAACTTTGGTCGTTATAGTACTAATAACGCAATTGCATAAATCAAATACGTAAATACTTAAAATCGTTTCATGATTAAATTGTGCACATTTTAATTAAAATTTTAATAAAAGTCTATTTAGAAAAAGCAACATTTTTTTTGTTTAAATTGAAGCAAACAAAAAGCTTTTAGGCTCATGTCACAGTAAACGCAATAAACGAGGCGATGCTTTAACGCTACTCGAAGCTACAAAGCTTTGCTTGTGTTTTACTATGAAAAAATTCAAAAAGTATCAGAGTAAAAACGATGCTATGAGCTACATGAAGCTTTTTTAAAAGCTACAAGCGTTCAATAGATGTTTGAAGTACTTTGTATGAAATTTGAAGTATAAAATATCTCGAATCCTCTGGTTGTAGTCAAGTTTTACACTACTTACGACCGAAATCGAGCTCTTAAAGCTTTCGGAGATTATCGCAGGCGCTCGAAGCAAGCTGTCAATCTCCGTAACGCAGGTCTTGACTCGGACAACAATGGGTTTATACACGAAAACCTTGCTGCCGAGGCAAGAAAAATACTTCAAGCTGCTATTACCTACAAGCGCAACAAGAAAATCTTCAACGCCTTCTCTCTGCGTGGTTCCATCTACATTAGACTGCACAAAGAAGGGAATAAATCAAAATCTGCAGCATCGAAGAGCTAACTCTTAAATGACTTGACCGATTTTACTAAAATTTGGTACGTGAAATAACCTGACCCTACATCAGAATTGTGGCTATTTAAATTTCAGAAAACTACCGTGAGAGGGCGCTTTATTCAATCAACTATGTTCGGTTCATTCAAGTCAAAACGGATGAACCAATTTTGATGAAACTTGGTAAGCATTTGTATCTGTTACTGAAATTGATCCTATGCTTTTAAAAGTTCTTTCGACAAAAATCAAGGAATGAGCCGAAGGACAACGAAGTTTAGAACCAAAGACGAACGAAAAAAAAAATTTAACGAATACCAGCAGAAGCTATATAAAGATGAAAAAAATTAACCAAACAGTATCGACCAAAACCGAAGTTGAACGAAGACAATCCAAAAATCGAATCGATGCTTATAGGATTTTTTAAAATTGGAATTTATTTGAGTTAAAATTACATATTAAATGCATGCTAAGAAAAACTTTAAACGCATTTTTCTCGAAATGAGTTTTCAAACTGCACTCAGAAAAAAGTTTCTCGGAATATGATAAAAATGGCATCATATTTACTGAAAAATGGTATTGACCTTGCTCCAGAGAATGCTTTTCTCTAAATGCGATCCTAAAAATACTCTAAAAATGATAAAAACCTTCCATGAAAAAGAGAAATATATAAAAATAATTCGATTTTAGAGAAAAAGACTCTTTAATTTTGAAAAAACATTTGTTTTTATTGAAAAAAAATACTTCTCATAGTGAATTTTGTATCAAAATATAGGAAAAAATTTTAATTTTCAAAAAATTTTTCTCTATAAATGAGAATTTGCTTGTGCGAGAAATATATTTGTCACAGACATGCTCAACGAAATCAACAAAATTTGTACGTTTCGTTGAGGCAGAAAAATAAATTATCAAAATTATTTCGTTTTTTAAATAACTTTAAAAATATATCAAATCAAATTTCGTTTCGTTGAAAAACGAATAAATTTGTATTATTTTCTCCTATGCTAAAAAAAAATTTCTTCTGATACAAAAAAAATCACAAAAACGAAAAAATTTTTATCATTTTCTCCGAAACGAAATAAATATTTTTCGTTTTTTGAATTAACGTTATTTTTTGATTTCGCTTCAACGAAACAAAAAAAAAAATATTTTGGTTATCGTTAAAAATAACGTTAACGTGCATGCCTGATTTGTCATTATAAGAGACATTGAAATATTTCCATTTCCTAGAAGTGAAGAAATATTTCTTCGGAAATGTGAAAATTTATTCTAATTCAAGAAAATTTTATTTGAAAAGAGAAAATTGCTATTATCGAAAATAGAGAAATTTTTCACCGGAGGAAGATATGTGTTTTTTTTCTGAGTGCAGGTGTCCATTTTCCTCAGAAACCAGACGTCAGATCATTGAATAATTATAATATCTATATGATACCATATAAGATATGGTACGAATATAAGGTGGATAACTGCAGTGGTTCAGCCGTGATGGTCACAATTACATACGCACCAACGATAAGGATATACTTTGAATTTAGTGAAATTTTTTCTTTTGGAATTTGTTACGGTAAATTTTTGTATGACAACGTATACATGTTAGACCGTTTTGTGGATGAATCGGGTGTGAGGATTTCAAAATTCCTATAGAAACAAGTAAAGAAAGTCTAAAGTCGGTCTAGGCCGACTATGAAATACCCTAAACCCACTTTTCAAAAATAAAAAAATTTTTATTGTAAATGGGCGTCTCCGTGGGCGGATGAAGCCTTTATTTTAATTGCATTTAAATGGTGATGAAAAATTTACACATACCAAGTTTTATTCCTGTAGCTCACAGTTAATGCCTTTATTGTGCTTTCGCTATGGGAGGTGGGCGTGTTCATGGACGGATTACTCCCAATTTTTGAACACACCTTAGTTTTGGTATAAAATACATACATACCAAATTTAATTTCTCTATGACAAACATAACATTATTTATTGAGTTTTAAACTTTTTGGGTTGTATGGGAGGTAGGCGTGTCTGTATGAGGATGACGTCCATTTTTCAAAACCATCTTTGTCTTGTCATAAAAATCATTCGTGCCAAATTTTAGCTCTGTAGGTTAAACAGAGGCTTATTTATTGCGTTTTCAATTTTTAACGTTGTATAGGAGGTAGGCATGTCCGTGAACGGATGACGTCCATTTTTCGAAGACATCTTTGTGTTTGTATAAAACACATACATATCAAATTTTATTGTTGTAGGTTAATTATGAGCTGAGTTATGCAGTTTTCAATTTTTGCGTTGTATGGGAGGTAGGCGTGTCCGTGGGCGGATGATGTCCATTTTTCAAAACCATCTTGTGTTTGTTACAAAAAATATATGTGCAAAATTTTAGCTCTGTAGGTTAAACAGAGGCTTATTTATTGCGTTTTCAATTTTTGGGTTGTATGGGAGGTGGGCGTGTCCGTGAGTGGATGACACCCATTTTTCAAAAACATCTTTGTGTTGATACAAAACACATACATACCAAATTTTATTGGTGTAAGTTAAGTATGAACTGAGTTATGCAGTTTTAAATTTTTGCGTTGTATGGGAGGTAGGCGTGTCCGTGGGCGGATTCCAAAAATATTCAATTGTGCAGATCTTTGGACTCATGTGACGATGTGTATTAAGTTTCATTCAATTATCTCAACTCCTTCTTCTTATCCTGTGTATACGGACAACACACAGACGGACAGACGGACGGACGGATATGATTAGCTCGACTCACGTGGTGACGCTGATCAAGAATTTATATACTTTTCTATACCGGACTCGCTTCGTTCTATGCGTTACAAACGTTTGCACAAAGTTAATATACCCTGACCTTTCAGGTTTAGGGTATAAAAATTCACAAAATTGAGGGTGCGATGGGATAAAGTGTACCTCCAGCCCTTTTTTTTAATAACTTTTCAGGCCCGAACCGAAAATCACCCAGGCAACATCAGTTTAAAAATCGACCCAGCCTAATGTATATATTCTTTAAAATTTTTCAAAATTAAAAAAAAGCTCCTGTCATACGATAACCAATTTTGTTAAGATTTAAACATGTCATTTTTTTCCAGATCGGACAATTTTTGCGACTCCCAGCACTGCAACCACGAGGCCCCGTTTTTTTTTTTCTTTGCCGCCAGTTTAGACCTCTATAAAACCATGTTGAAGTGAAAACTAAATTTTTTTTGAATTTTGTTTCTTGTAATTTGTTCAATTTTCTACAATAATAAAAAAAATTTTGGAAAAATGTTTGCTTTTGACTGAGTTATGAATTTTTTAAAAAAGGTCTATTTTCTCTGCCGCGAATGCTATGTTCCTCCTAAAAGCCACTAATATTTACAAACTTCTTTGCAAAGTGTTCAGCGCATATAAACAATTTTTCATCTTCTATCAATTTGGAAGAAAAGCTTTCTTTTCACACCCGACGTAATCCTAAAACTTCACCTCCCTTAAGTTAACAAAAGATCTTTCAAAATATTTAAATAAATTAAACTCTTACGCGCTACCAATGCATAAAAAAAAGTTAACAAAGTGGTCAAAAAGCTAGCAATTGACAAAAGACACAAAACAATACCGCAGAAAGTAACTGGTAATCAGAAAAGGACCATAACAATAACAAAACAAGTGAAAAAAAAACCAAGGCAAATTTTTCACACATAAGCAAAGACAATTTATTTGGGTTATAGAACTGGATAATTATGTGGAGTGCAAATATCTGCCACAAAGCTCTAATGTCGCTTCATCGTCGGTAGTGTCACCTTCTATTTGTAATTATTCAATGGTCAGATCGAGACGTTGAAGATGTCATTTTTTGTTTTAATCATGTCTAGCAGGTACAGTTTTACGGAAATTTGACTAAACACTTTCGACGGAAGGAGGGTTCAAAACCCCAAAAAACGATAATTTAAAAAATTTTAAAATTGATGTGATAATTCTAAAAACGTAAAAATGAGAGCAGTTTTGAAAATCGTCCTCTTTCTGTGCTCGAGGCACAATCCCGAGTAACACCGGGTTACATCCAATGGTAATTAATTTTATATTTATTCATTTATTACTGTATGTTTAATAGGAGCTGAGATATGATCATTAGCGCAAACTCTATAAAATACGAAAATCGCTCGTGGTTGCATGATAAGCATGGTCGCCTTTTTGTAAATACTAAAAAAAAAGTTTTTTAAAGCAGTTCTAAGGTGCCGAATTAAACATTACGAAATTAATGGTTAAAAAAAAAAATTTTTTAAAATGGTTGACCGACCGAATTTGCTGTTTTGTGATCAATCTCGGCGGAATGACCCAGTTAGTATAAGTTAGTAGCTTTTCTCGACTGGGTCGAAAATTGATAACATTTTTTTTCTACGTTATCCTGACGTCAATAAATCAATTACAGAAACATCCGAATTTTGTAGAAAAACTCTTACATTTAATTCGAATTTAATGATTTCATTACGTTTTTTTGTAATAAAATTGTAAATGAATATATAACAAAAGCAAAGAATAAATTTGTATATGGCTGAATGGACTTTGGTGCCGGGCGGCTAAGGCTGTGTGCATAGTAAATGCCGATTCAGACAGACAGGCAGGCTGAAATCTGTGTGAATAAACGAGATACAAATCTATCTATCTCGATTTTTCACACACTCTGCCTGCCTGCCTGCCTGCCTGTCTGAATCGGCGTTTACTATGCACGCGGCCTAAGGCAGCGAAAAGAACCTTGTAATCATTGTATCATGGTCACATATTATGTATATGTATATCGTTTCCGGCCAATGGTCGATTTTACGACCACTCACTTTGGTGGCCTTCTGAAGTATGAGCAATATACAGTCAATGGCTAGGCGATTAATGTTTTGCAAAATTTGAACCTTTTGCGTCATCATTCGATATTTAATTTTATTTAGTTCAATATTAGTTACAATTTAATTAAAAAAACGTCCAAACAAGGTGTTTATATAAATTTAGGCATGCACCAGGTGCAAACGAGACTTATGAATACTCTGCAAACCAATGAATCAAGCTTTATCTTGACATCTTGCCCATCGCGATAACTTGCAAAGAAGTTAAGATAGAATTTTTTGAAATAAGGTGAAATTTCTCGGTTGAAAAATCGACCAGCAGCTGCCGAAAATGGGTTAATACTACTTCAATTACTTGTATGTAAGATATGCTTGCAAATGAATTAATTACACTGTTCGACACAAAAAAATAACAAGGTTCCGCCAACGGATTCTGATAGAGAGGACAAAAAAAAAAAAAAACACGTGTATAGGCGTTTTAAAAGTTTACGTCTGAGTCTTATTTTAAGAAAATTCAAAGTGGAAGTTAGGAAGCATCTCAACATTCATATGAAATTCGTGTCTATCCGATTCAAAACGACCCCATCTCTTGTATAAACTAACATAACTTTTTTGTTAATTTTACTTGAGTATTTTGTTATTTTCGCTGTCGATGGCAAATTTTCAGAAATTATATCAAAATCAAATTATTCTGTGTATTTCAGGTATTTGGTATTCCAACCTCGATACATACGCACTTCATACAAATAATATAGAATTTTGCATATTAAGTGAGTTACTTTGCGCACTTCCTATTTTTGAAATGAGTTCGAAATATAATTAATTTTGCCATATCGATGACTTGTTGGTTTTGTTATAATGTTGTTTGTTCTTAAAAAAAGGTTTTCATATAATTTCTATGCATATCCGTGTTGTAGGGTATCAATCAATTCTTAAAACATCAATTCATCGGTATATGTTTAACATTATCATATCCTTGCTTTTATTTATGATTCATGTTTTCAAAATTCATCCGCAAAATCCAAGCTAATTTTGTTAAGGAAAACCTTTAAAATTCTCTCTGAAAAGCTTATCTGATGTATTGTTATGGGATCTAAAAGTTTTTCAACGGAAGCCATTAAAAAATGCAGTTATAAATATTCAGTTTAAAATATCTTTTCATGCTATTCGCAGGATTAACTCTGTATCCTAATGTTGTGGTTGGAGTGCAGTTGTTTTATTGTTTATATTATCGTATGCATGTGTGGGTGTATGTGTGTGTGTGTGTGTTTATCTGAATGTTGTCAGACATCAACTCATTCACAGCATGACTAGACCAATATAAAATAATTTACTAAACATTAACTTCCCTCTATTTATTGATAGAATTTGGAAGGAAGTAGGAATTAAAACTATTATTAAATTATTAATAATATTTTTTGAAGTGAAACTTCTTTGGCGGCGAGTGAAATTTCAAGGTCCTTTTTCGTGACGCTAGGCTAACGTTTTTAATTCATATGAAAATTAAAAAAAAATTATAGCCGTTGCCAAGAATTGAACCCCGAACATCGTTGCTTTAGAGTCGGAATATATTCCTTTACGCCACGTAGGCACATGACAAATAGCCAAACAAAATGTAATTAAAACTGAACTCGTAACATACTGAAAATAACATAATTAATATTAACATTACATTAACATTAACATTACATTATTAACATAACCGTAACATTAATTTTCACCCTACAAGTATGCACAGAAAAAAAAATAGAAAAATAGCTAAAACAGGAGCAGAACGCGTTCGTGAATATAGAGAGCGAATTAGAGCTCTTAAGAATACAGCCGCAGCTGGGTCTCCAACTAATGATGAAGGTAAGGTGATTACAACAACGGCTAAGTTTCAAAATGCATTTTTACGAAACATCAGTGTATTTTGGTGAATCTACAAAGAACCAATCCCCAAAAAACACACTGATGCATCTCAACAAAATCTCAAAAAAAGCCAACCAAGTTGATGCACTCAACAATCAACGTTCGCTGCTTTATGAGGCCCTCTATCAACTTAGCAATTATTATGATCAGGAAGCAGGAGGTAATAATGAACAAGATTTGCCTCTGCTTTCGGAGGCTCCTTCAAAGAGTACTATGCAAATGCAATCCAGCATTCAAAAAGTAACAATGTTGAGAAGACATTCAAAAGCAACTAAAACAAGTACCGAAAATAACTGTTATTTTACAATTTTCAAATTAAAAAAAATTGTCGAAAGACTTTTTCAAATATACCATTATGTTACAAATGTCCTCAGCCTCACGAATATTAAGTCGCTTTTAAATTTGAAACTGATTCTTTAAAAGTTAATTTCTTGCCTAGTTTATATCGAGGAAAAATAAAGGTTACTTTTGACTTTTATTTTATCGGTCAAAAATAGCTGTTATTTTGTGACTTTAATTTTTTCGGTCAAAAATATCAAGCAATTTGTGTTTTCTTAAAGGCCGCTTGACAGATTGAACTGTTGACACCATGTGTAAAATGTCTCACCGATGAGATGAAAATAATAATATCAAAATTTTTTTATCGGTAAAATGACTTGAACAAATATAAATTACCTGATATTTTTGACCGAAAAATAAACGGCAGAAAATAACTGTTATTTTTGCCCAAAAATACTATAAGGCACAAAAACTGTTATTTTTGACGGAAAAAATAAAAATTAAGAGATAAAAGTTAATATGTGACACTTTCGACCAAAAACCATATTCGGTACGGTCCCTGCATGCAAATATTGAATCAACAAATTATTATTCTATTTCGTATTGAATGAAATTCTTTTCAGATACTTTCTCTCTCTATTTCACACTAAAATCTCTCTTATTTCTTACTGTTAAAGAAGTTTCACTTCTGCCACGTGTACGTTGCTACACGCGAGTTTTTTTTTTTTTTCTTGCATTTTCTGTTAGAATACCCTAAATAAAACGAAAAAACATGAAAAATGGTTTTAAATACTGTATGTGTAGACGATTTTCATTACAATCTTTAAAAAATTTTTAAAGATTTTTTTAGCATTACAAAATTTTTAATTACACAAGATTTAAAAGAGTTATTAAGATTTTTGTATCTCACTCTAAAATTATAATTTACTTCCTTTCTTTATTAAGGTACTATTACAGTGTGAAGCTTTTAAAAACAACACCTTTTGTGTTGTACAATACACCACATTATTATTATTATTATTATTATTATTATTATCATTATTATTATTATTATTATTATTATTATTATTATTATTATTATTATTATTATTATTATTATTATTATTATTATTATTATTATTATTATTATTATTATTATTATTTTTATACCCCCACGCATACTGCGTAAGGGATATATTAATTTTGTCACGACGTGTGTAACGCCCATAAAGAGGCGTGGTAGATATAGAAAAGTGTATATATTCTTGATCAGCATCACCACCTGAGTTGATTTAGCCATGCCCGTCTATCTGTCCCTCTGTCTGTCTGTCTGTCTGTCTGTCTGTCTGTCTGTCTGTCTGTCTGTAGACACGATTACAGTCGTAATTTTAAAGCTATTGTGCTGAAATTCGATATTTAACCTTTTATCTAAAAAACTAAGATCAAGTTCGAGAATGGACTAAATCGGCTGAAAACCACGCCTACCTCCCATACAACACAAATAATGAAAACTCTATAAAAAGGCTAATATTAAAGTCACAAAACTGAAACTCAGTATTTGTGTGTTTTATGTCAAAACTGAGATGTGTTATAAAAATGTGCGTCATCCATTTACAAACACGCCCACCTCCCATACAACTCCAAAATTTAAAACTCTATAAAAAGACTAATATTAAAGTTACAAAACAGAAACTCGGTATTTGTGTATTTTATGTTAAAACTTAGTTGTGTTAGAAAAATGGGCAATATCCACCCACTAACACGTTCACCTCCCATACAACCCCAAAATTGAAAACTCTATAAAGAGACTTATATTAGAGTTACAAAACTGAAACTCGGTATTTGTATATTCTATGTCAAAACTAAGGTGCATTAGAAAAATGGGCGTCATCCAACCACTAACACGCCCACCTCACATATAACCCCAAAATTGCAAATTTTATAAAAAGGCTTATATTTATGCTTCAGGAAAACAATTTGATATGTTTGTATTTTAGACACATAAAAATAACAAAATCTTCTAAATAAGAATAACAAAATCTTTAACTTCGGACAAGTCGAAGATATACCAGTTAAAGTCGAAGATATAAAAAAATGTTTTTATTTTGTTTTTGTGTTTGTTAACAGAGTCTATGAAGATCACAATGAATCAAGATTCATCGAAATCGATCAAGCACAGCTCGAGATATCTTAGAAACCAATTCGAAAAAACTTGTTTCGAGAAAAACGCGATTAGATTTTCTTCTATGAACGATAATATGTGAATAAATGCGCGACATACGAATATAATGCATGTTATATTTTTATTTTTATTTGATATTTTTTCTAAAATTTCGTATACGCATTCTTAAGACCTTAAGAAACCAGATTCTAATAAAAAAAAAAATTTATTTGTTATTTTTTATACACTGTAATAGTACCTTAAGGTGACGATATAGTTACAATATTGAATTCAGATTTAATGTCAAATAATGATGAAATCATACCCACTTACTACGGTTTAGATATAGTTTTCAGTTTGCCTAAAAACTAAGAAAAACATTTTTTTGTCAAATCATCCTCACTCTACCTACTCAGGATAAATACACATAATAATCTTAAGCCTGTACGACCTATGCCAAAGACCTATGGTAAAAGTTTAATAGTTAAATAGGGCTATACAAATTATATGAAAATGAAATTACAGCCTGACAAATTTTAAAAAAAATCATTAGAAACTGTTATGCTGCCTCATATGATGACTCACTTTCAAAGTTGTTATTTTATGTGAGCTCCGCGCTCAACAGCATTTCTAACTAGTTTCCTTAAGAAATTGTCTTGTTTCTTTCGTCGGCATGGTTCTCATTCCAGTTAAAGAGTAAAGTGTTTGCACTGGGTTCATTATCATTAAATAATATAATTGCAAAAAAAAAATTTAATGTTCGCCTGAAACAGAAAAAAATTGGAGTGGTTCCATATGACCCAATGGTCGGACAGGGTTAAGAATATATAAAATCGAAAAACATATAGCCTCCCTGCAGATAAATGGACCAGATTTAGAATAGTTCTAAACTAGTTTTAAAAGGGGCCAGTACTGGTCGCACTTCAATACCCTTTTACATTGAACAAACTGACGCTTTTTACGGATTGATGTCATAGGAAAACACAATTGTCCCCATGAACATCACTTTTTCCCTATATCTGTGTTAGTTCCATAATGAATAGTTCTAAACTGGTCCGTTTTGATACAGTCCAGAAGTGGTCAGTTGTAAGCCCTATTATTAGCTTTATTTCGAATACGGGTTCGTACAATAGAACTAATTAAATTATTTTATATAGTTTTACCATATATTTACCACTTAATCATTTTCATCGAAAATGTTTGCAAAAGTCAAAAAAAGTGTGGAATCTAAATGAAAAAACGAGCCACAACACGTTTTGAACGTGTATGTTTATATATAGAGCACTGGCTATATGGCTATAGCTTGGATCCTTGGAAGGTCTTAAATTGATTTTGATGAACTTTAAAGCTCGTAAAGAGCTCTAAAAGAGGTTTGAACACTATTTTTGTTGTGATTTTCTAAATGTACAATGTATTATTATTTTCACAGCCACATCGAAAATATTAATTTCAAACACTGGCTATATATAGACCACTGGCTATATGGCTATACATAGAACGGTACACGTTCCATATACAGAATGTCCATATACATTTAGAAAATCACAACAAAAGTAGTGTTCAAACCTCTTTTAGAGCTCTTTACGAGCTTTAAAGTTCATCAAAATCAATTTAAGACCTTCCAAGGACTTGTAGGAATATTTTTTTTTATTTTGGAATAAAACTAATTGTTCTCTTTTAAACAAAAACATCGATATGTCATTCAATATGATCAGACTTTTAATACCGAAGATATGATGAAAATGAAAAAAGGGAGCCCTACGTTCGGCAAAAAAATTTTAAAAAATTTTTTAAAAATAGTTCTGCTTGAAATTTCGATATACTTCCTGGGCAAAAGATTAATGATATTTTACACGGTACACCTGAGGTTAATGACTTCTAAATAGGTCATATTGATCTTCTTGAGACAAAAACATTGTTGTACCAAACTTTAAAATCCGACTGTAAACACCAGAGATATGAAGAAATATGTCAATGCGCGACCCCTACGTTCGGTAAAAAAAAAAAAAAAATTTTTTTCGTAATTGTCTTGCACAAATGCGTCATATTCGCTTGTTTACGGCGCACTTTTTTTTTGAGGTACAGTCTAGTGTGCTATCTTGTGAGCTCAACAGTTTATTTTAGCATGTGTTGGCTATGCTAAAAACTTTTAGAATGAAGAAAGAAAATAAAAATAATCCTTCTAAGAAACAAAAACTAATACCGCGCTTGCAGCTGAAGCCATTTTCAGGTATTAATTACTTAAAAACAAATTTACAACTTCGACAAAACTTTTGCTGGCCGACATCAGAAGCCGACATCAAACTACCTCAAGGCAGAAATGTACGAAAGAAGGCATTTGCGTTATAGTCGGATGCCTCTAGCCTGCTGCACCGCATGTCATGTGGTTAGTTAGGATTGTGGTGTTGGTCTAAAAGTTTAGTTAAAAGTTTGCTCAAGACGTCTCCTACATATTCGCTTATCTGCAACTGCTGCATGCATTTGTGCATGTGTTTGTATGTGATGTTTTTACCTGGTTACTCACACACGAATTTTATTGTGAGCTTTATTTAGTTGAACACAACTTAAGATATTGTCGTTTTGTTTTCTTTATATTTAGTCTTCTATTTAGGATTTTCTTGAATAATTACTTCAAAATGTTGTTACTTACATATATGTATATTCACACATGCATGCTCTTTTTGCTGGTGTGTTTGAATTTGTGGCTTTGTTGTTATTAAAATAAATTAATATAAATTTCTACAAAATGAAATCTATTCATGAAGGCTTTTAGTAGATTAGCATATCATGGTTTTGTTATTATCAATTTATTCCATACTTGTCTGTATGTAACGGTATGTATGTTCAATACATATGCTCGTTATATCTTGTTTCATTTTGTGTCATTGTTGACTGAGTTACTGTTACTTATATGTTAGTGTGCATAAATAAGCTTTAATCATGTTTTAGGTTAGAAATTTAATCAATGTAATTAAGTTTGCGGTATTAAGAATTTTAAGCCTACTAATTCAAGCGAATACTTATCTCAATCATATGCATTAAGTACATTATAATAAAGATGCATAAATGTTAATTTATCTGGAATGTAACAACTTAATCTCAATTGATTGTAGTTAATATGAGAGTGTGTAACAATTTCGGTTCGAATTGTAAAGGATTTAACATCAAAGATTATAAAATAAAAAATTAACTTACACAGAATAGGATTTACCTTAACTCTCTTACAGAAGAACAAAGGTAAGCGTGTGTTATTCTAAGTGAGACACAAGACTTGAGAACAGCACTTTCAGACATGCATTTACTTTAAACTAGCGGATGTAACCCGGTGTTACTCGGGGTTGTGCCTTGAGCACAGAAAGAGGACAATTTTCAAAACTGCTCTCATTTTTACGTTTTTAAAATTATCAATTTAAAATTTTGTAAATTATCGTTTTTTGCTCCCTCCTTCCATCGAAAGTGTTAAAACAAATTTCCGTAAAACTGTACCTGCCAGACATGATTAAAACAAAAAATTACATCTTCAACGTCTCGATCTGACGTCTGGTTTCTGAGGAAAATGGACACCCACATTTAGAAAAAAAACACATATCTTCCTCCGGTGAAAAATTTCTCTATTTTCGATAAAAGCAATTTTCTCTTTTCAAATAAAATTTTCTTCAATTAGAATAAATTTACACATTTCCGAAGAAATATTTCTTCACTTCTAGGAAATGGAAAAAATTTCAATGTCTCTTATAATGACAAATCAGGCATGCACGTTAACGTTATTTTTAACGAACACCAAAATATTTTGTTTTTTCCTTGAAGCGAAATCAAAAAGTAACGTTAATTCAAAAACGAAAAATATTTATTTCGTTTCGGAGAAAACGATAAAAATTGTTTCGTTTTTGTGCCCAATCAACCGTTAAGAGTAACGTTAATTTCAACAAAAAAATTTAATTTTTTTTTGTATCAGAAGAACTTTTTTTTTAGCATAAGAGAAAATAATAGAATATTATTCATTTTTCAACGAAACAAAATTTGATTTGATGTTTTTTTAACGTTATTTAAAAAAGGAAATAATTTTGATAATTTATTTTTCTGCCTCAACGAAACGTACAAATTTTGTTGATTTCGTTGCGCATCACTGTGACAAATATATATCTCGCACAAAAAAATTCTCATTTATAGAGAAAAATTTCTTGAAAATGAAAATATTTTGATAAAAAATTCACTATGAGAAGTATTTTCTTCAATAAGAACAAATGTTTTCTCTAACATAAAGAGTCTTTTTCTCTAAAATCGAAATATTTTTATATATTTCTTTTTTTCATAGAAGGTTTTTATCATTTTTAGAATTTTTAGGATCGCATTTGAAGAAAAGCATTCTCTGGAGCAAGTTCAATACCATTTTTCAGTAAATATGATGCCATTTTTATCATATTCCGAGAAACTTTTTTCTGAGTGCAGTTTGAAAAGTCATTTCGAGAAAAATGCGTTTTAAGTTTTTCTTAGCATGCATTTAATATGCAATTTTATCTCAAAAACATTCCAATTTTAAAAAATCCTGCATCGATTCGAGTTTTGGATTGTCTTCGTTCAACTTCGGTTTTGGTCCATACTGTTTGGTTAATTTTTTTTTCATCTTTATATAGCTTCTGCTCGTATTCGTTTTTTTTTTTTTTTTCTTTAGCCTTTGGTTCTTGACTTCGTTTGCCTTCGGCTCATTCCTTGATTTTTGTCGAAAGAACTTTTAAAAGCATAGAATCTATTTCAGTAACAGATACAAATGCCTATCAAGTTTCATCAAAATCGGTTCATCCATTTTGACATGAATGAGCCAAACATAGTTGATTGAATAAAGCGCTCTCTCAAGGAAGTTTTCTGAAATTTAAATAGCCTCAATTCTGTTGCAGGATCAAGTTATTTCACATACCAAATTGAAGTCAAATCGGTCAAGTCATTTAGGAGTTATTGAGTCTTAACAATACACTACTTAAAGCGCCCTCTTGCAAAGTCTTTGTAATTTTTTATATTTTAAATTTTATCTTGGGCGCAGTTGAACGTTCATACCAAATTTCATTGAAATCGGTTGAGGCGTTTAGGAGTTATTGAGTCTTTAAAACGCACTACTTAAAGCGCCCCTTTACGGAAGTCTTTGGAATTTTTTATAGCCTTTGTTATCTTGGACGCAGTTGAACCTTCATACCAAATTTCATGGAAATCGGTACAGGAGTTTAGGAGTTATTTAGTGCCACGCCCACATACTTCCGCCCAATTTTTTACCTATGCTTTATCTTGGGTGCAGTTGAACCTTCATACCAAATTTCATTGAAATCGGTACAGGAGCTTAGGAGTTATTGAGTCTTAAAAATGCACTGCTTAAAGCGCCCTCTTGCGGAAGTCTTTTTAATTTTTTATGGCTTATGTTTTATTTATGGAGCAGTTGAACCTTCATATCAAATTTCATTGAAATCCGTTCAGGCGTTTAGAAGTTATTATAGAAAGCCACGCCCACATACTTCCGCCCACTTTTTTACACCCCCTATGTTCTTTCTCACTATGAAAGGTACTCGGTGTTCAAATTTCAGCTCAATCGGATAAACGGTGCGCGAGCCTATACGGAACAGACAGACAGACAAACATTTGATTTTATATATTAGATTTCTATAGAACTGAGACACAGAACCAAAGAGATCAACTGATTATATCATGCCTTATATGAAATTTCACACAGAATACACAGCATTCATTCCCAGCTGACAAGAATGGGAGACTACAATCATAGAATCTAAATTATACACTGATGCCACCAAAATGGAGAATAGAAAACCATACAATTTGTATACAACACTCTGCAAATCAAAGAGTCTTTCAAACTCCATCGATCACTTTAGTGTGTTACAAGTCATTCACAGTAAAAATCTAACCCGTACAAAGGTAGTAATTTTCTATCAAGGGGCTGGAAATCAGGAATAACAAAGCACTAGAGATGTGTCGTTCCGAACCTGTATAGTTCCCGGAACTATGTTCACAGTTGGACATAGTTCCAATCGTTCCTTCGATTCAGTTTTAGCATGTTCAAACAGTTCCGGCTGCAATGATTGTTTTTTTTTTCTTAAGCAATATGAATATCGATACATCTCTTTCTTACATGTTACGTCTTACACGATTTTTGTGATCGACTACAAGTGCAAAGATGATGTTTGTGAGCGAACGAAAGAACTAATGTATGCAAAGGAAAGATGACAACTCGTCGTTCTTGTTGTGTGCAATGCTCTGTTCATTACATTTTGAACATGCTTTCGTTCAATCAAATGGAACTAGCGGAACTAGATAGTTCCATATGCCTGTTTATCTTGTGCCTATGTGGCATAATGGTAGCGCTACGGACTCTTATGGGATGTTAAGTAGAAAGTCCGGGTTCTATTCCCGCTCGCGACAATAATTTTTTAAAAATTTTCATATGAATTCAAAACGTTAGGCTAGCGTCAAAAATTTCGTCAAAAAATGAACCCGCTAGTGCCGCAACCAGTACGAAAAACATGGTTTCGAGATAAACGCGTTCAAAGTTTGTGAACAAAGAAAAAAAAGGCAAAAATTAAAAATGCGCTCTCACTAATCCGGCTGTTACTTTGAACCCGTAGAAATTTTTCAATGAAAATTTTTTTTTCTTAGAATCTTAAGAATATTTACTAAAATACAAAATTATAAAAATCGTAATTTTTCGTAACTTTTCGTAGCTTTTGAATTGTGTCTGATACTCCGGACTTTCGTGACTGAACAATTTCGTACGGAAACAAATTGTTTCTCAGGTACCTTCTTCCCTTTCTATTCTCAGGTCTTGAATAGAAAGAGAAAACGGTTGTTTAGGGTGAGATAATTATAATGAAAACAAATATAAGAGATTCATGGTGGAACTAAATGTCTTCATTGTATGTAACCATCCCGCTTAACGTAACTTTCATAGGAATTCTCTCGAAAAATTATAAATTTTTAAATTATAAATCCTTGGTTGGAATTGATAACACTATGCGTCAAAATCTGGAAAAAGATCTGAACTCGATATGCAACTATATCAATACCCTAAACCTGTGAGGTCAGGGTATATTAGCTTTGAACAAACGTTTGTAACGCATAGAAATAAGCAAGTCCGGTATGGAAAAGTTTATATATTCTTGATCAGCGTCACCTCGTGAGTCGAGCTATTCGTTTCCGTCCGTCCGTTCATCTGTGTGTTGTCCGTAAACACAGGATAAGAAGAAACATGGTCACATGAACCCAATGATCTGCACTATTGAATATTTTTGTAATCCACCCACGGACACGTCTACCTCCAATACAAAACAAAAATTAAAAACTCCTTAAATAAGCTCATAACTAACCTGCTAAAATAAAATTTTTACATCAAAACAAATTAGTGTCATCCGACCACATACACGCCCACCTCCCATACAACCCAAATATATAAAACTCATTTAAAAGAACTCATGTTTAAACTACAGAGATAAAATTTGGTACATGTGTAGTTTATAACAACACAAAGATATTTTTGCAGTATTTGCCCATCTGACACGCCTACCTCCCTACATACCAATACACTGAAAACTATATACAGGGTGAACGGGAATAACTGTCGCACCTACCGAAGTACCGTATATTTTAAAACTGTAGGCACCAACATTTTTTTTGTAATTTCTAGCAATCTTTCAATTCATTGTGAGCGTATGTAAAAAAAAAATATAATAAATTGGGTAGTAGTTTTCGCGTAAAAAAGATGAACGCAACACGATCACTGATTTTAAATCTACATTTGGAAGGAAAATCGACTTGCAAAATTATCAACTGCTTAAAAGACTTCCAAATAAGCCGGCGATTTGTGCAGCGAACGGTAGCTCGTTTTAGGAGGACTGGCAGCGTTCTTCCAGAATCAAATGGTGGTGCAAAACGGACAGTGAGGACGCCGACCCTGGTTAAAAAGGTGAGGGAAAGAATTCGTAGAAATTGCTCAGTTTCCGGAAGAAAAATCGCACGGGAGCTAAACGTCAGCCAAGACACCATCCGTAAGGTCATTTCTGAAGACCTTAAGCTCAAGGCGTATAAAAAGAAGAGGATTCACGGCCTTACGGAACGCCAGCGACTTATGCGAAAGGAAAGAAGTGAGGTTATCCTTCGGAGACACGCTGATTGCAGTATCATATTTTCAGATGAAAAACTGTTCCTTCTACAGGCAAGTCATAACCCCCAAAATGACAGAGTCTACGCGGCAAGCATGGAAGATATTCCTAAAGAAAAAAAATCCGTTCAAAGGTTTCAAAACGTAACGTCCGTCATGGTTTGGGGTGCTGTTTCTGAAAAAGGAAAATTACCCCTTCTTTTCATAGAAAAAGGGGTCAAAATCAATGCTCAATACTACCTGAACGAGGTTTTAAAAACTCATTTGCTGCCGTTTGCCAAGCAGATTTACGGAAACAAAGAGTTTTGCTTTCAACAAGATTCCGCTCCAGCCCACAAGGCAAAAATCGTGCAAAGCTGGTGTCGTGCTCATTTGCCAGATTTTATATCTACTGAGGAATGGCCTCCGTCTTCCCCTGACCTTAATCCTCTAGATTTTTCTATTTGGGGTATTATGCTTAGCAAATTAAGCAATGTTAAAAATATGACTGTTGATGGATTCAAGAAAAAACTAAGGAAGATATGGGACGATATTCCGGATGAGGAGGTACGTGCCGCGTGCTCATCTTTTAGAAAACGTCTTAAGTTGGTAAAAAAAATGAAAGGCGAACGGTTTGAATTAAATGATGAGAAATTGTGAAGAATAATATAAGGAAAAAATAAAAATTATTTTTTGTTAAACTTTGACCTCCATTTTTTAATTATGACGAATGTTAGGTGCGACAGTTATTCCCGTTCACCCTGTAAACAAGCTTATGTTTGTCTTGGAGAGATAAAATTTAGTATATATGTATTTTATACCAAAACTTAGATTTTTTCAAAAATTTGGCGTAATCCCTGCACAAACACGCCTACCTCCCATACAACACACAATAGCGAAAACACTATAAATTTATTAACATGTAAGCTACAGGCAAAAACCTTGGTATATGTAAATTTTTCATCAAAATTGAAAGGCATATAAAATTTGCCCACGGACACTGACATTTTCAATAATATTACCGTATTTTGAAAAAGTTGGTTTAGGGTATTTCAAAGTCGGTCTAGATTGACTTTAGACTTTCTTTACTTGTTCAAATTGTTTTTTGTTTTGTGACTACTCTAGTAAAGGCATTTGTTAAGCTACAAAGTTTCAATGCTTATTTATTAAAAAAATTGTTAAACAATATGGCGGCCTTCCTAATCAAGTCCTTGAGTACCGCCTAATGAAAAAGTTATTTACACCGAGTTATTAACGTTTTAAATTTTACTTTATTTTCTTAATTTTACTTTAAATATTTGAACTTTATTTAAAGCGAATGATGGATGCTTTTAACCTTTTATATCTGAACTCTTTTGTGCGTTAACATCTTGGCATTTTATGCTTTCTCTTTAATATAATGAGCTGATCATAATGAGTTATTTGAGTGCTATGATTATGCTGCTCTCAAACTCTATAAAAACTGTAAGAGTCTTAATTATAAAAACATGCATTACTGCAATCAGCTCAACTTATTAATACTATCATAATTCTAAATCCTCCAAACTTTGTTAGTTTTTGCTTATCTCCATAAATATCTATATAATATATATTTGTTTGTGTGTTTTTGTGTTTATATATCTAGTTTTGTCTGCAAAAACTTTGCTGCTTTGCTTGAATTGAATTTTTTTTTTTTTTTTTTATTTATTTATTTTAACTTCATGTTTTGACGTATTTGAGGCTGCTGCGTTTGTAACAAATTCATTTTAGCAAATTACAAAAGCAACTCCTCACTGCATACTACTATTTCGAGTGTCAACTTTGCGAAAAGGTAATTTAAAGGGTTTTGTCAGCATACAAACAGCAACTGCCCCTACCACCCCTCCACCAACACCATCCACACTTACTGCTTTCCCACATGTAAGTTTTTATTTAGCTCTCACAAACAAAAGTACTGCCTGAACACACACATACGAGTACAAATCCAGTTGAAGTGGCACTTTTGTAAATGTGGGCGAGAAGGGTAGCTACTGAACAGTGCAGCGGGCAGCATCAGCGGTTGCAATAACAAAGTTGCCAGATTTTCCTTCACTATTATTTTAACTACTTTTGCAGCTAAGGCAGCACGTTTCTGAAATTGCACTAATGAGTGACGGTGTCATGTGTTTTATTTCTGCCTAGAGAGATGTTGTAACAGTTAATACAGTAATGAGAGAATGTAGGTGTAGGAATGGGTGGTATTGTTATATGAGCAAGTTGCAAAGGCTCTAATTTTAAGCTGCAGTCAACTAATTGTGAAATTATTTTTGCATAAAATGGCATAAACACAGACGTGAAGAGGTAACCTAACTTCCTGCCACTGTATATGTGAGTGACTTGAGTAAAGTTCAGTGTTGCCACTTTGTGAGGAATTTGCAATGACAGTGAGGAATTTATGAGGAATTTGAAAATATTCAAATATTTATTTATTGTATTATTGTTATACTATTTTACATTCGCATTACTACACTGAGAAAACTACATTTTCAAAACTATCAGAAACGTGCTACTTTTGAAAATGTTTAACCCAAACTTTGAACCTGTAACTTTTATTTTCATTTTAATAACGGGCATTTTAAAATGATCTTCTCAAACGTTCGTTATATTTTTTATAATCAACATTTTAAAATGAGCTTTTAAAACGTTCGCTTGAGATTTTAAAATTAACATTTTGAAAATTGCTTCTTATTCTTCTAAAATGTACGTTTCAAAATATAAAATTAATTTTTTACAAGGTCATTTCAAACGAACGTTTTAGAAGCTCTTTTAACCTAAACGTTAGAGGTGCAAAGTTTTCTCAGTGTTATCAAAAATTTTATATATTTGCAATTTTATATATGTTTTTTGTGAATCTCGTTCAGTCTCTGATTTATGATAAGGTCTGTAAGTTGAAAGTTATGTGCAGACAAGTGTAACACAAGTGGTCCGCCAAAAATATTCTGCCAGGCAAATTAAAAATAACAAAGCAATCGTGCTCACTCAGCCCATTGATGCCACTTTTGTATAAATCCTTGAACTATAATTTAACAAGAGTCGAACTAAAATTGCTGACAACAGAAAACTTACAATATGACACCAATGCTTCTCCCAGTCTGTTATCCCTGATTTAGAAATTATCAAAAATATTGCTCTGAGGATACATATTCTTGGCCTCAGTTTTGCAAATTCCTTATTTTCCGTGCTTAAAAATTCTTAATTTTTTATTATCATAGATGAGACAACAGATATCAATGGCATAAAGCAATGCACGTTCTTCATCTTTTTTCATATGATAACGAAAAGTTATCAAATTGTATGGAAAGATTTTTTTTTAAAAATAATGTAAGTGTGGGTCAGCTTTAAACTCACACTGGAAAACTGGCCACTCTGGCTATGGTAAAAACTAGTATTTTTTTTAAGAGTAGCCAATACTGCCTATATATAAAAGTATCCAATGAAAAATAAAATATTTAAAGTAAGTTATGCTTATAACGACATCGCTTATAGCGAACTATCGGTTATAACGAACAAAAATTTAAGTCCCAATTTTAATCGCTTATAACAAAAGCGATTATAATGAAATATTGGCTATAGCGAACTTATTTTTGGAAAAAAATTTAATAAATAATCGATTATTAACGAATAAGTGTGATTTTCGTCGACTAAAAACGGATTGCTATTTTCAGTGTTTCATTGTGTAGTTTTCGTGTGTAAAAAATAGTTCATTTCTCAAGAACTATTTCTGATTTCTTCTCAAGCTAGCAGGAAAAAAAATATATGTAGGTGTTGTATCAAGTGTATGCTTCAAATTAATCTAAATTTAAAAGTTCGTATGTAAATTTTAAATAAGCATTAATTTTGTGTCTTGTTGTTTTAAACAAGGTGCTAATAAATGCATTCAGAATTGATTGAAATCCGATATTCACGTTCATTTTTTCCTTTTTCAGTGAAACTCAACTTCAGGAAGTCTCAACTGGCGTTCTTTTTTTATAATTAATATTTTTTATATCTGTATTTTTTTGATGAATTTTTCACACATCAACAAAAAGCAACAAACGCTCGTTTTTTTGTTCAGTGTTGTGCAAGAGTCATCGAATTCGTTTTGTATTGTTGCATGTTCATGTTTTTATGTTATTGTGAAGAAATTAAAACAAGAAAAGCTTTCAAAGCAGTGTGAATAAAGGTAGTGATTAAAATGCGATATTTTCGTTTGGTTTTTGCTTTATGAGTGAATTTTCAAACAAACATTGAAAAGCAGGCTAACAATTACTAACGAACGTTCTTTTATCAAGTTACTTTTCTTGTTTTAATGCAAATATTTACAGCAGGCATTACTTTACTGTATTGCATTTATCTTCAAAAGTAGAATTTAACTTCGTTAAAATAAACACTGTTATTTCCTGCTCAGCTCTCTCATAGAGCTTCACATCTCTAAATTTTTTGATGAATGAATTCCAAATGCGCTTGAAATTGCGTGTTTTTCTTTTGATGGATACATAAAAATGATTTTTAGAGAATTCGCTGATTTAACTTTTTTAAACAGTTTTTATGACTAATATTATACATAAGTTAAGTTTTTTGACATTTTAAAAAAAAACAACAAAAAAACATATAATAAATTAATAATATATTAATGCTCCTCTATGTGCCTCTTTAATATAATATTAATATTAATACATAATGCTTAAAAAAACGGAGCATTAAAAGCAGCAATAAACATTAATTGGAGTGAATTTAGTTTCAAATAGTATGATATTTAGGCAACCGTATGCATTTTTCAACCCAATGACATTGCTCTCATGTTTTCATTCTGCTCTCATTTTAAAATAAGCATACCAAATAGAAAAGACGTCAAAAATGCGAATAACCTTTTTTTCATTGAATCATGTTCTATTATTGTTATTGTTGTTGACGTCGGTGTATTCCAAAAAATACACTGACACAAATTAATTTTTTTACTGCAGGTTTGCAAAAAATCAAAATGATTTATATATTAATGATTTATAAAAATTAAGGTTTTCCAATAAAACAAAGAAACTATTTAATAAATAACAAAAATAACTATATCGATAATAATGATCTATCGCTTATAACGAACAAAACTATTGCTCCCTTGAAGTTCAATAATTTTATAGTATTATAATTATATACATAATTAGCATATCACGATTTCGATTCAAATTATTGTTTCTAGCACAAAAACTAACATACAGAAAACTTATTTTGAGAACTCATTGTAAAGGCAATAAAATCACCTTTTTAACGGTATATCAACAAACACCACCGACTAAACCGTTCCTGAGCTGTGCTCGTCTGAAGATGAAATCAATCGGTGGAAACTACTAAATTTCAACTTTTAGTACAAATTTCTCAGAATTTCACGTAATAAATTAAATTTTTTTACATAATAAATCATGTAATTTATTCAATTTTTTTTTTAATGACACTTAAAACATAAACATATCCTTAAAATTAAAAAAAGTTGACTGTACTAAAAAATTCTACTTATTAGAAAACATATGGAGGTAGGATAAACTATCATTAGTTAATATCATTGTTTTCTTATAAGTAGTTTGTTTTCTTATAAGTTTCTTATACTAAGTAATCTCGACATAAGTTTTCTGTGAGTTGGTTTTTGTGCTAGAAACGCTAGAAACAATAATTTGTATCAAAATAGTGAAATACTAATTAACCCTGTAGCTCATAAAAATGTCTATTCCGATACGATTTTTTGCTCAACTCGACATTACCTTTCACCTCCGTAAATATTTGCACTCAGTTGTGGGACACCCTGTATAATGAACTACTTACTATATAAAAAACATATTTTTATTTTAATGCGTTTTGTTAAAAACAAGTATCGTTAAAAAATATTGGAGGAATTTTGTTAAAATTTGAGGATTTCTTTGAAGAATTTTGCTTTGATAAACTGGCAACACTGCTAAAGTTACATGCTTGTAGATCTGAAAAGAGGCAAAACACGACTATAAGCAGGTGTGTAAAATAAATTTAAAACACTTGTTTTTTCAAAGAAGAAAAACTTTTAAAACAATTGATTAAAAGAAGCTGGGTAAAAGAGAAGAGAAGAGATTAAGCGACAGTGTCACAATAAAGAGAAAGTTATTTAAAGCCATGTTAGAGTCGTTAAAAGTCACCCAAAACGAGTGATTTTGTTTATTTAGGAAATATCGGCAACTAAGAAACTGAAATAGAAAGAGAATTTAATGTAAACAGGAAATAAGACAATACATTCATAAAATTTGAAATTTAATTTGAAGACTTGCTTAAGCTTAATGGGTCTTACCACGCCAATTCGGACATTATTTTGCTTTTTCATCCATGAATGGTAACGATTGAAGTCGTTACAAATATATATTAAAATAAAAATATATAGATTCCTATAATGTAAGAAAAAAAAAATAATAATTTTAAAAGCCGACGGCAACATTTAATTTAAATTAAAAAGATACCAATGAATAAATAAAAGGAAAACAAAGAGAAAAAGAAAAAGAATAATTAATAAATAAAGTAGAGTAGAATATAAAAAAAAAAAAAAAAAAAAATAATGCGGATGGAGGATCCAATTTGGTCCTCCATCTAAGCACTAACCGCAGTGAAGGCTGCTTAATGTATCAATAACAGTGCAGCGCACATACACACAGAACTCGTTTAGCAGCAATGTAAGCAGCTAGGCTATTTATAGCAACGTTGCATTGTAGCACTTGCTGACATGATAACAATGATATGATTCACATGCAGTTAGCAGTGAACATTGAATAAGTAGTGCGCAAAATGTTGGTATATGCATGTTGAGTTCGCTTGACATCTCAATTGATGCAATTAATCTTCTTTAATTGTAAATCAATTTTCAATTTCAGATCAAATCTGTAATCAATTACAGATTTCCGTAATCAAGCCACCTACCCTCAGTAACTCGGTTACTTTTCGACTCTGGTCATACTCAAGCTCCGGCTTTTCGACTCCGGTCTACTCAAGCTCCGGCTTTTAGACTTCGGTCAAACTCAAGCTCCGGCTTTTCGACTCCGGTCAAAACTTAAGCTTCGGCTTGCCGGGTTCAGCAACTCAGCGTATTCTAAGTAGGTCTACGTTTTGAAGGCCTGCTTTGCCGTAGGCCATCTGCCGCCTGAATCCGTTTGGCCCTCTGCCCCGTGCGCACTTTGCCACTAATGTTTATATCGTATATGAACTAAATTTTAAGTATATACTAAGTCCGCCTGAATAGTTGGCCCTCTGCCACCGTGCGCACTTTGCCAATAATGTTTATAACGTTTATGCACTAAGTTTAGATATACACTAAGTTTGTAATAAATATTTTAAATAAAAAAAAGAAAGAATATATATAAAAAAAAGGGAACAAAATAGATTATTAATCGTGCCGAGCTAAAACCTTTGAGGTTCAGTAATTGTTTTGACTTTAACGTCAACCGTGACTAATTCTGCGATTAATTCATCTATTTAATTTCTGATTAAGAAAAATTTACTTTTGCCCAAGGGTTGCGAGATCCCTTGGACGGACCCTGGAGCGGCTGAGCATACCTCAGCCTTCGAAACAAAAACACTCGTTACAGAAGTGATTGAATTTTTTGTTTTAAGTACCACAACTTCCATTTGCTTTAAGATAAATCAATTTTTGGAACATTAGACTACTTTTGCTGAGGCCTCTTACCTTTAAAATATTCTTTAAAGCTTATAAACTAAGCGTATAATCGCACGATTTACTCCAAAATTGTATTTAAAATATTTAAAATTAGCAGGTAATAACTACTATGTTATGTTTGAAAATTAGGTCATCATTATTTAAGTACATTTTATAAAATTAGTCTTGCATTTCCTGCATGGTCCTGCACAATTTTAATGAATTCTAAATAGCCTTGAGAAGAGATATATAGCTTTCCCGATTAGAATATAGATCAAAGTGTTTTATGGATCACATGTGGATTCAACTCTTATCTTTTTAAATGTGAATTCATTTTTTGAGCGAATTATGTATGATCGGGTGAAAATTTGCTGTGGATCATAATCATGAGATTTCTTCGGCATCGTTTTGTTAGTGGCACATTAACGGTGGCTAATCTTCTTGATTTTGAAATATTTTTCTTGAATTCGTTTGTTCAATTCTTCTAAACAGGTCAACTGCTTTTACATTGACTTTAATAAAGGTTTTGATAAGCTAACCCATATTCTAATTTTGATTAAATCGTATTTGAAGGAGAGAGATCTTATCAAATACAATCCCAATGGTAATTGTCTTTTAAATCGGGTATTCACCAGGATAGTCATCTTGGTCTATTTGTGCTTCTTTTAGCAATAAATAATGTAACTGACGTCATTGAAATTTCTCAACTGCAAATAAAATAAACAGAACGTTAGATTCCGAAGAAGATCTGTTCAACTCCAGACTAATCTGAAATACTTTGAAATACTTTTAATTATCAAACTATGGCCATTGTGTGGAAAACGGAATAATTTAATCTTTTGTTATAAGATGAAAGATATCGCTTTGAGTTGTGTAGATACCGTCAAAGATCTGAAAATCTGCATGGATTGTAAGCTTTCATAGGGATAGGGATAGGGATAGGGATAGGGATAGGGATAGGGTTAGGGATAGGGATAGGGATAGGGATAGGGATAGGGATAGGGATAGGGATAGGGATAGGGATAGGGATAGGGATAGGGATAGGGATAGGGATAGGGATAGGGATAGGGATAGGGATAGGGATAGGGATAGGGATAGGGATAGGGATAGGGATAGGGATAGGGATAGGGATAGGGATAGGGATAGGGATAGGGATAGGGATAGGGATAGGGATAGGGATAGGGATAGGGATAGGGATAGGGATAGGGATAGGGATAGGGATAGGGATAGGGATAGGGATAGGGATAGGGATAGGGATAGGGATAGGGATAGGGATAGGGATAGGGATAGGGATAGGGATAGGGATAGGGATAGGGATAGGGATAGGGATAGGGATAGGGATAGGGATAGGGATAGGGATAGGGATAGGGATAGGGATAGGGATAGGGATAGGGATAGGGATAGGGATAGGGATAGGGATAGGGATAGGGATAGGGATAGGGATAGGGATAGGGATAGGGATAGGGATAGGGATAGGGATAGGGATAGGGATAGGGATAGGGATAGGGATAGGGATAGGGATAGGGATAGGGATAGGGATAGGGATAGGGATAGGGATAGGGATAGGGATAGGGATAGGGATAGGGATAGGGATAGGGATAGGGATAGGGATAGGGATAGGGATAGGGATAGGGATAGGGATAGGGATAGGGATAGGGATAGGGATAGGGATAGGGATAGGGATAGGGATAGGGATAGGGATAGGGATAGAGATAGGGATAGGGAAAGGGATAGGGATAGGGATAGGTATAGGGATAGGGATAGGGATAGGGATAGGGATAGGGATAGGGATAGGGATAGGGATAGGGATAGGGATAGGGATAGGGATAGGGATAGGAATAGGGTTAGGAATAGGGATAGGGATAGGGATAGGGATAGGAATAAGAATAGAGATAAGGATCGAAATAGAAATTACGATAACGTTAACATCCTTTTCGTATCTATCTACTGACATATTCATACTATAGTCAAGTTATTTTATGTTTAATCAATTCCTCACATTTGCACATTCCTCTTGTTTTCTTCCATATCGATAATTTAAACTTGGAATCGCCCCTTAATTGCCAAAATCCAATTTCAAAAACCAATTTCTCTCCCTCAACTACCAGTCACTCTAAGAAAAACTCAAATAAATATCACCTTGTGTTTTCACCCATTGCTGAATGAGCTGCCCACTTTTGATCGAATCATATAACGGAACGTATTATGTTCTGCCCAAATTATATCAAATATTTACACTAGTAATTCGTTCAGCCTATTTTAGTTTTCCAAACATAAGTATTTCGCTCGGTTACGGCAAACAAATAACAACAACCAACGAACAAAGCAAAAGCTAAACTAATAACCACCGAATAAATATGTGTTCTCAATTCAACATCAATATTTATGAAATCCTTTTCTGAAACATGCTCTAACCTACACAGTTTCATACATAAGTACATATAAAAACAAATTAAATGCATACCTTATTGAAATGGTATTTGTAAGATTCTATACGGGTTTATTTTTAAGAGCTGCTCGCGGAGGTAGTGCCAATAAAAAGGAAATTAAAACTAAACGTTCGCAAAGGCTTTGCAGGCATTTCTGTGTAATGGTATTGGTAATCAGCTTAACAATTTCACCCAAAGCGGTGACCGACCGACCGACGGACTATGGGCGACTTGATGGACATACCGAACGATCCGAACTGAGGTCTGTGTTCGTGTACTATTTGTTGTTATTATTATTATGTTGTTGGTCTT
This sequence comes from Tetanocera ferruginea, assembly GCA_958299015.1. Taxonomy (NCBI): domain Eukaryota; kingdom Metazoa; phylum Arthropoda; class Insecta; order Diptera; family Sciomyzidae; genus Tetanocera; species Tetanocera ferruginea. The sequence continues at coordinate 155,320,612 of OY282642.1, read as the reverse complement.
GTTGTAAAATATTGTGAATTGACTTTCTTGAATGCGTCTATTTTCTTGAACGATGCTTTGTAGGAGGCTCAGTGTGTGTGTGTGTGTGTGTGTGTGTGTGTTAATGTGTGTATGTCCAACTTATAAGGCAAAGGATTAAGTTTTTGACCAACTCACACATGTACGACCACAAAATCTGAGGCGATCTAAAGCCAGCAGCCGAAATTGAACTTCAAGCTACCAAGTTTCTTGTATGTAGCTGCATGTGAGTGTATAATTGTGCGTGTGTGTGTTTGTGTGCTTGCTAATGTGCTTGTGCGTTCGTTGTGCATTGAAAGTTTTCCTTTCCCTCGCAACACTACTTTAATAGATTAAAATCAACGAAGCAAAGATAAAATCTGTTGATGAAAATAAATAGCAAATATTTGATAAAGACTGGCAAAGCAATGAGTGGAAGAATAGAAGAAGCGGACAGACAGGCTAACAGGGCTGATGGTTCAACAAGACCATTCTGAGAGCTTATAAAAGTTTGTCCAATAATATTTACAATAATAGCAATAAAAAAAAATAAAACAGCCTTAAGTTAGAGAGAAAGAAAAGCTGCTTTTATGGAGAAAAGATGTTGAAAATGATATCAAAAGGATTATCCAGAGAAAGTCGAAGGTGGATCTAAAATATTTGAGTGGTATTAAAAAATAAGAAAAATTTTATTAATATGCTTGATATTGCTTGAAAGGTTTAATCAAAAATCAGTTATCAGATAGTCAATAGATAGAAACTTAATTAAAATTTTAAAGTAGTACATATTTTAATGAAATAGTATTCAATACAGCTAGACATGTTCCCGTTGAACACCGACAAGAATAAGATTCTTTTATTTATCTTCAGTTGACACAATGAATACAATATTCAAATCCTTGAACTTTTTAAATTTAAAACATTGCTCTTTTCAGGCTTTGACAGCAGCAGGACAGCTAAAGAAAGATTGAAAACAAATAAATAGAAAAAGTCAGAAAATATATTGCTAAAGTTTTTAATTGTGTTTTTAACTGTGTGTACAACTGTTATTGTTGCTGCAATTGATAATAATAATAGAAAAGTTATTCAAAATCTATTTTTTTAACACAGTGTCTCTGTAGCGTTGCAGTTTTTCGATCACTGCATCTACATATTTATTGGTTTATATTTTATAAGGAGTATTCACGAGTATTAGAATATAACTGAAAAGTTTCAATATTGTTGTTCACTATTTTAAACTTAAAAAACAAAACCTAAAAAATGCATCAAATTTCGAGCTTTAAACCAACGACGGCCGGCCTGCCCTAATATCATAAACGGTAATTTCAATAAAGCTAAATTTGCTTGTTGTTTTAATGAATATCATTCCATTTTTGCCGATATTTTTAGGTTAATCAGTCCCTGAACATTCATAAAATAACACTAGCTAAAGAGGACATCTACTGCTCACATAAAAACTCCACATTAGATACACCCTCAACAACACCCTTACATTATTTACAACAAAAAAAAAAAAATATTTTTTGGTAAAAACCTTTATTTACGAATTATACAGGCATAAATTCTAATCAAGCCCATTTTATTGCTTCACTAAATTATTGAAAAGTTTACTTAAGCTTTGTGGGAGGGTGTGAGTGAGTGAGTTGGTAAAAGTTTTTGGCATGCTTTTGTCTGAGCTTTTGTTGGACAGCAGCTTGTTACAGCGACAATGTTTACATAGAGCGCGGCTTTTTATTAACCCTGAGAGTACTATTATTTTTACTTAAAGTAACTTAAGCTACATAGTTTCAAGTTCTCTAATGCTTCGTCCACATACAGTGGCTCACAGCTTATTTCGTGCAGACGATGTGTTAAACTTTGAAATGCTATAACTTGGTAACTAGTACTGGTAATGAAAAAATTTAAACGACATTTGTTTGCTAGTAATTATATATTTATATATAAACTTTCATTTCTTTATATAATGGTCTACTAAAAAAATAATAATCAAAAAACTGAAAAAGCAGCAAAATTCAACGCCACAGCTTATTTCGTGCACTCCACTGAATCTTAAGAAAATGTAATATGTTTGTCTTTTTTAATATTTTGTGTGGCCGCCATTTTGTTAAATTACATCTTTAATCCATTTACTGGCTATCCATTTACTCTACTAATTTTTTGTAATATCTGGGGGGTATTTGTTGCCATTCCTCCATCAATGCATTTTTTAATTAATTTTTATTGGAAATATTGCGCTTGCGAACGCCACTCTCCAAAATTGCCCACAAAATTTCAATTACATTTAAGCCGGGTGACTGTGCAGGCGGATTCATAAGATGCGGGCAATTCCAAATCAACCATGACTGGACGATTCTCGATTTATGTTTTGGGTCGTTGTCCTGGTAGAACCGAAATGTCTCTCGTACGCCCAAGGTGTCGATACTTTGAAGCAAATTTTCTTTTATAAAATCTAGATACATTGTCTTGTCCATAATACGCGATATATGCAGGATTGTGTGCCTAGCCTTCTTGATGTTTGCCTAGTCTCTGATTGTTCTTATGTTATAAAATTTGACCAAATGGATTTCTTGTCAGACCATGACTTAATTTTTTGCAGCTTAAATATTAATATTGGAGGTACGTCTCAAGTCAGGTTCTCGTATCGTGACTACAGGTCAATTGATTTTCCTGCCTTATCTTATGATTTATCTAGAACGAATTGGAGTGACTGCTGGTATAGTGCCTCTGTGAATGACAAACTTAGTGTATTCATGAATAAATTAAATGTCCTGTTTGATCATCATGTTCCGTTACGTTTCATTCAAGTGTCTAACAATTCTTGTCCTTGGTTCTCTAATCGTGTATTGTCAGTTATAAGATATAGGAATAAACTCTACTCTAAATGGAAAAAAAATAGAACTACTGTAAACTGGGATAACTACAGAAGAGCTCGTAATGCAGCTACTTTATTGGTTAGGGAGGAAAAAACAAAATTTTATAATGGCAAGCTAAACTCTGGCTTAAGCTCTAAGCAACTGTGGCAAAACTTAAAAAAATATAGAGTTTTCAACAAAGAACCTAGTGAGTGTCATTTAGATCCGGATCTGCTTAATAACTTCTTTCTTTCGAATGATTGCTCCAACACCATCAGAAGTATTAATAGGGATTTGTCTGATCAGACTAGTAATTTTGCCTTTCCCTCCTTTGAATTTCAACCAGTCAGTGAGCTTTATGTAGCTAATTGCATTATGAGGATTAGTTCCAATGCAGTAGGGATTGATGAAATGCCCATTAAGTTTATTAAGATAGTAATTAATTTTATTTTAGCACCCTTTACTCATATAATAAACCACTGTATAACTAGTTCTCGATTCCCTGATTTATGGAAAATTGCTACGGTCATACCTGTAGCTAAATCTACGTCGCCTTCTGAACCCAAAGACTACAGACCCATAAGTATTCTCCCTGCCCTTGGTAAAGTTTTTGAAAGAATAATGTCTAATCAAATTTCAGAATATCTTGAGGTAAATAACCTCTTATCGCCTTTGCAGTCTGGCTTTCGAAGTGGCCACAGTTGCTCGACGGCAGCTATGAAAATAATGGACGACATAAGAATAGCATATGATGACAATCAGTTAAGTCTTCTCTGCCTTATTGACTTTTCCAAAGCTTTTGACTCAGTAAACCACAATCTGCTTTGCTGTAAGCTTAAAAACTTCTTTAAATTTAGTGACTGCGCTGTAAAACTACTATTTGACTACTTGAAGGGTAGAATGCAACGAGTAAAAGTTGAAAATAATTGCTCATCTTTAAGAATAATTTCAGCTGGTGTTCCCCAAGGGTCAATTTTGGGTCCACTTCTTTTCTCCATGTTTTTAAATGACATTTTCTCCATATGTAAATATTCTAGTGTTCACGCATATGCTGATGATATTCAGCTGTACCTCTCTCGACCTACTGGATTGTTAGAAGATTTAAGCTATAGACTAAACCATGACTTATCTTTGCTGAATAAATGGGCGGTTTCGAACTCATTATTAATTAATCCCTTAAAATCTAAGGTGCTACCGGTTGCGAGGAATGATTCTTGTTTTGTGGACATTCCGCCTTTGAAAATAGGAGCCGATAAATTGGTCATTGTGAATAAAGTAAAAAATCTTGGTTTTATACTTAATTCAAATCTCACTTGTACTGACCACATTAACCATACATTAGGTAAAATATACGGAACTTTACGGTACTTACGTGCATCTTGTGACTTTACCCCCCTTGATACTCGGCGAAAACTTGTGGTGCAACTTATAATACCGCATATAACATTTGCAGATGTTGTTTATAGTAAACTTGACTCTCATTCCCAGCATAAACTTCAAGTAGCATTTAACAGTGCTGCTAGATATGTTTATAAAATCAATAGATTTGACCATATTTCTTTAAAAAGTAAAGATATTCTTGGCTGTAGCTTAGAACAGTTTTTGAATATACGTAATATAATCTTTTTGCAACGACTTATTTATACTCAACGCCCTGGATACCTCTTTAATAAATTACAGTTTTTTCAATCCGTACGATCTTCGAACTTCATTGTACCTAGACACAACCATCTCATCAGCAGTAGATTATTTTTCATTAGTACCATTAGACTATGGAATTCATTACCCAACTATTTGAAAAATATTACTAGTGGAGTCAGCTTAAAACATGCATTACTTACTTACTTTTCTTCAAACGATTGAATTTAAATCTTCTGATCTTTTCTAGTATTCTATTTCTTCATCTCTTCTACTCTGTTCCCTTTTTTCGTTTTCCTTTTCTTTTCACTGAAATTTCTCAATCTTGCCTTCATTTTATTGTTTCTTTTTCAATTAATTTTTAAATAATAATGTTCAGTGTAATTGTAATCATTCATTTTATGTTTATTTTTAATTCATAGCTTTAAGAAAAATGTATAGTTGTTAAGTAAATTATTATAACTTTTCATTTCCACTTTCGAAGTACTATTAAAGACTTGTCTTATTGTACACCTAATTTAATCTAAATAAATAAATAAATAAATAAATAAATAAATAATGCCTCCAAAAAAAAATAATTTTCCAACGCCCGATGCAGCCATACAGGCCCAAACAATTACGCTGCCGCCACCATGTTTTACTGTAGGCTTGAGATGGTTATTGTTCAGCTCGGTATAAGCCTTACGCCATACATATTGCATTCCTTCGGAGCCAAAAATATTGAACTTAAACTCGTCCGAGAAAATGACGTCATTCCAGAATGTCCTAGAATATAAAACGTGTTATTTGACGAAGTTCAGTCGACATAGCTGATTTTTTTTTTTAATATAAGATTTGTTGCGTGTAACTCGACCATTAAACTCGTTGGCCCGCAGCAGATGACGAATTGTTTCGGCACAGCATTTCTTGCCCAACTCCTTCTCAACCTTCTCGGCCAATTTGGGACCCTAAAGCCTCAGATTTTCTACGATTTTTCGCAGAATAAGTCGCTCGTCCGCTTCTGTACATATTTTATTTGGAGCATTTCTGGCCTTATCAGCCACACGATTTTCTTGCAAAAAGCGCTGGATGATGTACTGCACTGTAGAGGGTCTCAATTTTACTATTTCAGCTATTTGCGGTTGGATTTTTTCTTTTTTAAAGTGAAATAAAACTATTTCGTGCTGTTATATTGTTGTGCGACGGCCCATTTTTAAAACAAATCAATTAGTGCACTTAAGGTTTTAAGTCCAGACTAAAAACAACTGTTAACTCCGATCAGAAGAATCAGGACATCAGTCAAGATAAAAACAGCGAACGAGAAAAAGACAATAACGGCATCACGTTCAAAAGCTTACATGTAAAAACAGTGTGCACGAAATAAGCTGTGGCGTTGAATTCTGCTGCTTTTTCAGTTTTTTGTTTATTATCTTTTTAGTAGACTTTTATATAAAGAAATGAAAGTTTATATTTAAATGTATAATTACTAGCAAACAAATGTCGTTTAAATTTTTTTATTACCAGTACTAGTTACCAAGTTATAGCATTTCAAAGTTTAACACATCGTCTGCACGAAATAAGCTGTGAGCCACTGTACGTGTTCAGTGTAGTTATTCAAAGGATTAGCAGGGAGGCATTAGAAAGTGAAGTGTACGGATAGACTTTAAATTTAAAGAACCGAATGGTGGCTATCGCAAACATAAATAAAACTAATTATTTTTGCTAGCTTAAATATTAAGAATAAAAGTAGTCCGATCGATTGAGAGAACTTTAAGGTAGTAAAAGATTTAAGATTTGTAAAGAGCAGTGACAGTTTTGCATGCAATCGTAAAGACAACAAAAAAAAGGTACAAAAATATATCATTTATAGACAGAGAATGGAAAAAACCCTACCTTATACGTACCGTATCAAAAGTGCTTTCAGATTTTTTCTTTATCCTTTCCGCATTTGGCTTTTCTATGCCTTCCTTACAACTATCTTTAACTCGCCAAGAAAAAGAACAGAATATAAAGTTAGCGTAGTTCTCTTCGATTATAATATATTATTTGGTTTGTTGTGATTTTTAATCACGATCATGAACCAAAACCGTTTTGTTATTATGCAAAATGGGCAGAGTTGAACGTACTCTCTTTGTAAGCACGGGCGGATCTGGAAAAAATCTTTGGGGGGTAAATTATCAGAGACACGCATTTTCGATTTCAGAAAATTTTGTCTTTTTACAAATAGACAAATTGTACTTTTCTGAATTGAAATTAATGAATTGTGTAATAAGCATTTTTTCCAAACACATACCGTACTGGCCAAATAAAAGTTAACACCATTAAAATAAATAATTCTGCTTGTAAAGCGACACTTAGAACTATTTTTATTTATTTAATGTGCTCTTATTAGTAAGAATTTATAAAAAATATTACTTCGAACAAAAGTGGCAACACTGTTTATTGCATTTTATTGATCAGTCTTCATTTTAAGTTCATGCGATTAACATGACGCGTCAATTAACTGAAGATAAAAAGTGTGTTGTTGTTGCTCTGCATAAAGAAGGATTATCAACTTGGCAAATTGCAATTCGTTTAGGCTGTTGCCATGTAACAATTGCTTAAATAATTTAAAAGAACAGTGCTTTTGGTAATATCAAAAGAAAATCTGGTACAGGGAAAGCTAACAACGCACTACCGAGCGTGAAGATCGCATTATCGCAAATATTTGCCTTAAGGACAGGAAAAAAACGTCACGTGAAATTAAGTTGGAGTTCGTTGAAAGACGAACACAATTTTGAGCGATCGAACGGTCAGGAGAAGACTCCAGAGTAGAGGACTTTCGGCAAGGTGACTCTGTAAAAAGCCGGGTTTAACCACTAAAGTGCGGCTCACGAGGCTAGAGTTCGCGAAAGCTCATAGAAATTGGACTGTGGATGAGTGGAAGAATGTCAACTTCACAGATGAATCAACATGTGACATGAACCAGTCCGATGAGGTGCGGTATGTTCGTCGTAGAACTGGTGAAAAATTCCTGGATTCTTGTGTTGTGACCAGGCACAAATATCCAGTGAGTCTCATGATATGGGGAGATGTCTTACCTACTATGGACTTGGTGACTTGACTTTCTGAACTGGTTCCATGAACTCTGAGAGTTACCTGAAAATAATTAGCGACCACCTGATTCCCTCAATTAATAGGCTATTTCCGGTAATAGTCGACCAAATTTTCCAGGACGATTCTGCGCCCTGTCACCGAGCTAAAAAAGTAAGGCAATTTTGTTTTATAGTAGTCAATGTTTAAGTAAAAAAACAAAAAGAAAAAAATAAAAATTCGTTCATATTTTTCAATAGATGAAGGATTTTGTATCGGAACTAAAGTTAAAAACCGTGAGCTGGCCTGGAAATAAACTAATCGTAAAAATTTTTCAAAAATATAATTATTAGTTTATTAGTAATTGGTTAGTGACTTGAAGTTTTTTTTTACAATTTTTATTTGAAAGAAAATAACGCGTATTTAAAGTTGATTGTTTAAAATGGCTGCAAACTTGAGAACATGACAAGCTGTAACTTTATTTTCAGGCTCATTTTTAAAAAAAGGCGAAGTTACACTACCTCGACTTAAGTGTTTACTTAACATATAATAATATTTTGTTTTTTTGCAGATGACTACAGATCGTGTTATTCTACAAGCAAAATTGTCCTACTTCTCTCGCATCGCTTCATAAAAACGTCACCTACACGCAAATGACGTCACAAAACAAAAAAAAAAGAAAATGTATTTTTATATACTTTAATAATTGTCGAAATTAAAAATAAAAACTAAAGTTTAACAATGTCTCTGACCATTTTTATGTAGTATTCTTTCAAAGCGCCTCCAGAATCGCTTATGTAAACATTAAAGTTCCCTTAAGCTGTGGGCACAATTATTTTTTCCAAATAAAGTATTTAAAAGTAAAGTATTTAAAAGTATTGGGGGGTAATTACTCCCTTTACCCCCCTTGTATCTGCGACTGTTTGTCGACTGCGACTGTTTGTAAGTACCTTAAATGTCAATATCGGTCATCTTGACAAATGCACACAAAGCAAACAAACAAATCTAAATTTATTTCAAAAGCTTTTATGGGAATTATTTAAACTTTGCACATTCGAATAAAACTTTGAGCTTTGTTCGAGCTGAACCAATTACCAAAAATTTGAGCTGTTTGAAATCGCCAAAAGTTGCCCGCAATTAAAGTTTGGACATTTAGCATCACTGCTACTCACTAGTTTAAACTTCCATTTCAAAATCGGCATTCTACATTCGGCTCTTCATTCCGTTACTGTTTTTTGTAATATATTCTATTCAACAAGCTTGTACTTGTTATGCCCTGTGCATGTGTTTTTGGTGAACGCTTTTGTGAAAAGCTTATGTTTTAAAATTAATGCTTGAATTTTATGCAGGATATTTTATACAGAATTATTTAAACTATACAACTGAGTGGTTAAAAGATTTCAATATTATAAACAACATCCAATTAAAGACGCATTAACAGTAACAGGTAGCAGTATACAGCAAAAGCTTAAAGTTTTCTCATACTTTTTTTTTTAATAATAATTAGTATACATTTATTTCGTTTTTAATATTTCGCAATTGCGCAGCAAAACTGCTTGTTGCTAGGTTAGTTGAATGTTTATGAAAAATGGCAGATATTGACACCAACTGGGAGTATGAGATGTAATAAATCAATGTTTACACAACGACACACTCACTCACACTCACACTCACGCGCTCGGCAGGACATCAGGCGCAAGGTGCACGCTACACGATACCAAGGAAGCATAAGACACGTTGTTGGCAATAATTACGATACGAATATGAAAGCCGGAATGAAATCCGGAAACAAAAACATTCACATGCACGTGCGTGCCTGTTCGTGTGTGTGTGTGTGTGTTTAAACATCAGTATTTGTTGTATAATGGCGAAAATCACATTAAAAGCAACACAATAACCAGAAGAAATAAATTGTTCAAAAAATTAATGACACGTAAATGTTGCCTGGTCATCGTTACAAAGAAAATAAAAACTTTTCTTACGCCTCTCTGTCTGACGTTACAAGTGTTATTAAGGTACAATAAAACTATGAAAATTTTGCTTTGCAGCCAAACGCAGTATTTTTCAGCTTCAATGACCATGAAGCTATAAATTTCATTTATTAGATTTAAATTTTACCACACTTGAATATGACTGATTTTTTTCTCTCAAAAATTACTGTAAATTAAAGTAAAAATTTCAGAATTTTTAAAAAAACTTAAAAATTTTCGCAAAGGCAAAATAGTTTACCATATAAAGAACTTCATATCTCGTAGTATAGTATATTTTTTTTAGTTTTTCTTTTAAAAATGCGGTTGTTCCCTTAAGAACTTTTGTCGAGTAGTTCTTTAAATATCTAACTAATATTCGAGTAAACTACAACTAATAATAAGCAATTATTACAACTATTACAACTATTACAACTACCAGAGAAATTATTTTCATTTCAGTTTATTTCTAAAAAGTGACATCTTTTGTATCACAAAAATTAAAAAACGCAATTAATATTTAAAGAAACGAAAAAATAAACGTTTACAAAAATATACATAGGTACTGTATAAGGCAGGTATGAGAGGTACCATTAAAATGAATTAACTTTTAATTAAAAATTCAACCATCTCTCTACAGCGGCAAATGCCACAGAATAAAACCAAAAATGCAAAATCCCAGCATCATTAACACTAACAAAGGCACCACCAAACCACTCATCAAATCTATATTAGTTTCTTTTTTGCTTCTTAAAAGTATGTTTATAATAATTGAAATAAAAAATTTTAAATGTGATATTATTATATTCTAGCCAAATTTTTGTACTTCTAAATAATTAAAAAATGGCCAACAAGTAGTGAGTTTAAGCTTTTCCACTACGTAGTTGGTTTTGATTATAAAAAAAACAAAGGCTCATTTGTGCTCAATGCATGTCATTAATTAAAACAAATGAATATGTCTCATACATTGGCGTAACTCCATAGGTGCAAGACGGTGCAGAGCACCGGGGCCCTTGAGCGATAATGGCCCTTCGCTGTCACTACAAATAGCAAATGGTAACGAATCTGATATAATAAGAAATGCAATAGCTTTCAAACAAAATACTGTGAAATAGTAGCCCAAAATTTTAATCAACCATTGATCAGTATTTACAAGCTGATAAGTTGGACACCGTTAATCAATTATGTCAAAAAATCATTATAAATTTTGAAGCAATTGAATGCAGCTATGCTGTTGTTCTTCACAATCCCAGTGATCTCCGAAAGGGCAGACCGATCATTTAGTAAATTGAAAATTATTAAAAATTATTTAAGAAATAAGACAAACAAACCAGGTTGTCGAATTTAGCATTGCTTGCAATTGAGAACAACAGGCATCTGAATTTTAAGCAAATTAATATAAACTTTTGCTAATGATAAATCAAGACAAAAAATATAGTAAAATAAAAGGTCTGCTCACCTAATTTACTTGTTAAAACTTGCAGAAAGAGAGAAAAGGAAAAAATTGAGTAAAAAATTTCACTAAGAAAAAAATAGCAGCAAAAGTACATGAACTGAAAACTTGTAGAAACTTGCAAGTAAGCAGCTGATCGGACGACTTGAAAGCTTATTTGTAATCAGAAAAAATTTTTTTAATTTTTTTGTTTGTGTTTTGCAGACATGCAGAACGAAATCAACAAAAATTTTTTCTTTCATTAAGGTAGAAAAATAAATTATCAAAATTATTTCGCTTTTTAAATAACGTTAAAAATTTATCAAATCAAATTTCGTTTCGTTGAAAAACGAAATTATCACAAAATACAAATTTCAAAAGTTTATTGAAAAAAATCATATCGTTTTTATGATAAAGTTGAAGTACATTTTCATTATAAGCATAATTAATATATTTGGCCATTATATTGAGAAATTTAGCAAAACTAATATAAATATATATTACTAGAAAATTTAAGTAATTAAAAACTGTAACCAACTTCAACCTTAATGTTAAAAATTGTTCTTTAACCCATTAACTACGGATGGATATTTTTTTGCCCATGAAAATGCTTCCACAGAGACGATCATATCTCGGGATTGGTAAAAGCTAAGAGCTTAATTTTTTTTTTGTTGGTTTAAGAAAACATGGAGCTATAAATTGTTTTTGAAGTGTGCCCAGAAATTTTGACGTTCAATATTACATTTTCATGGTCAAATGAGATGAAATTTGAAAATCATAATATTTGCTCTATTATCATTTGTAAAAAATTTATTATATAAAAAAAAATCAAAAAGCTCTGGTGGCCAATTAACTTACGATAGCAGCTGTTGATAGAAATTTCCTATTTGAAGATTGCATCACTCTGAGAGATTCTAAAAAGAATCTGCTACCTTGGGTATAAAAATACCCAACCGTCGATAGTGAGTTCTAAATTTTCAAAAATTAAAAAAAGAGAATATGTAAACGATATTTTTAACTGTTATATTTAACTGTTTCATGTCATTTTATTTGTTAATATTGTAGGTATCTGCATAGATTAATAATATTTGAACGTTTTTTTAATGTATTCATGTACTCGTATATAGTATTACTGGGCATTTTTTACTTTCTTTTCATCTTGCGGAACGCTGTAAAAAAGTTGTCGAATGTGACATTATGATTTCGTGAAATCTCGAGATGGGACAGCAGCTGTAAAACCACATCCTTACATAGACCAAGATTTGTATCCTTAGCAGTATCCCTCAGAAGATGTCATGCACCAGTATTTATAACCAAATCTGATTGGCTTGTTTTTCATAAACATTTTACAACTATGGCGCCCGTAATAGGCTATCATTTGTTCAACAATAGACAGATTATGTGAAAAAACACTAAATTGCATAAATTTTCGATTTAATTTCTCATTGAAAAGTGATACTTTTAAAAACTTATCATTTGAATTCAACTTTTTGGTGTCGCAAACGTGCAAATATTTTTTTATTACCTGAAATCTGTCTCTAGTCATAGCTTTTTTTATATATGAGCAACCCAAGGACTAACGATTGGACCAGTATGATTCTATGTTAGGCAACATATGGTATCCGGTAATATACAATATGCCAATAAAATTTTTCATTTCTTCTATTGTTGTTCTAAACCCAGGAATATTTTGTTGTCCTGCGTACTCGTTTGTAGATTTAACGATAAACTGAAGGACTTTTTGGTCCATAAAACATTCCAAAGTTGTAATGGAGAATACGATTCTTATAGAAAAATATCAATTAGAATATATATATGAAAAAAACACACTTTGAAATGTACGGTCTTTATCTATCTTTTCATACAACACCTTAGGCGTATAACAGGTGTCGTCATGGGGTTACTTTTCAAACTTATAGCTAGTTCTTCGACTCCTCTTTGACACTGAATTATTGCACTAGTTTTCTTTGTGCCTTTGGAAGAAGACTCCTGCGGCTTGGTGCTCTCACTGGCAGCAGAAATTCGTCCTAAATTATTATTGTCGTCATTGTAGGTGTACTCCACAACAAAATTGCCTGGCATTTCACAAAACGGCTCATAGTCTTTGACTTCGTTGATAATTTGAACATAGTCGTTCAAATCTTCATTGCTCCATCCGTTCACTTCAGCCTGCAGCTCCAAGGCAGTCAGAAACATTCATTGTCTAAGCATAACCACAACACCCCTGTATTATTTATTGTTTTAAAACAAAACTACTGCAGTTTTAATTCGTAAACAATGCTAAAACGTTCTATATTTTGAAGACAAGACACTTTTAAACAACTTTGACACTTCGATTTGCTTGCATTCTTAAAACATCTGATAAAAACAGTGCTGACATTGATGCAAAATTTGTGCTCTTTTAGAAAACAGTAACGACGGTTGGGTATTTTTCTACCCATTTCATATCTCGACAACGATGAAAGATATAAAGTTTAAATTTTATGAGGTAATTTCTATAACCCTAAGAAGTAAGCACATGAAATTAAAAAAAAATCGTACGAGGCGTTTAGGAGCCGCAGTTAATGGGTTAAGCTCATCGGCAAGATTTGAACGGTTATCGTTATTTTAACGGTATAACGGTAATAATAGATTTGAGTACTAAGAATGCTTGCTCAACTCTGACTAGAGTGGCAAGAGTTCCATGAGAATCTTGCGATCAGTTGTGTAATGTATATTCCTGAATTTTGTTGTTCATCGGAATTGCGCTGCGAAAGTACTGAATTTTATTTTTCAAAATCAGCCAATCAAAATTGAATAAAAGGGGGTCGTCCAAAAATAATTTGTTAGCCAAAATTTCACTTCACAATTTTTTTCTTGAGAAAATAATTTATTTGTATGTAATTTGTATTTGATTTCTCTCTCAAGATGCAGGTTGCTGCAGGCTGTCGGTGCAACACCGTACTTGTGCGATCATTTGTTCTGAATGTTTGCGCATTTAAATATATAGAAAAAAAGTAAAAAAACTCTCAAAAAAGCATAAAGTTCAGCGAACAGTACAAAAAGAGCAAGAAATTACGCTTTTCAAATGAAAAAAATTGTAGACAGACTTGTTCAAATATACTATTATGTACCAAATATCCTCAGCCTCACGAATATTAAGTGCCTTTTAAATTTTAGACTGATTCTTTAAAAGTTAAAATTTAAATTTAAATAAAAAGTTAAAAAGTATAAATTTAAATTTTAATATCGAATTTTTTAGTCGATAAAATGACTTGAACGAATATAAATTACCTGATATATTTGACCGAAAAGATAAACGACAGAAAATAACTGTTATTTTTGACCGATAAAATAAAAGTCAAAAGTAACTGTTATTTTTGTCCAAAAAAACTATAAGGCACAAAATAACTTTTATTTTTGTCGGAAAAAAAACAAAAATTAAGAGATAAAAGTTATATGTGACACATTCGACAAAAAGCATAGCCGGTACGTTCCTTGGTTAAAGAAGTTTCACTTCTGCCACGTGTACGTTGCTACACGCGAGTTTTTTTTTTCAATTTTTCTTGTAAGGGGCCCTTTTTCAATTTTGCATCTAGTAAAATCTGGGCCCTTGATCATCTAGTTACGCTACTGATTTGGCATAAATAAAAGCAGCACGATTTCAATAAGTTTCTCTTTATTAAAAACAGCACTATTAAATCAAAGTATTTAAAATAATCCAAAAATTATGCGGTAACTTGCGTCACAAAGATTTGGTAATTCGAATTTTTTTCGGTTTTCATATTAAATATTAATTTAATAAGCCTCTTCAAGCTCTTATAAATGAAAATTAATATTTAATAAGGATAGGTACTCAATGCTAAATCAAAATGTTATTGTAATAAGCAATTAAAGTGCACTTTATAATCATAAGACACATGATTTCTTTAAAATATTTTGACTTATAATATTGACAGCAATGTATTATTTTCAAACAAAAGTCTTAAAATAAAAGGACCATGCCCAAAATACACTGAAAAGTGGTCCCACTTAAAATTAAAATTTCCTGTGGAAAATTAAAGTATTTCCACAGTAAAAATCAAAAATGTAAAAAAAAAATAGTAAAAATTACTAATTTTAGAGAACCAGCCAGTAATTAAAATATTTTTTTTTTTGAGTTATAACATTTTTTTTTCCTTTTATATATAAAATGCCAACAAATTTAATTAATATGAAATATTATTGTGTGGTGACCGTGGAATGCAGGTTAAGTGTGTGGCTTAGCATGCTTGGAGCCTGGGTTCGATCCCCAGCCGTGGCGAAAAGTTTTTTCAATAAATAATTTTCTGATCGGTCACCACCTCTCTGCAGACAATGGCAAACCTCAGAGAGTAAATAATGCCATGTAAAGCTTCTTGAGAAAATGAACTTTAGCCATTCGGAGTCGGCATAAAACATGTAGGTCCAGTTCTCGGTCAATTGTGTGCAAACATTTAATAACACACACAACACAATTGATCATTAGAAGCTCGGTCAAAGTCCTTCCAAGGGCTGAAATATTTGTTTTTTTTTTTGTTTTTTTGTATATCTAAAATACAAAGTTATTCTAAAATAGAAAGTGTTTTTAGAAATAACTTCATTGAAAAAATAATATTTTTTACGTTTTTGACAGATTTCTCGCAGAAAATTACGAGTTGCTAAGAAAAAGTTGACTTTTTTAAGCAAAAAACATGTTTTCTTTATTGTTATGAAACTTGGGAAGAGACGATTTTTATGCTAGAGTCTATAATTGAAAAAGTCGGTTTTTTTCATTTGTCTATTGGTAAAATTTATCACCGGTCGACCATGAGACAAAAAGCTAGAAAGGCAGTATAGAAAAAAAAATGTTTTATCTTATTTTCTTTCTTTAAATTTAGGAAACAATTCAATTTTTATTATGTATTAATTTTTAAATATATAAATAATTATATAGTTTTGATAATTAAGTATATTCAAAAAGAGTTGTGTACACATATAAACATTATTTTCAAAGGGATGGCACCTCTTATGGGCTCTGAAAGGCCCTGCCTCTGGTCAGTGATTAAATAATGGTCGTGAAACTGGCCCTTAAAAATTGTGATTGAAGAAGAATGGTGCAATATCAGAATTTCCATCCTCAAATCATTGATAACTTCAATGCCAGTCAAGTTGTTGTAAAAAAGGACAACATATTAGTTATAAGTATTTAATTTAATAAACTTTTTTGATAAAAAATAATGTAAAAATACCAGTAAGTCAATTTTTCGAAAAATGGTTTTTTTGTTCCAAAAAACTCCAACAAAACTAGAATTAGAACAACACCCATTAAAAACAAAACACAAAAACAGCTTTCTGTAAAATTTCCATATTGGCGCTTACGAGAATTGGGTGCTAAGGGGACGATATCTATAATTATTTACTACTATGGAATATTTAGTTTGTTTTTTTTTTTAAATTTAAAATGCAATTGAAGTCTTTATTTCGTCATGTTTCTATTTTATCAAACAATATAACTACAAAAAAAAAATATATTTTTGTTTATTTTAACTCAGGAATAGGAATAACATTCGTGCTCATATAATTATTTGTATGAGGTTTAATTATAAAAGGAAACTTTTATTCAAAAAAGAAAAGAACGTTGCTTTTTTATGTATCTATTACTAACAAATCATTAGTTGTCGGACTTCTCGAAATAAGTCAAATTATTCAATCGCGCCAACTTTTAGCTCCCACATACTTTTGTCTATACTACGTTGTACTTGCTTAAAACCGTTGTTTGACTTGATGATAATTTCGGACTTCTCGAAATAAGTCAAATTATTAAATCGCGCAAACTTGTAGCTCCCGATTGAATAATTTTATCTATATTACGTTCTACTTGCTTAAAACCGTTGTTTGACTTGATGATCGAATGAACAAATAAACATCAGATGACAAAAGAAAATATGTTTTTTCAACATTAAATATTTTCTCAACTTGTGTGTTGTTTATACATATGTATCTACATGACTGTATGTGTCTGTTGCTAAGAGAAACTGACTGAAATTTTGTAGGATACAGCGTTGTCTAAACTGGTATAAAAGCCGTTGCAAACGGTTCGAAATTATCAGTTCTTATTAGTGCTGTGTTATCATAGTTGTGAAAGTGAAATATAATCAATCACGATGAATTCATTCTTCGTATTGGCATGTTTGGCAGCTCTATCTTTTGCAAACGCAAATTACTGCGATATGAATTGTGGAGCAATTGAACATATTGGTTGTAGTAGTGTAGAAGTAATTTGTTGAAATTAAAATTAATTTGATTGTTTAAAATATCTTTTTAATGTCTTAACTTTAGGGCCAACGTAGCTCATATTGTGAACCTGAGACTGAGTTCTATGACATATCTGTATTTCCTAGCTTACGTAATCTTATTCTTCATAACATCAATACAATGCGAAACAGTTTAGCCGCTGGCAAATTTCCTGGTTTTCCAAAGGCTGCGAAAATGCTTACCGTGCAATGGAACAATGAGACTGCTAAATTGGCTACAATGAACGCTGGAAAATGCACTTTAGAACGTGATGCTTGTCACACAACAGATTTATGTGAGAATCCTGGACAAGATACTTTCAGCTATACGCGTAAAGAAGGAGAAAATATGCCAAGAACAGACGTTTTGATCAATATGGCGTTTCAGGAATGGGGAAATACATACAAGGAAGCAAAGAATCCTGCTGCAGATGCTGCCAGTTTCCCAGCTACATCTCCATATGATCACGAGTGAATAATTCTTTATGAAAATACTTTAATGAGATCTTAATGTACTGTTTTTCAGACACCCTGCTTCTCCCTCTGCCAGAATGTGTATTGCAAATAATCCTTTTGTTGGTTGCGGTGTAATAGAAATGAAAGATAAATTTGGGTTGGTCTGCAATTATTGCAAAAACGTTAAAGCAGGCGAAGAAGTGTACAAGGCAAGCTCAGAAGCCGGTTCGGATTGTACACGGAAAAACGCATACTATGATAGCCTTTGCAGTAAGGCTGATACAGATGCCTATGTAAGATCATTACAAAAACGTTCATAATTTACCCATAATGTTGGTCGTTATTGTACTTATAACGCAATTGCATAAATCAAATATGTAAATATTAAAATACGTGTTATGATTAAATTATGCATAATTTATGCATAAGGTTGGGAACCCCCTCTATCAGATATATCATTTTTATATACATTCTGCACATCTGGACAACAAAACCTTTTAAATGATATAAGTTTCAATTATTTTGAGTTTTAATTAATACCAAAAAAGCGTACGACAAACTTTAATGTTCACGTATTAATATATAAGATGTTGAAAATTTTTCAAGTTTATCATTTTAAGTTTATTATCTGATAAATAAGCTTTAAATAAAATAAAATGTAAGAGGAAAGTTGGCTCCTTAAATTTTTGTAACAATTTTTTAACCCAAAATATAAGTGTGTTTAATCGAATGTGTACGAGTACCATTGTTTTCTGATCGTTCACCAACTCTCTGCAGACAATGGCAAACCTCAGAGAGTAAATAATGCCATGAAAAGCTTCTTGAGAACATGAACTTTAGCCGTTCGGAGTCGGCATAAAATATGTAGGTCCAGTTCTCAGTCAATTGTGTGCAAAAATTTATTAACACACATAACACAATCGATCCTAAGACGCTCGGTCAAAGTCCTTTCAAGGGCTGAAATGGCCAGTTTTTTTTTTAAATATTATTGTTGAATATCATTTTAATAGGTGAAACCGTACTCAAATGACTCTTATATTGCCGGCTGGTTCTCTGAAATGAGTAATTTTTTCTAAATTTTTTTTATACATTCTAGATTTTCACTCAAAATACTTTCATTTTCCACAGGAAATTTAAACTTTAAGTGGGACCACTTTTCAGTGTATTTAGTGCGTGGTCCTTTCAATTAAAAAATTTTTGGTTTATTAATTAACAAACAATTTTTTTAACAAAAACATATTTTTGGTGATTTCAAAATGATAAGACACTTTTCATTGTTATTCAAATTAATTAAATAAAAAGTAATCAAATATTTTTTTTAAGATTAAATGCCTATCAATATTCAATAGATGCACCATGAGCATTTGCAACTAAAAACAATATTTTTTCATCGATTCAAATAACTTTTTCAAGGGACTGATATCCAGGTTAGCCCATTCGGCACCAATTGCAGATTTCAGTTAATTTGTATTGTCATATTGGGGATTGTTTGCATAAATCCTTGTCACTTAAATGCCCCACACATTCTCTTTAAGATTTAGGTGCGGGGATCAGGCTGGCAAACAACAGTCATCCAAAAATCACTTCGTTTAATTGTAGTCGAATCGACTAACGTGTATTAAACACTGATTTTTTGCGGGTTTTTTAAAATTACATTAAGTTTGAAAGCGATCGGCAAAGTGAGAGAAAAACAGTGTTACAAAATATAAATGATGTTAGTCGAATCGACTAACATTAGTACTCCAGGGTTAATTGCAAGATCGAAGATGCAAATTTCTGAGCACTATTTTTTACTCTTTATTTTTGCTCTTAACTTGTTTTTGAAATTATAAAAAAAACACATATATGAAATCTAGATATTTTTCCTGATTTATGACTTTCACTGTAGCACATATTAGTATGTTTAATGTATGTTTACAAATGTGTCATACATTTTTTATACAATATTGCTATAAAAAGTAACCAAATGTGGTTTTAAAATATGTTTTACTTTGGCTTATAAAAATGTATACCAACCTGGTGTAAAAACAGTAGAATTTTATTAAAGATGCATCACTTTGTAGCATTCTCTTAATAAGTAACTGTATAATATTGCAGTGAGTTCAATGTTTATATCTTTTAAGGCATATCACAAAAATATATCTTGTGTTCTAGACATGTTCTATCAATTCGAATAGTTAAGGTCTTCCAAGTATATGTGGTGGAACCAGGCTTTAGTGAATGCCTAGTCATTAGGACACTCTTGCTGCACAGCCTACAAATATTACTCATTCACCAACACACACACACACACACAAATGCTTACACATGCCAACAACAATAGTCTGTTAAAAGCTTTTAAAGTCCATTACATGCTTTTTGTCAGCATCCGATCAAGTGTAAAATGTTTAACATTTATTATAAATCGAATCCATCGAATTTATATGATGCAGATTTTGAAATATGCTATACCTAAAAGTGATGTGTTAATAACTTTAACATGTGCGTATGTGTGTGCATATTTATACCTAAACATAGTATTTTAAAATTAATGATGCTTCAAAGGGTCACTTCCAAATGCTTCAGTAAGTCTTGACCAAGAATCTGCAAGCAAAAACTTCACAAGCTCTGTGTCTAATGCTTTAAGGCTGTTGTTAATCTTACAGAGTCTCAGCTCTGTATTATTAAGCTAAAAGGCTGAATATATCTTAAAAGCAAAATCATGTGTGTGCAATTAAATAATGAATATATTTTATGTAAATATATTTTGATATTGTTTTTTTTTCTTATATATGTAATGTATAAAAAAACTAAAATTGCTTGTTTTTGATCAACTTGTGTTTATGTTTGGCACTATTATGAAAGCTTAAAACTAATGAAGCATTGCAAGAAAAGTTCAACAAATTAGTTTTTTCTTTTTCTTTAAGAACTTTTGACAGCTTATAAAGTTGTTATTATTTTTGTGTTGCACTTCTCACTCACTCACACACACACACATACACACACACACACACACACACTTCAAGCTGATAGAAATTATTTTTTCTGACTTCCATACAGCGCTCGGCACTTTATGACTTGTTTTGAAATAATTTTTTGAAAAGAACTTAAAAAAGTTATACAAACAAACAAACACAATCATGCAAACAGACGCGTCCACCATATCAACACACACTCAAACATGTAGCAACTGACCCCCAATGGACAATTTAGTGGATGCAGTTGGGAAACTTTGAAAAATCACAACAAATCACACGCGCACACACACACAGACAAACAAACATATCGTCAACTTTTGAGTGCAACAAAACCATCAACAGCATCAATGGCAACAACAGCAACAAAAGCAATGTTGGCGGTTACGTTCAACAACATTCAACAAAGCAATGTCCAGGATGCTCAAACTCAAAGTTCTGTCCTCATCATCAGCAGCAGAAAAGTCAAAGTTTTGCAAATAGTTTTTCTTCAATTTTTCATTGAACAACAACCAACAACTATGAGAAAAAAGTTTTAAAAATAAAATAATTTGAAAAAACAAATTTAAAAACAAAAAAAACTAACGATAATAATACGATATGAATAAAAGTCCTGCAAGCATAAAATAGATGCTAAACAATGCTATAGCTATAGCGACAACTAACAAGTACAACAGCAACAACAAATTGCTTTGGGTGCAGCTGTGTTGGGGTATTTCTCATAAGTTGCCGACGCAGTGCATCAACTGCATACAGAGAGAACCACATTAAAAATGCTCTACAAATACTGAACATATTTTGTCATGCGAATCCAAGTAAAAGTTTTCTCTGGTTTAGAATTTATTAGATTCATTCTTTTATAGATATAACATTTCAGGTTTTTTTTTTTTTTAATGTATTTTTATTGCTTTTGCTTTATTTTTCCAGCAAGAATATCCAATTTGTGGGCTAAGGAAATCGTGGCAAAACAAACGTCAGTCATTTGTCCGACTGGACGGATGGTTGGTTGTTGTCACTGTTCAATGTCATTTCAAGTTATACCATAAGTTAAGAAAACAATTTTTTGTATATTTTTTTGTTGTAGTTCTATAGATGATGCTGGTTTGGGCTATAGAAGCTATCCACTTAACCGCAAAAAAGGTATTTTTTTATTTCCAAACTTGAAGCTTCATTGTGTTGTGTGCTAAGAGGATATGATTTCGCCAAAAAAAGAAAATATTTTTTTCTGAGATAGTTTTTGTCAATAGAAATAAATTTTTCTGATCAGCTGTCGCCTCTCTGCAGACAATTGTAAAACTCAGAGAGTAAGCACACTTCTTGAGAATATGAACTTTAGTCCTTCAGAGTCTTCATACAACATGTTCTCCATCAATTGTGTAAAAACACACACAACCAGGGTTGCTACCAAAACAAAAATTCTTCTGCTACTAGTCACATTAAAAACTACCAGAAAGTAAAAAAAAGACTTCGAAATCAAAATAAGCTTTAATACTCTTTTTTTATTCAATCAGGGAAAAAATGCTGTTACACTGAGAAAACTAAATTTTCAAAACTAACAGAAACGTGCTACTTTTGAATAAGTTTAACCCAGATTTTGCGCCTCTAATGTTTATTTTTATTTTAAAAACGGACATTTTAAAATGAGCTTCTAAAACGTTCTTTTGATTTTCTACAATTAACATTTTACAACCCAGCAAAATTTTTCGTATTGCCTTGATTTGCATTCGATTATAAAACCCATTACAAAAATGTTGGTGCCCAATAATGCATTATATTGTATATTACTCGTAATGCAGTAAGTAATGTCAGCCCTTTTTGCTTTATAAAATGATTGTACTTTTTTTTAGACAATTGAAATTTTTTGTTTTACTTTTGTTTTTGCTTCAAAAGTTTCAAATTTTTGTAATTTTGAATATGAAAAAATGCCATATTTATGAATGAAATACAGAAAAATGTGCTTAAGGTAAATATAATACATTAATTAATTAACTGATACATATATTTATTAAAGAAAAGCATTTTTCTCATTTTAAAGAAGAAATTCTCTAACTCTTGATTGGTCTTTGTGATCTGTTTAGCACTGTTAAGCAAAAGATGTACGAAAAAATTTTTTTTTTTTTATATTTGAATCGCTTTTCTTATTTGTGCAGAGAAACAGCTTATTCAATAACTTCTTAGTTGCTATTAAATAAGTGATTATTGGAAGAAGTTATTCATCAAGCTTGATAAGTGCTTACATAAGTACTCCCATGTCAAGCGAAAGCTTCATCAATTACCTCCAATGACATGCCTGTATTAAAATAATGGGTTCCGTAAGCGAGAGTGTAAGCGATGAATGAAATTTTCTGGATTACTTTTTCGATTATATGTAAGCGAAGATTTTGCTGGGAATGAGCTTCTAAACGGTCCTTTGATTTTTTTTTATAATAAACATTTTAAAATGAGCTTTCAAAACGTTCGTTTGATATTTTAAAATGAACATCTTAAAGATGGGTTTTAATTGCCTCGATTGTTTGCACTTATGTAATGAAATTTGATCACATTTTACGAGTGTTTTTTCTGATCAATGAGAAAGTGATACAATTACACTGAGGGAAATATGTGTTAAAATTAAATGAAATTGTGTTCATTTTAAACGAATTTGTTTTTGAAATAGAGCTTGAAACAAATTCATTTAAATTAAACACAACTGTTTTTAAAGTTAAATTTAAAACAAGGGTTTTTGTTTTTAAAACAATGTTTTTAAATAAGAAAACAAATTTAAAACAAAAATTTTTAAATTTAAAACAAATGTTCTTAAGCATAATTTTTTCGATGCCATTTTTTAATTTTTTCCGAGTTTTTGATGACAGATTCGTAATCAGCGACCCTTGGGACCCTCCGAATACCGAATCTCAACTCCTTTCAATGAAGTTTGCATTTTAAATATTTCAATATTGAAAAACTGAATTAGTTTTTATTTTATTTTATGTTCGATATTTTTCAAACCAATGAAAATTCAAAAAATGTCAAAGAAAGTTTCAAAGAAATAATGAATGAAAAAAAATTGAAAGGAGTGTATAGTTGAAATTTAAACACAATTGTTTTTAATTTTGTTTTGTAGAAACGCAAAGGCGTTAAATTTATATTTTAAAAATTTTTGTTTAATTTTAAAGTATGTTTTTTTTCTCAGTGTACTTTCCCGATAGGCAATTAAAAGCCAGCCCTCTATTAACGAAAAAAAAAATTATTGCTACATTTGGGTGGCAATCATATGACGGACAGATGAAAATAGCTAAATCTGCTCAGAAGGAAAGGCTGATTAATAATATTTATAGTTTTTGACACTTGCTATGCTTTCTTTTGGCAGTTACACACGTAGTGCCAAAATAGATATTCCCTTTACGTAGCAAGGATAGAGGTACAATTATAAAAAAAAATTTGCCTTAATAACATCCTTAGGATGTTTGGTGGTTGAAAAGAATATTATAAAAACTTTATAATATTTATACAAATAATTATTTTTTAAGTGGCCAATTTTGATGGCTTGAAAACTTCCATCAAAATTGAAAAATTGAATTTTTATAATTTTTTTTTTAAATAACGGTCTTTTCAAAAATACCTCAAATGTGAAATTGGAATCTATGATTTTTCAAAATTTAAGTAATTTCGCTTTTTCATTCATTTTGATAAAATTTTAATGTTTCATCAAAGCTTAAAAAAGAAATTTTAAAAGTTTTTACCCAAGTCAATGTTAATTTTAAGAATATCGAATTTACATTTTTTTTTTTGACGTAGCATAACGTCTCACAGTGTGGTTTGTTTGGGGTCGTTTTAACAGACTTTTTCAAAGCCATGAAACTTTTTTAACGAATACTTTCGGGTATACCTACAGGCTTTAATTCTCATCGTTCAAAGATAATATATATACTAAAATATTAGATATATCCTGCGCTGAGTAAATATTTATTTTTGGATTTTGTCATTATTATATTAAAGTCACAAAATAGTAAAATATAAGAAAAATGCATGTTTATAAGAAACTCAATCATCAGCTGCTTATGCTGTGCCTGCTGCTTTCTTTGTTTTTGTTTTGTTGTTTTTGCTTGTATTATTTTTGTTTTATACGAACTGATTTGCAAACTTCTTTATTGGGTTCTTGTATGTACTACTTCTTTATGGGGTTCTTATACATACTACCTAGAAATGAGTGCTCTATTTTAACAAAAGATGTCAATCACAACCTCTTTTAAACTCAGTCAATGAACTCAAACTTAACGAAATGGGTCTGTGATCCGGTTAGATTGAACTCTTAAAAAAAAAAACGAGTTGGATCATATTTTGTTTTATGCTTTTACCCAATAGATGGCGTAAAATATTAATTTTTGCTTTTAATGCAAATTAATTTTGATCCCACACCCACTAGCACAAGCAAGGGTAGCTCGCAACCTAAACATCGGACAGAGACGAAAGTGGTACTAATGAAAAGGACATGTGCTCAACGTGAGATTTAGTCACCAAACAATTTTTTAAAAATCTGGGTCTTAATTTTATTTTGAAATTAGTAGTTAAATTGACTGTAGCTCGAAAACTATATATCGGGCAGAGACGAAAGTGCCACCAATGGAAAGTGCATTTCCTTCGCCTTCTTTTTAAATAAGGTTGCGTTTATAGTGAACGCCGAGTCAGACAGGCAGGCGGACAGGCAATGTGAACAAGCGAGATAGATAGCTATTTGCATCTCGTTTTATCACACAGATTTCAGCCTGCCTGCCTGCCTGCCTGCCTGCCTGCCTGCCTGTTTGAATCGCGTTCACTATAATCGCGGCCTAAGTCAATGAACTCAACATGTCAAACTTAACGAAATGATCGAAAAAATTTGACATTTTGCTTGTTTTCTTTGTTTTGGTCTCGATAAGAACGCCATAATTGAGTGTTGTTTATTTATTTGTTAATCTTATATATAAAAATCTCGTGTCACGGTGTTAGTGTATGAACTCCTCCGAAACGGCTGGACCGATTTCAATGAAATTTTTTTTTGTATATTAAGTAGGTATGAGAATAGGTTATAAAGTATTTTTTATCTTCCTACCCACGAGGGGCGTGGCAGTTTTTCAAAAAAACAAATTTTCGGTTTTACTTTCGTTCATAAATCCCACATAAATGAAAGTCGGTACGAACTTACTGTTGACACGCGTCCTTCGACTGTCAAATTTGAGCGATCTTTGGAAAGAGGGGCATGGCAGCGCCCACACAATTAAACTTTTTGATATGGAATAGATTTGGAACGTGATGTTGTATAACACTAAAGTTCAGTTTGAAATAACTGATTGGTCAGGTCTTTCAATTTTAAAAAAGTCACGGGCATTGGAAAACGGGGCGTGGCTACGCTCATGCAAGTTGAATTTTCAATACAGAATAGCTATGGAAGTAAAATTCACATAACATTTTAACTCAGAATGAAGTTACTATTTGGTGGTGTCCTGCTTCTGGAGGACTACAATGGCCATTGTAATGGGGGTGTGGCTCCACCCATATAAGACACATTTTTTAAATTGAATCGCTTTGGAAATAACAGTCACAGATCAAATAAACTTGGTTTGGAGTAACCATTTGAGGATATCCTACTACTCGAATATAATCGCAAACTAAAACGGGTATTGGACACGGAGTGTGGCTCCACCCATAAAAGAAAATTTTTTTATTTAATAGCTTTGGAAATAATGGTCAAAGAATATTGAAACTCAGAGTGGAGTTTGTCTATTGACAATCTGGAACAGGCATTGGAAAGGACGGCAGCAACGCGCCGGGTACCAGCTAGTTATATCAATAAAAGTATCAATAAAGATCAATAAAAAGTACGTGCAAAATGGACAAAACAATCGGACCAAAGAGACAAAATAGAAAAGGTTACACCTTCTACGTCTACACTTACGATACTATCGAAACTGTTACATTTTTTAGATATTACGGCTGTAATCGCGTCTTTAGACGGAGAGACAGACAGGCGGATGTGGGTTAATCGACTCAGGTGGTGATGCTTAATATTCAACATTAAGTATTTTTTTTGTCTCATTTTTGTTTTTCTTTTACAAACTCCGTTTAATAACAAAAATTATAAGATTTTAAAGAATGATTCAATATAATTTATTTGTAAATATAAACAAACAAAATGTCATTCATAAATAAAATAAATTGCTGAGCTGGTTTAGTTAAAATTAACAAATTAAATATCAGCGAGGTATAAGCTCGACCGATCTTTTAAAATCCCCCGGTAATAATAATGAGCACCAGTCCAAAATAATTCCTACAAACTAAATATAGAAAAACTTAAGAAATTCGATTTCAAATTCGAAATAATTCTGAACCGTAATCATACTTTGTCAAAAAGAAACTAATTGGCCATTCTAGCTATTTAAAGAACTTTGATTAAGGCACAAAATAACTCTTTTACGGCTAATGTTCATGTTTCGTAAAGAGGTAACGTCCGACTAGAATAATATTTTTGTTATTAAAAAAGATGTTCTGCATCAGATGTTATTAATCTGTTTATTAATTTTATTATGAATTAAACTTTACCTAGAATAGTTCGGTTCTGGCACTAAATTCTGGTTTTCACTACGTCATTTTCAATGGTCAGTGTTGACATTTTAATTAAATACTAATTCTTTCCCGTCAAAAATGATGGGCTCGGTTTCAATAAAGAAAAAAAAAACATGAAATATTGATTTTCTTTAAGCTGAATTAGAAATCAGCGAAGTTGTCCCACTGACTTTGTTGAGAATTTAATGGCTGTTTATTATGGAATGCAGCCCTGAAATCAATACTTATTCTTTTCTACAAATGCTAATAAGACCAGAATTTACGTATTACTTCTATTGAATGTACATCTATATTTTGTTGTTCAGAGTATAATACTTCTGCTTTGCATTAACGATTGGATTCTGCGCTGAAAAATGTTGCAAAACGTTTTTCTCTAATTTGATGAATTAGAGATCTAATCACAAAAGCAATCCAAGAAAAAAATTTGAGCCAAATCGAAGATTGTAAGTGCAACTTTTGTTAACCTTCAATATGAAATGGGCGAAATATAATAAATAGAAATGTTCATTGATTTTGAAACTTTTGCTAGGCGAGATTTAGCAATAGAATAGCCTCGCTATATTGTACACGGTTTAAAATTTCTTTCAAATTTTTAGAGTTTATTTTTTATGCTTTTAAGTTGAACTTTCAAACTATTGAGATTATTTCTTCAACATTTGCTTAGTTGATATTTCAATATATGAAAACATTGAAAATTTCATCTTTAATGTTTATATTTGTAACCTAACAAGTTAGTTTAGTTTTCCTGTAGTGGAATTTCCAAAAGTTAACGATCGATAATTTTTTTCGATATCAGTCATTGTGCGTGCCACTTTAATAGAAAATGACAGCATTCACAATCTAACGACACCGAATATCGTTGTTTAGCCCTTTGAGAATTCCACTACGGGTATGGTTGGTTGTCGATGCTTGAAGAAGAGAGAAAATTAATTTTTGTATGAAATTGCGATGAACACTTAGAGGTACCGCACACTACAGACTTTTAATCGGCCGATGTCTTATGGTGTCTTATGTAAGTTCGCACACCTACCGATTAAACAAAACCCAACTAAAAAATTTAGTGGAAATCTGACCTCCCAATTGATTTTATAGTTGGGTTTCGTTTAATCGGTAGGTGTGCGCACTCACATAAGACACCATTAGACATCGGCCGATTAAAAGTCTGTAGTGTGCGGTACCTCTTAAGTTAATGTTTTCATCACACAAGTTGAGTTTTTCTACCAGAAGTTTGCGAATTTCAAACTCATCTTGAAAGTTAACATTTTCTACATTTCAGGTGACTTTTTAATTAACAATATTTTTGTCACTCTATCTTAAAGCAGTATTAATTAAGAAGCAAATCATAATTACAAACAATCGCGTGGAGAACCCAATCAGTAAACCCATTACAAACCACTGCATTTTTAAAGATACAAGCACTTCTTTAATAAATTGGGAATAAAACTTGCATTTAAGTACCTCAGGTTTAAAATTTAATACAAAATAAATAAACGGTACAAAATCTTGGAGTAATTTTTTTACAAATCGTTGGACTAATAAGTACATTCCTTTTTTGTAAGTAAATTATTTATAATTCAAATTAAAATATATTTTGTTCTACTGAACATCTACTAAAATGTCAAGCTTATACTGAGAAAACTCCATTTTCAAAACCAGCAGAAACGTGCTACTTTTGAAAACTTTTAACCCAGTTTATGCTTCTCTTACGTTTATTTTTATTTTAAAAACGCACATTTTAAATAAAGCTTCTAAAACCTTCGTATGATTTTCTAAAATTAACTTTTAAAAATTAGCTTTTAAAACATTCGTTTGATATTTTAAAATAAACATTTTAAAAAGAGATTTAAATTGCCTCGATTGTCTTCACTTAACAAATGAAACATAATCACCTTTTACGAAGTTCGAGCTTAGCCGAGCTAGCTAGCGGTCGAGTTTAATACTCAACCGGCCAGGGTTCAATCCCTGACGAAACCAGCAAGAATCTTGTTATTTTTGATAGATTGTTGAAGAGAAATTTCTTTAGCCGCGTATACAACAAACGGCGAACGAAACGGGTAGTAAAACCGATGAAACGGTGGCGAATTAAGGCGAATTTAAATCAATTTAGAGGAATTTGGTTGAAATCAGCTGTTCAAAACACCTTATAAATCCAACCGGCCAGGGTTCAATCCCTGACGAAACCATCAAGAATCTTTTTATTTTTGATAGATTGTTGAAGAGAAACTTCTTTAGAACAAACGGCGAACTAAACGGGTAGTAAAACCGATGAAACGGCGGCGAATTAAGGCGAATTTAAGTCAATTTAGGTGAATTTGGTCGAAATTAGGTGTTCAAAACACCTTATAAATTCGAAGCAAAAAAATTATCGAACAATGGTTTGAGTTCGAACTAACAGATCAAAGTTTGGACTTCATCAACAAAGTTTTAGACCGTACTTTTTGAAGGTGGAATTTTCAACTAGATACGTTATACACTCTAAGCTATTTCTGTTGAATTTTACGACGATAATCGTCGGCAACGCTTTTCTGACTAAAAGTGTCTAAATTTAAACATCCACATGTTCAAACATTTTTTGTTGAATAATACATACAAAATGTTTAACGATTTACACAGCTGGTCCTATGTTTAATTTTCAACAAAATTGTGTAAAAATATGCATGTGCAAATTTAGATCGTCTCACTTAGAAAAGCGTTGACGACGACTGGTAGTAACGAAGCATTTATATGTTTTCTTCAATTTTTTTTCTTTTTTACAGCAAATGTAAAATCATAAATACTTTCTATAGAAATAGTAAACTATAAGCCCTTAAATGCCTAGTGTATCTTTTTGGATACAGCCAAGAAAATAAGCCATTTATTTTAATATTTTTCAAAAATTAAAATGCTGGATATGTAGTTTCACTCAGTAAATTGCAAGTATAAAACAAAAATTTAATTATTGGCATAACTTTGTTGGTTTGGGAAATATTGACCGTCAAATTCAAAAAATATTTTTTTTTTTAATTTTTAAAGAATGTCGGCTTTTTGACATGAAACATCTTTTAAACTATTAACAATTTTAGAGAAAAAAAATTACTGGCAGTGTTCATTATTATTTTCTTTAATAACTCGTTTTTCAAAAAAAAAATAAAAACGAGGTCGTGTTCAAGGAATCATTTAGCACAACATAATTTTTTTCTAATGAAATCGGTCATTTCAATCATTTCAATCATTTTTATAAATTAATTTCATTGAGTATAAAACAATAAATGCCATTATGACAAAGAAATGCTGATATTGTTTGATTTTTTTGTCATTGAATCATGATCAATTCAAAATTTCAAAAACACTTTATTAAAATTTTTACTCATTAAAGGTTCACCACATTACACATTTTTGTGTAGTTTTGTACATTTTATTTTTTATTTAAACATTATTGTCACATCTTAAACTTTTACACATTTTGAGTTCAACATTACACATTTTTGTGCAGTAATTTAAACATGTTTTGGTGTATATTTGAACTTTGCATACCTTTGTACTTAAAATTAAGCACTTACTGTTTATTTTCATTTATTGAGACCAAAAGATAGTAATTTTAGGCAACAACATAAAATTCAACAAAAATTTACAGTCATTTTGATAGTAAATTTCAACACATAGTTTAGAGTGGACTTCAATTTCCAACCGTGAAACGTTACGCTGGAATTTTCAGCCAGTATGATTCAATGGCCGATCGGATGCAATAAGATTATCTGAGGTCCATTAGCGCAACCAAAGGGGGGTTTCGGGGTTTAAACCCCCTCCCCCCCCAAAAAATTATTGTAGTACAAAGCAAAATAGGATTCTATCAAAGTGATTTACAAAAAAAATAATCACACGTCTTATCAAATGAGTAAAAACCCCAAATGCATATTTCAATTCAATTCTCGCTGATTTATAATTTCTGGGTTTTATTAAATTTTTGTTAAGTTCTGATTCTGTCCACTTAGGGTCAGTTTTTCAGTGCGGGTTTAAACTCGAGTCAAATTAACCCTAGGTTAACTCACCAAAAAGGGACATTAAAACTCTGTTTAACTAAATATTGTAGCATTCGTTTAAGTTGAATTGACTTAAAATATCATGTGATGTCTTTTTATATGTGTTCTTATAACTTATAACTGTTATAACTGTTCCTATAAACGTCCAATTTTGGTGAGTTAACCTGGGTTTAATTTGACTAGAGTTCAAACCTGCACTGAAAAACTGACCCTTAGGGGTTATTGACAATACTTCGGTTTGAGTTGTCTTTTAACTTTTAGCATAGAACCCACTAAAGCGGCTGAAATATTTGGGAAAAACTTTAGTTTTTTAATACAAAATAATAAAGCCTGAATTCGAGGACAATCGGTTGAGTCACTCGCCACCAAAATAATTAAAGAAATCCCCTCTATAATTGTCATTTTTCGTCCTCAATTTTTTTTAAACGCAAACCCAAACTCAGCAGGAATTAAGTTAATAGTGAAGTCCTGTGATTCAGTAAAAAAATTATTCCGATTGACTTCCGAAACTAGAGAAAAAAATTCACAATTCATAATTTTGTAACATACTTTCCCGAATCTGGTTCATTAAAAATTTCTCTAAATTTCCAAATATTATCTGATTTTATGATATAAAGGCTTAAGAGAAAAAAATGTGTTGGTTTGATTTTTCTTCATGATTAAAGTTATACCAATAAGCAGGAATACTGACTGCTGAAATGCTAAATTCTATCGAATTAAATATATTTTTAAGGATTTGTCTTCACGACACTTTTCTAAAGATGGATTTTGTTGAAACAGGTTTTGAAAATGGAAAATTATGAATTATAAAATATTTTTCAGCCGCTACTGTAGGCAATCGGAATTATTTTTGACCTGTATTATGTGGCTTCACTGGATACTTGATTCCCACAAAGCATTTGGGTAAGCAGTAAGCGTTCAAAAAATTACGACATAAAATAACGAGTTTGAAGGAAATTTCTAAGGTTACGTAGGTGGTGAGGGACTCAACTCAAAATATAAGAAACAAGTCGTAAAACGGCAGTACAACGGAAGCTTGCAACACAGAAGCTGAACAGCATAAAAACGATAGTTTTTTCTAGTTCGGCCGTTGCACGAACGTGATGGCATGAGTTAAAAAATTTATTTTTTTTCGGGGAGAGATCAAATTTTGACAACGGTCAAGATTGCGTTATTCCATATTGACTCAAATATTTCAGTTGATATAAAGGGCGATTTTTGAAGCGTTTAGTTTTTCAAAATAAAGGAATATTTGAAATAGTAACATATTTATTTGAAAATGTTCTTATTGAACCGCATATCAAATAAGTCCAACTTTTCCAATTTGGGGGTAAAAAAAAGTCGGTTATCATCGTACAGTTCCTTGCGTTTTGTAACAGTACGATTTTCATTATTTTTGAAAAAAAAACGGTTCAATGATGTCGCCGGCCTACAAACCGCACAAAACAGTGCATATTTCTGGGTGCATTGGCAGATCTTAAGCTGCCTTTGGCTGCCCTTCAGACCAAATTTGGCAATTCAGTTTGTTGACGTATCCACCAAAATTGATCCAAAAATAAGCTTCGTCATTGAAAACAATTTTTGAATAATAAACTGGATCTTCATCCAATTTTTCTGAGGGCCCATTCACCAAACAAACGACGTTGTGGTAAGTCACCCGGTTTTAGTTCTTGCACCAGCTGTACGCACTTTTGTATGGTTACATACCGAGGTCCTTACGTAAAATGTTCCATGTGGTCGAATAACACCAGGCCAATTGTTGAGAATGGCGGCGAATTGCAAATCGTAATCTTCATTGACACCGACCGATTCAGCAGCAATATTTTCCCGGTACTCGGCAGTCTCCGCCTATGGTTTGGTGGATTTACG
The DNA here is from genome assembly GCA_958299015.1 of Tetanocera ferruginea. NCBI lineage: Eukaryota > Metazoa > Arthropoda > Insecta > Diptera > Sciomyzidae > Tetanocera > Tetanocera ferruginea. Next base: position 155,287,523 of record OY282642.1, on the reverse strand, counting down.
TCTAATAAAGTGAAGCTGGTGCGAAATTTTGTCAGGATACCTTGAATGACCTGTTCGGTGGGTCGATTATGACAACCATTAAATTGCCGTAATGATTGAATTCCTCTCAGAGAACGACTTAATAAATGAATGAAATGATTTGCAGCAGTTGTTAGTCTATTCATGGTGAAATGGCAAACTTTACTGAGCATTTTTGGATTTGCCACCAATCACGGGAAAAGGTGTAAAAAATTACACTGAAAAAACAAATAGCAAAAAAATCACCCTAAAGAAAACAAAAAAAAAAATAAACACATTTGTTTGAACATTGTTGAAATTTATTGCTGTGATATGAAGCTTTTGAAAAAAATAAATATGTGGTTTGCCCTGCCAGATGATTGACCAAGGAAACATTAGTGCAAATATAGAACGCATTAACCGCTACATCACATCCGCCATAATAACGTAAAATTGTTTTCATATATGAGCTCGACATTTGACAAAACCCCCCCAAAAAAAATTTCTGGTTGCGCCCCTGCTGAGGTCACAGACGAATCATTAGCAATTTCATGGAATCCATGAATCATTTGGACAAATATGGATAATTTTATGGCCAATCGGATGCTATGGGATTATCTGAGGTCACAGGCGTTGGAACTTTTATGGTTTCCATGGATGATTTTGACCAATATGGATGATTCTATGGCCAATCGGATGCAATGAGATTTTCTGAGATCATTCACAAGTGATCACTTAATCTTCTCATGGGTTTATATGAAATGAGACTTTCATATAATATATAGTAAGACTAAATTAAAAACTCTCTACTTTTTTTGGTTAAAGTTTCACTTATGCCGTGCGTGGCGGCCACACACATATTTTTTTTATGATTGTAAGCCCGAACTTATTTCGAGGATTTTTCTGACTTGGTAACATATGTTGACTGTAGCACAACTTATTAAAAACTTAAATAGTGTCAAAAAATCTTGTCAAAAACATAATTATTCTTGGAAAACTGTTTTCAGTTAATTAAATATGTTAAAACGTTCATTGCTGTTTCTTAAACGTTTCGTTTTATTTTTGCATTTTAAAAGTGCGTTTTTATTTTTGTATGGCTTAAAATGCTTTTTAAAATATTCATTTTAGCCTATTTTATCATTGTTAACCGTTCGTTTTTGTTTCTTAAACGTTTTATTTTTCTTTAAATATGTGATAATGCGAAAATAATGTTTTTGAAAATATTCATATTACCTTAATATATCATAGTAAAACGTTCGTTTTTATTTTTAAAACGTTTAATTTTACTTTTGTATGTTAAAGTATACATTTTCATTTTTGCATCGCATGGCGTAGAATGTTTTTAAAATTAACATTTTACTAACCGTTTTTAAAATGTGCGTTTTACTTTTTTTTGTTTTCGCAGTGTACAAAAACTCTTCTGATAACTCTGAAATGTAAATTGTTTCATTTAATTAAGTTAAAATTATGTATATTTTTTTGTAAATCGACTTTTATTAAATATTTAATAAAATTATGCATAATTTAATCATAACACGTATTTTAATATTTACATATTTGATTTATGCAACTGCCTTATAAGTACAATAACGACCAACATTATGGGTAAATTATGAACGTTTTTCTAATGATCTTACATAGGCATCTGTATCAGCCTTACTGCAAAGGCTATCATAGTATGCGTTTTTCCGTGTACAATCCGAACCGGCTTCTGAGCTTGCCTTGTACACTTCTTCGCCTGCTTTAACGTTTTTGCAATAATTGCAGACCAACCCAAATTTATCTTTCATTTCTATTGCACCGCAACCAACAAAAGGATTATTTTCAATACACATTCTGGCAGAGGGAGAAGCAGGGTGTCTGAAAAACAGTACATTAAGATCTCATTAAAGTATTTTCATAAAGAATTATTCACTCGTGATCATATGGAGATGTAGCTGGGAAACTGGCAGCATCTGCAGCAGGATTCTTTGCTTCCTTGTATGTATTTCCCCATTCCTGAAACGCCATATTGATCAAAACGTCTGTTCTTGGCATATTTTCTCCTTCTTTACGCGTATAGCTGAAAGTATCTTGTCCAGGATTCTCACATAAATCTGTTGTGTGACAAGCATCACGTTCTAAAGTGCATTTTCCAGCGTTCATTGTAGCCAATTTAGCAGTCTCATTGTTCCATTGCACGGTAAGCATTTTCGCAGCCTTTGGAAAACCAGGAAATTTGCCAGCGGCTAAACTGTTTCGCATTGTATTGATGTTATGAAGAATAAGATTACGTAAGCTAGGAAATACAGATATGTCATAGAACTCAGTCTCAGGTTCACAATATGAGCTACGTTGGCCCTAAAGTTAAGACATTAAAAAGATATTTTAAACAATCAAATTAATTTTAATTTCAACAAATTACTTCTACACTACTACAACCAATATGTTCAATTGCTCCACAATTCATATCGCAGTAATTTGCGTTTGCAAAAGATAGAGCTGCCAAACATGCCAATACGAAGAATGAATTCATCGTGATTGATTATATTTCACTTTCACAACTATGATAACACAGCACTAATAAGAACTGATAATTTCGAACCGTTTGCGACGGCTTTTATACCAGTTTAGACAACGCTGTATCCTACAAAATTTCAGTCAGTTTCTCTTAGCAACAGACACATACAGTCATGTAGATACATATGTATAAACAACACACAAGTTGAGAAAATATTTAATGTTGAAAAAACATATTTTCTTTTGTCATCTGATGTTTATTTGTTCATTCGATCATCAAGTCAAACAACGGTTTTAAGCAAGTAGAACGTAGTATAGATAAAATTATTCAATCGGGAGCTACAAGTTTTAATTTTGAGAAGTCCGACAACTAATGATTTGCTAGTAATAGATACATAAAAAGCAACGTTCTTTTCTTTTTTGAATAAAAGTTTCCTTTTATAATTAAACCTCATACAAATAATTATATGAGCACGAATGTTATTCCTATTCCTGAGTTAAAATAAACACAAATATATATTTTTTTTTTTTGTAATTATATTGTTTGATAAAATAGAAACATGACGAAATAAAGACTTCAATTGCATTTTAAATTTAAAAAAAAAAAACAAACTAAATATTCCATCGTAGTAAATAATTATAGATATCGTCCCCTTTGCACCCAATTCTCGTAAGCGCCAATATGGAAATTTTACAGTAAGCTGTTTCTGTGTTTTGTTTTTAATGGGTGTTGTTCTAATTTCTAGTTTTGTTGGAGTTTTTTGGAACAAAAAAACCATTTTTCGAAAAATTGAGTTACTGGTATTTTTACATTATTTTTTATCAAAAAAGTTTATTAAATTAAATACTTATAACTAATATGTTGTCCTTTTTTACAACAACTTGACTGGCATTGAAGTTATCAATGATTTGAGGATGGAAATTCTGATATTGCACCATTCTTCTTCAATCACAATTTTTAAGGGCCAGTTTCACGACCATTATTTAATCACTAACCAGAGGCAGGGCCTTTCAGAGCCCATAAGAGGTGCCATCCCTTTGAAAATAATGTTTATATGTGTACACAACTCTTTTTTAATATACTTAATTATCAAAACTATATAATTATTTATATATTTAAAAATTAATACATTATAAAAATTTAATTGTTTCCTAAATTTAAAGAAAATAAGATAAAACATTTTTTTCTCTATACTGCCTTTCTAGCTTTTTGTCTCATGGTCGACCGGTGATAAATATTACCAATAGACAAATGAAAAAAATCGACTTTTTCAAATATAGACTCTAGCATAAAAACCGTCTCTTCCCAAATTTCATAAAAATAAAGAAAACATGTTTTTTGCTTAAAAAAGTCAACTTTTTCTTAGCAACTCGTAATTTTCTGCGGGAAATCTGTCAAAAACGTAAAAAATATTATTTTTTCAATGAAGTTATTTCTAAAAACACTTTCTATTTTAGAATAACTTTGTATTTTAGATATACAAAAAAACAAAAAAAAAACAAATATTTCAGCCCTTGGAAGGACTTTGACCGAGCTTCTTATGATCAATTGTGTTGTGTGTGTTATTAAATGTTTGCACACAATTGACCGAGAACTGGACCTACAGAGTTTAATGCCGACTCCGAACGGCTGAAGTTCATGTTCTCAAAAAGCTTCACATGGCATTATTTACTCTCTGTGGTTTGCCATTGTCTGCAGAGAGGTGGAGAGAGGTCTGCAGAGATCAGAAAAATTTTTTATTGAAAAAAACTTTTCGCCGCGGCTAGGGATCGAACCCGGGCTCCAAGCATGCTAAGCCACACACTTAACCTGCATGCCACGGTCACCACATTTTAGAAATACAGTGAATCAAAAAAGTTTAGGCCCAAGCAGTTAAGAGTTTAAATTTGTTAGTATATTTTTTTTTCAATACACTTACAGAAAAAAAAGTATCAGCATTTAAAAAATAAACATTTTATTTTATATTTACACCAAAATAAATATTTAACTTCAATTTTAATTCATATTAAATGTTAAAAAACTAAAAAAGCCATGATTTTGACATCAAAAAAGTTTAGGCACAAGAGATTATATTTTTATCAGAGTGAGTAAATTTCAAGTCCTCTAATATTTGGCCTAAATTATCGCCTCTTAACGTCTTCGCATTCTTAAAAAATTTGATATCTTCTCTGGTGATATTATTGACCATTCGGTGCGTATGGCCTACTTAAGCGTATTTTTAGAAGTATGTACTATGAGATTTGGTTTTTTTTTACCTACACAGAGAAAAAAATGTACTGCATTTTCTTTTAAATTTAATGTAATTTACTTTTCTAAGCTATTTGAAAGGAATCTGCTTTACTTTAAAAGAAAACTTAAAGTAATGTTCTTTTAATTTTCTTTTTGATGCTACAAAACGAAATCGTTGCTTGCCGATGATGTACGAATGAGCAATAACACATGATGCTCACGGTTATGAGCATGATTCAATTAAACTTATATTTTATAAGATATACACAATATCTCACAATAGCTCAATGGGAGCGTGCTAGACTGTCACGTGGGTTCGAATCTTGGCTGTGTAAGTATCAAACATTTTAATCTTATTATTGAAATGCTAATTCTGTTTCATTAACTGCTTCGTCAAACAAATATAACCGTCAAAATGGGTTTTACTTAAAATTAATTAATTAAAAAAAAAAATATTTGGTGTTCTTGTTGGGGATTGAATCCAGGTCAACCGAGTTCCTAGACTCGAACGCCAGGACCTTCTAGGCTAGACTTGAACTTCAAACACAATGATAAAAATTTCATTAAGTTCTATTTTTATTCGTTTCAAGCAAGAATATTTTTAAGTTGATGACAACTAAATATTCAAAGAATTTATTTTCATTTAAAAAATAAAAGACAAGTCATTAGAATCAATGCAGCTTTCTTTATAAATAAGACTGAAAACATTTTCTTTTAATTAAAAAGAAATTTTCGCCTGCTAGAAATCGTGCACATTTACTTTTAGGTACTTTTACAGTGTGTAAAAAATGAAAAAAAAAATTTTATTTTTTTTTAGAATCCGCTTCCTTAAAGTCTTAAAAATGCATATACGAAATTTTAGAAAAAAAGAAACAGTTTCGATAGTATCGTAAGTATATACGTAGAATTCCGTTTAAGTTGTAACCTCTTCTACTTTGTCTCTTTGGTCCGATTGTTTTAAAATTAACAAATAAATGAATAACACTCAATTATGGACTACTTATCAAGGCCAAAACAAAGAAAAAGCTAAAAAGTAAGTATGATTAAATGAGCAAGCAAAAAGAAACAAGCAAAATTTCAAATTTTTTCGATCATTTCGTTAAGTTTGACAGGTTGAGTTCATTGACTTAGTTGAAAAGAAGGCGAAACAAATGCACTTTCCATTGGTGCCACTTTCGTCTCTGCCCAGTTTATATTTAGTTTGCGAGCTGCAGTCAGTTTAACTACTAACTTAAAATTAAAATTAAGACCCCGCTTTTTTAAAAAAATGTCCTATCCTCTCGTCTCTGTCTGATATTTAGTTTGCTAGCTACACTTTCTGTTCGATGTATAGTTTGCAAACTACACTCGCTAGTGCTAGTGGGATGTGGAATCCAAATTAATTTGCATTAAAAATAAAAATTAAAATTTTACGCCATCTATTGGGTAAAAGCATAAAAAGAAATATGATCCAACTTGTTTTTTTCATAAGAGTTAAATCTACCCTTTTCGTTAAATTTGACAGATTGAGTTCATTGACTGAGTTGAAAAGAGGTTCATGACCTCTGGTTTCAAAATAGTATACAAGAACAGTAGTGCTTACAATGCTGCCAAAGTGAACCAATCAGTTCGTGCAAAACCAAAGCATAAAAGCATTAACAACGAAAGAAAAACAAAGAGAGCAGCAGGCACATAAGCAGCTGATGATTGATTTTCTTATATAAAAACATGCATTTTTCTTCTTATATTTTACTATTTTGTGACTTTGGTATAATAGTGACAAAATACAAAGTTAGATATTCATTCAGTGCAGGATATATCCGATATTTTAGTATATATATTATCTTTGAACGAAGAGTATTAAAGGCTGTAGGTATACCCTAAAGTATTCGCCAAAAACGTTGCCTAATGACCTTGAAAAAATCTGTTAAAACGACCCCATACAAACCGCGCTGTAAGACGTAATTCTACGTCAAAATATTCACTCGAGGGAATTGGATGACTCTGGGAAATTAGCGAGAAGTGCATTAACATTTGCTATTTCATAGTATGTATTCCTCCAATGATCAAGGGCCAGTTCGATTAGCTCTTCTACTGTTGTATATTCTCCCTCTTCAAGCTTATGCAAGTAAATGTTTTGTCCAGGTTTATAACATTTATTCGTCTTGTGGCAATTATCACCTGCTTGAAAGTGCCTGAAAGTGCAGCCAATTCGGCACTTTCACCGTCCCATTTCATGGTAAGTGTTGGGGAAACGCCATCATCGCCAACAGATTAACGGTTGCTCATGTTATTGTGGTTATCAAGTACATAATCACGGAAGCTGTCTATTTCAGTTAAGATATATCCTCAGCGTTTTCTAAACAGGTTTGCCGAAATCGACCCTATAGATAAGAGATTAAAAAAGATAGAAAAAGCTATTATTTTTATTCAATACTTACCAAATTATCGCAACTAGAGCTTCAGCTCAAACACGTGTTTCAAACTACACGTGTTCACGTAAGTTCGAACTCCGTTTAGTTCGTGTTTTTAAACACCAACCTCAACTACGCGTGTATTTTATTCACGGACTACACGTGATTTTCGTATTCACGCGAATAACATTCACGTACGTTAAGCAGAGCCAAACTTTTAATAGTTTTTTTTTTTGAGTTTCTGAGAACGAGATAGGCCAAAAATAAATAAGATATATGAAAAAAACAGAAAACGCGGGATATCTCGAAAACTGAGCGAGATATTATCGAGTTAAATAAAAAATAAATAAATAAATAAACAATTAAGTTTGCAAGTTAAGTCCTCTGACGATGCATTTGCAAAAGCCAAAGATGCCAAAAAAGCAAATGCTAAGAATGATTGATTCGCTTGTACTTTTCACAACTGTTATTAGTGGCGAAGTGATAATTTCAGACAAAAATGTGTAGGAGCGAAAAAATGGCGAAATTTATAAATAGGAATTATTTCAAGGAGTCAACATAAAGGTTTAACAAGACGCCCATTCCAAGCATAACGCAAAACGGGTCCGTCTCATGGCTTTCGATTTGGTTTATTTTTGGGCTATAGATGCCTTTTAAAATTCTAAGAATATAAGTTCATTTATTTTTTTTTATCGCCATTCGTTGAAAAGTTATGACCTCTCAATTCTGCAAATCTTCCGAAAACGCCAGAATCGTGAAATTTTCAATTAATTGTATCTACGTCAGTATTTATCCAATTTTTATAAATTGGTACCGTTGGAAAGGTATTGGAAAGAAATTTTTGGAAAAAATATATAATTTTAAAATTTTGGATGTTAGGGTTGCCAACCAATTTAAAAAAAAATGTATTTGCTAATATCTCAAAAAAAGGGCATAATGTTTTTTTGATTTTTTATTTATTATTTTTTAAATTTAAAGAAGAATTTTGCCTTTAATTCAAAAGCAATTTAATGATGGAGGGAGCTTTTATATGTTTTTTCGCAATTTTAATTTTTGTGCACATACCTCCTCATAATTTTGAGGCACTTTATCGCCTATAAATTTCATAACGGCTAAGATGTTCGAAAATTTGTTCTGTAAAATGGTTAACCTTGTTAAGACGAATATTTTATTCATAATTTTTGATGACCTACACTTGACCTTGGCATAGAAAACTGGTAAAACCCGAAAAAAATAAAAAAACAAAAACTATTTTCTTAACTTTTATTTGTATAAGATTAAACAAACTTTTGACTGTCATATTAAAGATAATAAAATTCTTATTTGTTTTGATTCAAAAATTTTTAAAATTGGACTTGAAACAAAAAAGTTATGATGGTTACTCTGACGCTCTTTCAATAAAAAAGTTACAATGATTTGTATGGGTTGACGAGAATGAGCCCTACCTTGAGTCTACTTAATGCCATGTCTAGACAGAGAGTTTAGTTTGCGTTTCGTTTGAGTTTAAATGCAGCTGTTCACACAGAGATGCGTCGGCAGAATTGAGTTTACGGTGGATTGAAATGATCGCCAATTCTTGGAAATTCGCTCAAAACTCAGCTTTTTTCGGCCCATACTGACTGACTGATGAGAAACCCTCATCATCTAAACTTTCCCAAGTTCTTTTATTTGTTTTTTTGGCTTATTTTTGTTAATAATAAAATACAAATAGAAACTTGCACAATTTACAATCAGCTGTTGTTGGCATTTTCTATCGTTCAATGGAATCGAACACAGCTAAAATCTAACTGAACGAATGTTTTTATCAAACACTAGCATACTTTTAGGCATGTATCAAATTGAGTTTTGGTAAACGTAGAAAACAAGTTGTGTTTAGTTGCGTTTTCTCCTGCAAAATTGTACTGGAAACGCCAGCGTTTAAATTGAGTTTAAGGTCAAAACGCAACTTTGTACTGGAAACGCAAACTAAACTCTCTGTGTGAACATGGCATTACCCACGAGGGAACCCGCATACAGCAATAACGAAAGAAATGGTACGGTGTATGAACTGGCAAATGGAGTAACTTCACTCACAGACAATACTCTTACAGACAGGTACACTAAGGTTGCGGCCAGAGTGAATCAAGAGGCAGACAGGCAGGCAAGCAAACCATGCAAACAAACGAGCTATCTATCTCACTTGTTCACACAGATTTCAGCCTGCCTATCTGCATTCGGATTCACTCTGGCCGGATCGATTTTGTATAAAGATTTTTATCGAAAAAATCCCCATGAGCGGACCAAATATCGATATTTCGTCATTTTTGAAAATATGGTTTTTTAAACACCTATAAAATATTTATATTTTTCTTGGTATTCACATGTATTTAAGCGTATTGGAAAAGTATTGAGCTTGTCTTTCCTTTAGTACATAAAGTGTGGTTTAATCAAAACTGACTTTTTTTTAGACAACATGTGCATGCCAGCAAAACCTTAACTTTTTGCTAATTATGGGTATGCATTTTGAAGAAAAAAAAAGGGTATATTCAAAAAACTTTATTTGTTGGCCAAAAAAGGGTTTCAGGTGAACCAACCCGCACAAAAAAAAAATTATGCACAAATAGTATTTTTAGAGTGCCTCTAACTTTTTAGTCGCTCTCCGACGAAATCTAAATTTCGATCCGGCTTAATGCACACTCGAATAGAAATCATCAAAAAGAAGCATAGACCTCAAAGACGAGAAATAAAGCCATTACAACTTCTGTGAACAGATGTGATTTCACCATATATACAGGGCTTAAACTTATGTGTTATATCATTAATGATACATGTATAAGTTTGTAACTTTTTCAAATTTTGCCAAAATTTCAATCTCCCAGTTTTTTTCAAGTCTGACTTTTGAATCACTTCTACCTTCCATAATCATGATTCTATACGAACCCAAACAATTTCTTCTACTTCACCTGGCGCTACCTAGAGTGTTGGTAAAACTATCAGAATTATTTTTGAAAATAAATATATTTTGTATGTTTCTTTCAAGAATGGAGGGACTCTGTTACCCCCAACTACAACGCTTTGTGCTTTCAGGCACAAACAATTTGAATATTCTTAATATTTTTTTGCAATATTTAATTACTTTGGCATACAAATGTTTTTGAATTTAAGTCAATTGGTTTTGTTCTTCTAAAAACACTTCTTCAACCTTATACATTTATCTTAGTTCTTTTATTTTTTTTTTTTTTTAAATAAGCATAAACAAAAAATTTTCTATAAGCCAAACTGTTTAATCTTTTAAAGTTTTAACCTTGAAAATTTTAACCACTCACATAAAAAGCCGCGAAATATACAAGTACAGTTTATTTGAATAAACTTAATTCTACAACAATAATAAAATTTCCCAACATCTGTTAAAAAAGACACCACATTTAGCAAAGAGTAGAGTTTATATAAATAAAAAGAATCCATAAAGACACAAAAACATTCTAATAGTTTAAACTAAATTGAAATATTTTTAATAAAACGTATACAACAAATACCGCCAGTGCACCAAACTAGAGCTTTAAGCTTTTCTACATAAAAATATGTAAAAAAGCACACAGTGCGAATTGAGAGTTCATTTTGTTTTATCTCTATTAAAACAACGGTGAATAAAAGGACTTCAATAAATTAACTGACCCAGCTAATTCCTACTAGAACTATTTTCAAATCTCAAGGTACAAATCAGTAGGCAGCTACACTGGTTGCGAGCGAGCTGGAGTTTGAGCCAAAGTAGTGTGTCTCTGTAGTAGTATTTGTGTACCCAGTAGACAATGACATCGCTGCTAGCAGGCCTTAATGTGGATTTTGTAGTACTGCCGCACTCATATACAATTACACTTTCTTTTTTATATGAAGTGGGAAAATTTCGCAGGCCTTCCGCTTCGATAGCTCAAAAGAGGCCTGATAGAAGCACTTCTTTAGAATGACTAAAAGTAGGGGTAAACAAAAAGTGTTGAAAAAATATTTTTTTCTTTTACACCTTTTTCTATTTATTTATATATTCTATGATTTTATCTTCTCTCCTCTGTTTTTTAAGTTAGATTAATTTCAATCTATAATCTTTGATATAGCAGTAAGAAGGGCCATTATTGCGTCATATTTTTAAACTGATATATATTCTAACTTTTAACGAAAAAGTTGCCCTGAAGTATATGAAAAGTCAGTCTTTGTAGGGAAAACAAATTTGTTGTGCTGCCTTTTGTGCAGAAAAGGAAGGCCTTCAAGAAGTGCTCATAAGAGCAGCAAGGAACGGATGTGTTTAGTCTTCAAAAGTAGCAGTCAATGCAGGCCTTCGTATGAAGAGCGCTGGTTTAATTGCCTATTGGGTAGGAGCTATCGTTTTGGTTGGAATTCATCAAACAACAACACTAGAAAAACAATAAAATTAAGATGTTAACAAGTATTTGTTTTTTTTTTTTTTTTGCAAATCAATTTGATTTCTTCAAGGATCAAAAGGATACAATAGTATGATTGCGTGAAACTGTTTATATGTGTGTAATTCAATAACAACATATGTATGTAAGACAGCCTCCAAACACTCATACACTCATCCTCACATACCAGCTTACATGTATATATGTATATGAGTAAATTATTTGATAAAAGGTTGTAAACGCCTCTGTGGCTAGGGATACGATTTTGTTTTCGACTTACAAAACTTTGCAAAAAAGCCAAGATGTAATAGTTGATTGTGTGTGTGTGTGTGTGTGTGTGTGTGTGTGTGTGTGTGTGATTATTTTTACATGTCAAAAAACTGTATATACCTTGCATATATTCGCGCTTGTATTTATAGGTGTGTGTATATGTAGCACGTGATGCATTCGCAGTGATAACATTGAACATACAAAGATTGACATTGAATGGGGAAAATATGTACGTCTGTATTGAGTATGTGTGAGTATTTGTGTATATGACGCCAAGTGGAAAGTAAAACAAAATCATTGTAAGCAACTTTAGTCATACGTTCTTCTGTATGTCCTATCCGCCCATTTATCCGCCCGATGATCCAACACCTAACGAGCTAAGCGTGCTCGGCAAATATTTGCTAGCATATCAGATGGTCAGACCACAAAAAAACACTACTTTTTGTTTGTAATTCTAAGAAAGCTTCATGTATAAAACATTTATTCGGTACTGTTCGTTCTTTTGTTATATTTCCACCTCTTCTACTTTCTCATGGGAAATCGGAGGGTTTTCCTGTTTATTTCTACAGCTATTTATACCATCCTCTAACTGATTTTTGATTTTTGATTTTAGCGCTAGAAGAGGAGCACTTCATTGCTTACTGCTAATGTCATTGTTGGTGGTGGTGTTGATGTTGTTGGTGTTGCTGTTCTTATTGCCGTTGCTGTTAAGTTGATAACATTGCCATCGAGTAATGTTAAGTGTTTTTTTTTTTCAAAGTAGTGGAGAGTTGTACTAGTTGTCACAAAATTTGAATGAACCGCTGTAACTCCCACAAATCAAGCAATAATGGCACTGCAAAACTTGTAAGCATAAATTTAATCTTTTATTCTTCAATCCTGATGTGAATAACATATATTATTTTAAAATAAATTAAAAAATTTCCTATATTGCAATAGTGTATAGACGGCATTGATATTCCATTCGATAACGTGTTGAATCAAAAGATATCGGCGTTGTGACAACTAGTACTTGAGACAACGGGGACGAGTCTCCCCTAAAACAAACGATAATTTATGCTAATGCGACAATGAAGTCGATTTGATCTTCAACAGCTAGTCGGTGCCAATAAATTAGTACTTATCATATGCGAATGCTTTACACCCTACATTATTTTATTATTTGAAATCTACAATAGTTATAGATAGATAATTCGAGGATGAAGGCTTATGACCGTGAACCGTGAATAGAAAACACAAACCTAATAGTATTAAATATTGTTCAAAAGTCTTTGAATACTTGCAGATATAAGAGAATAAAAACAAATGAAAATAATAATTATATTTATATTTCAATTTTTGGACATTTGATACAATAAATAACTAAGTAGATGTCCTTAATGAATATTCAGTAAAGAAAATATACACCTAGTGTTCAGAAATTGTACTTAATGGCAACTAGATATCATGTTGAATACATGTTGATGAATAAAAAAAAAACGCTTCCACTTAATATTTTCAGCTATGAAGTCGAAAAAAAGGGATTTTCAACAAGAGACCAACTTTATATTTGTCAACACTTAGTTTGTAAATCCTATTAACGCTATGAACAAAATTGGCTCTCCAGTAAAATGCTTCTTCAGCCATGAACTTATGTGAACCCTACGAAGAAAAGAATCGGTTTTAAACCTACCACGTGGTATGTGACAAAGTGATTGTGACCCACATATGAAACAAACCGGTTCTTTTTACATGGCGTTGTCATTGGCAGGGGTAAATTGACACCAATTGAGACCAATCTAATAACCGGTTTAAAAATACTTCGGACCTCGGAAGATACCTTTGAACCTAATCAGTAGCCGTTCTATTTAAAGAGCACGGTACACTTATGCGCATGTTGTTAATGAAATCAAATCATTTTTTCAGAAGTTCATGTTTATGAATGAATTTGACAGAATACATCCAGGATACGAACCTGCGTAATACGCATGACAATCTAGCACACTTTCACTGAGATATTGGTCACGATAAAATAAATCTAGCAAAACATATATAAAAACTATTGGTCCCGTCCTGAGGTATGCCAAAACAGCCTTAACGAGTTCGTTACGTTCTTGGCAAAGAATTGCAATCGTCTCGTTTCGTTTATTTTGAATCTTTAGAATTTAACAACTTTTTATGTTATTCTTAAGTGTTATTTATCGAGAGTTATTTAGTTTTTGACGTAGAATTACGTCAATTACGTCTTACAGCGCGGTTTGTATGGGGTCGTTTTGACAGATTTTTTCAAGGTCATTAGGCAACGTTTTTGGCGAATACTTTAGGGTATACCTACAGCCTTTAATACTCTTCATTCAAAGATAATATATATACTCAAATATCAGATATATCCTGCGCTGAATGAATATCTATATTTGGATTTTGTCACTATTATATTAAAGTCACAAAATAGTAAAATATTAGAAGAAAAATGCATGTTTTTATATAAGAAAATCAATCATCAGCTGCTTATGTGCCTGCTGCTTTCTTTGTTTTTCTTTCGTTTTTTATGCTTGTATGCTTTGGTTTTGTACGAACTGATTGGTTCGCTTTGGCAGCATTGTAATGCGATAATGTAAGAGTTCATGAACCTCTTTTCAACTCAGTCAATGAACTTAATCTGTCAAATTTAACGAAATGGGTCTGTGATCCGGTTAGATTTAACTCTTATGAAAAAAAAAACTCGCGTGTAGCAACGTACACGTGGCAGAAGTAAAACTTCTTTAACAGTAAGAAATAAGAGAGATTTTAGTGTGAAATAGAGAGCGAAAGTATCTGAAAAGAAATTCAATCAATACGAAATGGAATAATAATTTGTTGATTCAATATTTGCATCCAGGGACCGTACCGAATATGGTTTTTGTCGAAAGTGTCACATATTAACTTTTTTTTATCTCTTAATTTTTATTTTTTCCGACAAAAATAACAGTTTTTTGTGCCTTATAGTTTTTTTGGGCAAAAATAACAGTTATTTTCTGCCGTTTATTTTTCGGTCAAAATTGGTAATTTATATTTGTTCAAGTCATTTTACCGATAAGAAAATTTGGATATTATTATTTTCATCTCATCGGTTAGACATTTTACACATGGTGTCAACAGTTCAATCTGTCAAGCGGCGGCCTTTAAGAAAACACAAATTGCTTGATATTTTTGACCGAAAAAATTAAAGTCACAAAATAACTGCTATTTTTGACCGATAAAATAAAAGTCAAAAGTAACCTTTATTTTTCCTCGATATATACTAGGCAAGAAATTAACTTTTAAAGAATCAGTTTCAAATTTAAAAGCGACTTAATATTTGTGAGGCTGAGGACATTTGTAACATAATGGCATATTTGAAAAAGTCTTTCGACAATTTTTTTCATTTGAAAATTGTAAAATAACAGTTATTTTCGGTACTTGTTTTAGTTCAGTTGGTGTTTTAGTTGCTTTCGAATGTCTTCTCAACATTGTTACTTTTTGAATGCTAGATTGCGTTTGCATAGTACTCTTTGAAGGAGCCTCCGAAAGCAGAGGCAAATCTTGTTCATTATTACCTCCTGCTTCCTGATCATAATAATTGCTAAGTTGATAGAAGGCCTCATAAAGCAGCGAACGTTGATTGTTGAGTGCATCAACTTGGTTGGCTTTTTTTTGAGATTTTGTTGAGATGCATCAGTGTGTTTTTTGGGGATTGGTTCTTTGTAGATTCACCAAAATACACTGATGTTTCGTAAAAATGCATTTTGAAACTCAGCCGTTGTTGCAATCAATCACCTTACCTTCATCATTAGTTGCAGACCCAGCTGCGGCTGTATTCTTAAGAGCTCTAATTCGCTCTCTATATTCACGAACGCGTTCTGCTCCTGTTTTAGCTATTTTTCTATTTTTTTTTCCGCGCATACTTGTAGGATGAAAATTAATGTTACGGTTATGTTAATAATGTAATGTTAATGTTAATCTAAAGTTAATGTTATTTTCATTATGTTACGTGTTCAGTTTTAATTACATTTTGTTTATCTTATTTCAAGTACCTACGTGGCGTAAGGGAATAGATTCCGTCTTATAAACAATGATGTTCGGGGTTCAATTCTTAGCAGCGGCAGTAATTTTTTTTTAATTTTCATATGAATTGAAAACGTTAGCCTAGCGTCACGAATAAGAGACCTTGAAATTTCACTCGCCGCCAAAGAAGTTTCACTTCAAAAACGAGATGGATCATATTTCTTTTTATGCTTTTACCCAAAAGATGGCGTAAAATTTTAATTTTTGTTTTTAATGCAAATTAATTTGGATTCCACATCCCACTAGCACTAGCGAGTGTAGTTTGCAAACTATACATCGAACAGAAAGTGTAGCTAGCAAACTAAATATCAGACAGAGACGCGAGGAAAGGACATGTGCTCAGCGTGAAATATAGTAACCATACGATTTTTTAAAAATCGGGGTCTTAATTTTAATTTGAAATTAGTAGTTAAACTGACTGTAGCTCGCAAACTATATATCGGGCAGAGACGAAAGTGGCACCAGTGGAAAGTGCATTTGCTTCGCCTTCTTTTCAACTAAGTCAATGAACTCAACCTGTCAAACTTAACAAAATGATCGAAAAAATTTGAAATTTTGCTTGTTTCTTTTTGCTTGCTCATTTAATCATACTTACTTTTTAGCTTTTTCTTTGTTTTGGCATCGATAAGTAGTCTATAATTGAGTGTTATTTATTTATTTGTTAATTTTTGGAAGATCAATAAAAATACGTGCAAAATGAACAAAACAATCGGACCAAAGAGACAAAGTAGAAGACGTTACAACTTAAACGGAATTCTACGTCTACACTTACGATACTATCGAAACTGTTTCTTTTTTTATGAGATTATTACAAAATATTGGTTGAAGATATTGAATTGAAGAATTTTGTACACGGTCAAAAATCTTTAAATAATTTTTAAAACAAACATGTCGTACTTTAAAAGAACTTGTTCTTATTGTACTTGCTTGCTAAAATAAATTGATATTGAAATTGAAATAAATTGAAAAACTTTAGACTATTGCGCTTTTAATCGTTTTTTCATTAGAACTGTTACTTTTTAGAATACTTTAAATTTTTTAGTCAAGGGTGTACTTAAATTTAATAAATTAGAAAGAAAATTTTAATTTTAGTACCTAAAGTTTTAAAATTAATGCAAAATAACTAAAGGGTAATTAAAACTTTTTTTTGTATTTTGTTTACATTTTGTTCATGCTTTAGCAAGCAACAGATTAGCCCCAGGTTAGAACTCGTGACTCTAATGCGATGGTTGCCGCAGTCCACGGTTCAATCCTTGGGTGTGACAAGAAATGAAAATGTTGCACAATACTTGTTTTACATTGAATAATTTATAATAAAAAATTACAATAATATAAAAATAAAAAAAACTGAGGAACTTCTGGTTGAGCTTCCGACCAGAATCACTCGATTCATAAAATCAAATCGTCAACTGGTTACGACCAACTGAGACACCGAGTAAAATTTTTTGCGCATGTTAATTGTGTACTTAAATGTTTACGAAATTTAAGAAATAAACCGATAGAAGTTTAAATTAAGTATTCTCAAAAGTATCAATTCTAATAAGAAAAGGATTAAAAAATTTATTATTCCAATGATTGGTTTAAAAATTCTGCCAAGATTTTGTACCGTTTAGTTATTTTGTATTAAATTTAAAACCTGAGGTACTTAAATTAAAATTGTATTCCCAATTTATTAAATTTAAGTACAGCCTTGACTAAAAAAATTTATAGTATTTTGAAAAGTATCAATTCTAATGAAAAAAGGTTTAAAAATGCATTAGTCCAACGATTGGCTTAGAAACTATTTCAAAATTTTTAACCGTGTGTATGTAAAATTATCATTGTAATTTTAACGGAAAAACCACAAGAAATATATAATTTTTATGTTTATTTCAAAAATGGAGGGGACTCTGTTCTCACTTACTCCCCAACAACAATGGTTTTGTGCTTTCAGGCACAAACATTTGGAATACAATAAATATTTTGGCAAAAAAAATTTCGGAACTAACGTTAACACTTCTCTATTAAAAACACTTGTTCAACCAAATTCATCTATGTTGTTCTTCTTTATTTTGTAATAAACACAAACAAAAACTGTTCTGTTGAACCTTTTAAAATTTTAACTCGGCATTCGACTCGACTCAGACGACATTCCACAGCTAAGTAGAGCTACACGGGTACTTCGAGCTACCCGGGTACTTTCGTGCTTTTCGAGTATTTCAAACATTTATATATTTGAATGAACTAGAGCTCGGCAGTGGTCGAAATTTGACCTTTTCACATACATTCTCTTTTGATTCGATACAAAATTAATGTAAAAAACAATTTTTTTTCACACAAATTTGACAAAATTTGCACTCTTCTCCGCACTCTAAGAAGCAATACAAAAAGTGATGCAAATGAAATCACTTCAGAAAATGGTCAAGAGAAAAGACAAACAAAGATGTTACACACTATAGTATATAGTATACCTACCTAGGTATATATAGGTATACCTACTAGCATCTTCAGATCCATTTTTAAATAGTTTTAGAAAAGATCTCGTCAATAGTTTTTGAAATAAGCGAAGATGCAAACGATTTAAAATCGTTAAATTTTTGCTGGGATATGTTAATAATTTAATGAACTGATCCTCGTTTACTCGCGCACCTGTTTTTGGACGTCGTCACTAGCGATGTTTCATGCAAAAGAATGAACTAAAATAGTTCTTAAAAAAAAAGTTGTTTTTAAAAAATTGACAAACGATTAACAAAGTTTGTTTTTGGCGAATACTTTAGGGTATACCTACAGCCTTTAATACTCTTCGTTCAAAGATAATATATATACTAAAATATCAGATATATCCTGCGCTGAATGAATATCTAATTTTGGATTTTGTCACTATTATACCAAAGTCACAAAATAGTAAAATATAAGAAGAAAAATTCATGTTTTTATATAAGAAAATCAATCATCAGCTGCTTATGTGCCTGCTGCTTTCTTTGTTTTTCTTTCGTTGTTAATGCTTTTATGCTTTGGTTTTGCACGAACTGATTGGTTCACTTTGGCAGCATTGTAAGCACTACTGTTCTTGTATACTATTTTGAAACCAGAGGTCATGAACCTCTTTTCAACTCAGTCAATGAACTCAATCTGTCAAATTTAACGAAAAGGGTAGATTTAACTCTTATGAAAAAAACAAGTTGGATCATATTTCTTTTTATGCTTTTACCCAATAGATGGCGTAAAATTTTAATTTTTGTTTTTAATGCAAATTAATTTGGATTCCACATCCCACTAGCACTAGCGAGTGTAGTTTGCAAACTATACATCGAACAGAAAGTGTAGCTAGCAAACTGAACATCAGACAGTGACGAGAGGAAAGGACATGTACTCAGCGTAAAATATAGTAACCATACGATTTTTTAAAAATCGGGGTCTTAACTTCAATTTGAAGTTAGTAGTTAAACTGACTGTAGCTCACAAACTAAATATAAACTGGGCAGAGACGAAAGTGGCACCAATGGAAAGTGCATTTGCTTCGCCTTCTTTTCAACTAAGTCCTACCTATCAAACTTAACGAAATGATCGAAAAAATTTGAAATCTTGCTTGTTTCTTTTTGCTTGCTTATTTAATCATACTTACTATTTAACTTTTTCTTTGTTTTGGCATCGATAAGTAGTCCATAATTGAGTGTTATTCATTTATTTGTTAATTTTTGGAAAATCAATAAAAAGTACGTGCAAAATGGACAAAACAATCGGACCAAAGAGAAAAAGTAGAAGAAGTTACAACTTAAACGGAATTCTACGTATACACTTACGATACTATCGAAACTGTTTCTTTTTATTTCAATTCTTTAAAAAAATTATATTTTAAAAACTCGCCATTTTTGTATAAATCGAGAAACTAGTTTTTGCATTTTTCCGAATAATTTGTTGTTTTGGTGTCACACTTTTTGGATAACCCCCCGCCCCCAATAGATGCTTTGGATCCGCTTCTGATACTAACAGGACTTTGTTAACTTAAATAAGCCTCTTTTCCTTATTTAAAATTCTTGTTCGATATATTTGATGTAGATTTTATTTTATATATTTTTAAATTAAGTTTCGACAACAGTATTTTTCTATCTTTATAATTTCTTTTCACTTTCAAATAAACTCTACTCTAAGATGAATTCACATAATATCCATCCTCAGCTGAAATTTTGTCTATTTGACCAGATGTTGGGGAGTTTTATTATTGCTGGCTAAATTTGTTTATTCAAGCAAACTGTTTATTTCAAAACGTTATATTTGAATGTTCAAGGTTAACACTTTAAAAACTTAAACTGTTTTGGCTTATAGGAAAAATGTGTCTTTCAGTAACGTAAAGAAAAATAAACATAGATATATACTTATATCAGGTTAAACAAGTGTTTTTTAGATATACAAAATTCAAGTAAAACTAAAGCAGAAAAATAATTGTATTCAAAAACTGCAGCACAACCGTTCTTATTGCGCGAGTTTGTTGAAATAAACATACAAATTATATATAAGTACCTTGTGCTTTTTTAATTCAAAAAAATAAAGAAGCGGCTCTTAGAAAATTTTTCAACCAACATCAGTTTTGAATAAAGTCTATATTTCTACGAAAATTTTATAGAAATTTCAGGAAATTTTCATTTATCCGAATTCCTTTTCCCCATTTCCTGCATATCTATAGAAACATTTTTCTGACAAACCCAGTTGGAATATGAATCTTCAACGACGATGTCTTCAAACCCGTCTAAAAAATCAAGTACATATACTCAGAGCGAATAGAGTAGTTATTATATCTCAAGCTGAGCGAATAGCCTTTCCATTGGTGCAACTTTCGTTTCTGTCCGATCTATAGTTTGGGAGATACACTCAAATGAATACAGTTTTCTACAAATTTTGCAAAAATATGCAGACCCGATTTTTAAAAATCGGGTCTCTGTCCGATCTATAGTTTGGGAGATACACTCAAATGAATAAAGTTTTCTTCAAATTTAAAGGAAAAGTGAAGGCCCCGATTTTTTAAAAAAATTGGATGGTGGCTATAACCCAAGCTGAGCGAATTTCCATTGGTGCCACTTAAGTCTGTGTCCGATCTATAGTTTGGGAGATGCACTCAAATGAATAAAATTGTATACTAATTTAAAAAAAAGTGAAGACCCTGATTTTTAAAAAGTCAGATCTATAGTTTGGGATCTAAAGTTATGGAGATTCACTCAAATGAATAACGTTTTCTACTAATTTAAGATAAAAAGTGAAGAACTCGATTTTTAAAAAATCGGGTGTTGGTTATATCCCAAGCTGAGCGAATGGCCTTTCCATCGGTGCCACTTTCGTCTCTGTCCGATGTATTGCAGTAGTTATAGATTGCGAGCAACACTCAAATGATGCACTAATAATATGTTAATTTACCTTAAAAAAAAAAACACTAAAATTTTCTTTATTATTCACAGGTTTTCTTATTATAACTGTCTATTAAAGTCAAATTTAGTTTGCTTAGTTTGTAAAAGCGTAGAACCATGGCCTGGCCGAGAGTCAAACCCGGAACTTCTGGGTTGACAGTTCAATATTCTTACCACTCGACAACTGAGGCCGCCAAATTACATGGCCAGATATATATCCATTTGAAACGTAAACATTATGTCATTTCAGCTGGTTTCTCATGTATTGCCTAAGCATCGTTGCGTCCTGTACAAAAACACTTTCTTGAACTTCCTCAAATCATATAACATGGCGATATGATCCATTTTTATAATTGGAAAAGAAATGTTAGTGAAATTTTCTCAAAATGTCAATTTAAATATATTTTGTTTCAATCGCAATAGTAGTTTCCATCAAATTCGATCTATTTCGCTGATCGCTGTTTTATCTCAACTCGATACAAAAGTCAACAGTCTTTGCAGTCAACGCTCGAGCATCGCGATAAGGTTGATTATTCTCCATATTATATATTTGAAAATATTTATTAATGAAAGATTTTTTCATTGATAAAAACATAACGCTTAAAAAAATGTTGGGAAAAATGTATAATGACAATTACGAGTATTATCGCTATCATTATGCAATTCATCACAACAAACACAAGAGCACGTTTCTGTTCTACTTTCGATTTCGAGTTTAATGAAACACAATAAAACCTAACTTATTATCGCGCAATATGACAAAATATGCTGAGCGCGTAACAAATGCCGATTAATGACCGAAACCGAGCGAAGAGCGCAACCCGGTGACCGATCAGCAAAGCAATAAGTCACATAGACTTCCGCATTAGCCCGTGCTATTGAAGAAATCTTGACTTTGAACTACTGACGATTACTCAGAACACTGCATTCATCTTGACGATTTGAATGCATTAAACGCATGACCTATAAAATAGTTGACAATTTGTAGCCAGCTTGTCATTGCCTTAGAGTGGATCAACGCTAGAGAATCTTACAAAATGTCAGCGTACTACGAAGTATTGTTTGTGGGTTGGCTGTTGCTGTTAGAAACTGTTGTACTAAAAAATATTGAAGCTGCTTCTGCAACACAATCTACTAGAAACAACAATCAGCCTTCGAAGGTTATTGCAACTGATGATGGATCAATTTGCACCACTAACGGCGTAGATTATGTACTTTTTCTCGACCAGAGTCAACTGGATGAGGCAAATAGCAAGAAACATTCAACGGAAGCAGGTAACTGCAAAGCAAAAAACACCAATAATTTATAATATATCAGACATCAATGATGGAGATGATAAGTAAGGACAGAAGAGATGCGGATATTTACATTTTGACGAGCTCTAAGCAATTTGACAGCTTCTTTTTCAATTTTAATCAACTGATCTATCAGATATTCTTAACACAACTTGTCTTGAGGATAATTTATTCCATTTTTTTTTTCTTTCTTAATAACAACCTTAGTTAAATCACTCGATTCACGGTTTTTGCTGTTGTTTAGAAAATATTCCTAATTTTTTGAACTTAAGCCAATTTTTAAAATAATCAAATTTATTGTATTTCCAGCTTACGAAAAAGTTGCAATGGGTTTCTGTCAAACGCAATGTAATCTCGTGTGCGCTTCTGAAAATCTGCCTGTGTGTGCTATTGATTCAGTGACTGGCTTGCAACGTACTTTCAATAATCCTTGTGAGATGTCACGAGATGCCTGTCTCAACAATATAGGTGAGTGCTTGAAAAAATACCGCAAAACTAATAGTTACTCTAAATTAATGGCATGTTTATTTAGAGTGGAAGCTACAGGCAACGGGCCCATGTTCAGCTATGCAGGAGAGAACAAATCCTATCTTGATTGAACCAAAATCTAATCCAACTAAAAAAGGTCGCAAGCCAGTATCATGCATCAAAGTTTTTAATCCTGTCTGTGCTATTTTCGCTGGAGTTAAATCCACTTTCAGCAACGAATGTCTGGTCAACGCTGAGAATGTTAAGACCGGCAATGGTAGGTCGACTCTTCAACATTCATCTCCAAAATAATGCGCTACAATTTTCTCTTTGTAGATTGGACCATTTTTTCTCATGGTGTTTGCGAAGAGGATTATGGTAGTTTTGGCTATAATGCTGACCAAATTAAATACAACAACATACGAAGCTTTGATAAAACCATACAAAGTTTTGACAAACAGCGCGAGGCGAATCAATACTATGATGAAATGATGACCTTCATATATGCACCACCAACAATTCAGAACGAATATATAGATGAGATATTTGCACAAAACCCATGGGTCATAGAAAACCCATTCTATGACCCAACTACAATGCTGGAAAACACCTATAGCCAGCATCAATTTCGATATCCGCTTAGTACTGAAACGACTCAAGTACCAACCGAGAAAATCCGAATACCCAGAGTGAACCGTTGCAAGTATGGCTCAGAACCCATTTGTGGTGCCTTTAAAAATAGATACCATTCTTTTGACAACGTCTGTGATCTAATGCTGCGTAATATTCTATTGAATCAAAGTAAGTCATGCGAGCACTTAAGATAGTCAGTCCTAACAACCTATAACATATTGTTGTCTCTTTTCTTAGCCTGGACTAAAGCTTACGCGGGTAACTGCATCAAAAAAAACTGCCCTCAAGTGTGTACCGAGAATTACGCACCAATTTGTGTGTCCAAAAATGACGTGAACGTAACAGTTTTAAACACGTGCTACCTAGACATAAAACAATGTCAAGATCCGGAAAGCAGTAAGTAGCAAATTTTTGCAGGTAATGAGATCAATCATCAAAAGATTTTCTATTCTAACAGCTTGGAAAATTCTGGCAAAGGGTGAATGTGAGAAAAATATAGCGCCATCTCTTGCAACAACTTCAGTCTCGAAGTTATCACGAAAATATGAGCATGACGAATTAGATTTGAGGACTACCAAAAAATATCCTGCAATCGCTACAGTTGCATCTACCAGCAGCATAAGCGACAAACCCACCACAACAACAAAAACATTAGCTTTAACTACAACTTCAACAAACGTGCCCCCTACAACAGCCTCAACAACAATAACTTCCACAACAACAACAACTTCACCAACAACAACAACAACAACAACAACTACTACTACACCAAGAACAACAACTACTACTATACCAACAACAACAACAACGGCATCACAATCGACTGCAAGGCTATCATTCGATATAAAGAAATCAATGACCACACCAAAGCATTACATATCATTAACCACATCAGAAACAACAAAAACAACAACTCCAGCTACAACTTATGTGATATCAGCCAAAATAACTCCATCTCGCACCTCCATCTATGGTGCAAATCGCAATTCAGTCATAATGCGTCTTGTAAAGGCTAAAGGTACGAAGAACTCGATGCTTTTTATAAACAAGATAAAATTTATTCTAATAAAAAATTTTATTAATTCTTTAGGATTTACTTCACCAAAGTACTCTTCAGCGCATGTGCTTTAAGCAGCTTGACATCCTCATAAGCTTTAAAGCTTAACATTCATTGGCGACTACTTTATTCGACCCGTTGAACTTAATTATTTTTAAGCATCTTTTTTAGTTTAAGTAACTTTTTTACCTTTTATACAATTTATATACATTTTTTTTAATACATACCTAAATATAATCGATGTTTTATTATTCAATTTCACCGATGCTGGTTTTGAAAGTTCAAGTTTTGAGTTTTAAAGTGAAACTTCATAATGAAAGTGGGCTAAAGAAGGCTTGAGCAAAAAAGTGCTTTCAAAAAAAGGTAAAGATAAAGTTCCATCCCTTCTACTTTCATACCCAGAAGGCATTCTTTTAACATACACATATCATTGGGAGGAATGCTTTTCTTAGTCTTCCCTAGAACTGCTTCTAGAGCTTCTTCAATGGTAGATTTCTTTGAGGCCTTTAATTAAAGGATTCTAGTAAGTATTTTCCAGGAAAACTTTAAGAAAGCATTCCATGATTCAGAAGATGTAAGACAAAATGCTTCTAATGCATGGTTTTCACTAGGTCATTTTTGATTTGACATGAAATGAATTGACATTCACATTAAAACATGTGAATTCATAATTTTATTGCTAAACGAAAAAATTTCCCACCTGTTGGCATTTTTCATAAGACTGACAACAACTGACCATTGAAACTGACATAGTGAAAACCAGGCTTAAGAAAATACTTAATCATTGCCTTGCAGAAGCCATGCACAAGCACTTTTTGATAAGTCTGAGGAGAAGCACAATTGGATTCATAGAATGTCTTTTGGAAACAGTGTATCTAAGAATGGAGATAAGGGGGCGATCTTCACATGGCAACGTGTCTGACTGCCTCAACTTGGCGAGGCCAGCATTATCCATGTCGAAATCGTCTCAAGTCGACTCAAACCTCCGCGTGGTGTCTCCTGGAAACGTCAAAAAACTATCATACCGATATACTTTGGCGGCGAATCTGAGCGGCGGGCTTCCTTTGGTCATCAAGCAAAGGTTGTGCGTTGGGTTTGAAGCCCACCATGTAATAAAAATATTTCAATGAAAAGTTTAAGAATGAATAAAAGAATGATCCCCAAATCTGATGACGACTACCGCAAACGAAAAACTGATAATGATTTACGGATATGCACCTGGAATGTCCGAACCCTAAATTGGGATGGTGCCTCTATCCAACTGATTGATATCTTGGAAAGATATAATGCTGATATCACTGCAATCCAAGAAATGCGATGGAAGGGACAGGGTTGCTTACGGCAAGCATCCTGTGATATCTACTATAGCGGCCATGCGGAGAAGCACGAGTTTGGATGCGGATTTGTAGTTGGCAAGAGAATACGGCATCATGTCCTGCGATTCACTCCTGTGAACGAACGACTTGCCATAATCCGCTTCAAGGCAAAATTTTTTAACATAAGCCTAATATGTGCGCACGCTCCGACAGAAGAAAAAGATGACGAGACCAAAGAAAGTTTTTACGAGCGCCTTGAAGACGCATACGAGCGCTGCCCCCGTCATGACATAAAAATCGTGCTTGGTGACTTCAACGCCAAGGTGGGTAAGGAAAACATATTTGGTCCTACAGTCGGAAAGTTCAGCCTCCACGACAGCACATCCGATAACGGAATGAGGTTGATTGACTTCGCCGCAGCACGAAACATGGTCGTTAGTAGCACTAGATTCAAGCATCTCAATATTCATAAGGCCACCTGGTTGTCCCCTGATCAAAAAACATGCAACCAAATTGATCACGTTTTGATTGACGGAAGGCACTCTTCCAGTGTACTAGACGTACGCACGATCCGTGGTGCTAACATAGACTCGGATCATTATCTTGTCGCAGCCAAGATCCGCACACGTCTGTGCGCAGCTAAGAATGCTCGCAATCCTACACAAAGAAAGCTAGACGTCGACAAGCTGCAGTCAAAACGGACGGCCGAAGCCTTCGCTACTCGACTCTCACTCCTGCTTCAAGAAACCACTCCTCCGATCGACGATATATGCGGACAGTGGACGCACATATCCCACTCTATGCGTACGGCTGCCGAAGAGGTGATAGGCTACCACCGCCCTCGCCGAAACCAGTGGCACGACCAGGAGTGCCGCGACGCCACTGCAGAGAAGGACGCCGCCTACAAAGCCACCCTGCAGTCGGTTGTGACGCGTGCTGTTAAGGAGCGATACCGAGAGAAGAGGAGGGAAGAGAGACGCATTTTCAGGCGAAAAAAACGAGAGGCGGAAATGCGTGAGTGCGAGAAAATTGAGATGCATGGCGACAGGAATGAGACTCGAAAATTTTTCGAAAAAATAAGACGCCTGGCCGATGGTTTTAAGACCGGAGCCTCTTCCTGCAAGGACGAAAATGAGAATCTAGTGACAGATATCCAGAGTACACTTATGTTATGGAGGGAGCACTTCTCTAGACTTTTAAATGGCGACGCTGTCAACAATCCCGCCAGTGGAGATGATATCCCGGAAACCCCAATTATGGATGACAGCGTTGAAGTTCCGCTGCCCGACTATAATGAGGTCTTAACAGCTATAGCTCGGCTTAAAAACAACAAAGCCGCAGGAGCCGATGGTCTACCGGCTGAGCTGTTTAAGACCGGTGGCGAAGCTCTGTTTAAATGCATTCACAGACTTCTATGCAGAATATGGTCGGAAGAATGCATTCCAGATGATTGGAACCTCAGTGTGCTCTGCCCAATCCACAAAAAAGGCGATCCCACCATTTGCTCCAACTACCGTGGGATTAGCCTTCTTAATATCGCATATAAGGTCCTGTCGAGCGTATTGTGTGAAAGACTGAAGCCCATCGTTAACCAACTGATTGGACCTTATCAGTGTGGCTTCAGACCTGGAAAGTCCACCATCGACCAGATCTTCACGCTCCGACAAATCTTGGAAAAGACCCTCGAAAAACAAATCGATACACACCATCTTTTTGTCGATTTCAAAGCCGCCTTCGACAGTCCAATAAGGAGTCACCTATATGCCATCATGTCTGAATTTGGTATTCCTGCGAAGCTAATACGTCTTTGCAGGATGACACTGAACAACACCAGCAGTGCAGTGAAAATCGGGAAGGACCTCTCCCTTCCGTTCGATACCAAGCGAGGTTTCAGACAAGGTGATTCCTTATCGTGCGACTTTTTTAATATAGTCATGGAGAAGATCATCCGAGCTGCTGACCTGAGACGCAGCGGCACAATTTTCTATAAGAGTGTTATGCTGCTGGCGTATGCTGATGATATTGACATCATTGGTCAAAATACGCGCGAAGTCAGTGCAGCATTCTCCAGGCTAGAAAAAGAGTCGAGTCGAATGGGTCTTGCAGTGAACGCAGATAAAACGAAGTATTTTGTGTCAACAAACAAACAGTCCCAGCGTCTTGGAAACCACGTCACTGTTGACAACACCTCCTTTGAGGTAGTGAAGGACTTTGTTTACCTGGGATCCAGTATAAACTCCTCCAACGATATCAGTATTGAGATTAAACGAAGGATAACTCTTGCCAACAGGTGTTACTTTGGGCTCAGTAGGCAATTGAGAAGCAGAGCTCTCTCTCGACGAACAAAACTGACGCTCTATAAGTCAATAATCATGCCCGTCCTACTATACGCATCACAAACCTGGACGTTGAGCAGCTCTGATGAAAGGACTTTCGGAGCGTTCGAGAGAAAAATCCTTCGCAAGATCTATGGTCCAATCTGCGTCAATGGCGAGTACCGAATACGATGGAACCATGAGCTGTATGAGCTATATGCCGACATCGATATAGTCAAGCGTATTAAAATAGAGCGGCTTCGCTGGCTAGGTCATGTCGAGAGAATGAACGACGAAGCTCCAGCGAAAAAGATATTGGATTCGGTACCCAGCGGTGGCCAACGCAGACGAGGAAGACCGCATCTCCGTTGGAAAGACCAGGCATTGGATAACCTGACAACGCTTGGAGTTTCCAACTGGCGCCAGCAAGCGCACGACAAAAGAGGCTGGCGAAAATTCTTAGACCAGGCCAAAACCGACCAACGGTTGTAAGCGCCATCTAAGTAAGTAAGTAAGTATCTAAGAATGCATATCAAGTTTGTATTCAAAATTTTGCTTAATATTTGATGACACTCAACATGTAGGCTAAAAGGCATGTTACATTTGGGCATCTCCCAGTGGCACGGACGCGACATTCGCACGGTTTTAATTACTCGAAAAACAAGAAAGAAACAAAAAGTGCCGATATGTATTTTAAGTGTTCTAACGCGATGAAAGAGTGCTACATTTTATAAAAATATTGGCAAGATTTTGAACAAATAAGTACAAAGTAATAAGCAATCATACAATGGAACGGACGCGACAAAAAACAGAAGTTTTTTTAAGCTGGTATAGAAATATGTAAATTGAGAAACGTATCATTTGGCCATCGTATTTTGTGAAGAAGTTATGTTTTTGTTTTAAATTACAAAAAAAAAACAAAAGTGCACTTTTTGTGATATGAGCAGAATAGATTTTTTCAAACAAATTTTCCATCTCTAGCATAAAAATGAAAATTCCTAGAAAAATTCGAAAATATTTTATTTTTTTTTTTAAATCACTTTTTAATAGCTTTCTAACGATACGATTCACAAAAATACGTTAACAGATATGATTTATTGGAAATGAATTCATTTTCAAGATTTTTACTTTTATCAAAAATTGATAATTACGCGCTATACGACGTAGTTCGACTTCGAAATTGAAATTTTCCTTCAGCTTTGCAATTTATTCTGCCAGAACTAATTAATCTAAGAAAACTTGTATGTCGGCCCGTCGGCTGATAAAACGATATAACCTTGGTTGTGTTCACACTACAAAAAAAAAATTTGGCACTTGTGTTTAACACGAATCTCCCTGTGGTTGCCATATGGCAAAGCAGGATAGATACATTATTATATGATCATTTTTATGTTACAGATAAGGATTAAGCTCCTAAAAAATCTTTTTGAAATCCGAACAAAAAATTTACGTAGGGAGATTCGGGTTAAGACCAATTTTCAATCACTTTTTCCAACATTTGCGGTCATATATCGGCTATAACGCGGCGAATGTTGTGCTCCAAGTGATCGATCGATTCGGGCTTATCTACGTAGACTAGCGAACTCACATATCACCAAAGAAAATAGTCTAGCGGAGTTAAATTGCACGACCTTGGAGGTGAATTAACGGGTCCGGAACGTGAAATTATGTGGTTACCAAACGTTTCCTTCAGTAAATCAATTGTGGCGCAAGCTGTGTGACATGTTGCGCCGTCTTGTTGAAACCACAGCTCCTGTACATCATGATTGTTCAATTGGGGAACGAAAAAGTCAGTAATCATGGCTCTATAACGGGCACCATTGACTGCAAGGTTCTGGCCAGCAGCATTTTTAAAGAAGTACGAACCAATGATTCCACCAGAGAATAAAGCACACCAAACAGTCAGTTTTTCTGGATGTAACGGTGTCTCAACATACACTTGAGGATTATCTTCACTCCAAAATCGACAGTTTTGTTTATTGACGTAGCCATTCATCCAAAAGTGATATTCATCGCTAGACAAAATTCTCTTATAAAAATTTCAAACAGAACCATTATTTTTAAAATAATTTTGCACAATTTGGAAGTGTTGTTCAGGCGTCAGTCTATTCATGCTGATATTCATATTCACGTTGAAATGCCAAACCAAAGTAAACACAAATCACTTGACAATTGACAAAATGGCTGACATTTAAAACAGTGTTGCCAAATTAATTCTATATCTCTATAAAAACACCCTTTGTATTGACCTCTTATACGACACACCCTTTGTTTTAAAGGTTTTTGAACTTTTCCATAGCAGCGGACACCAAAATGGCGGCTGATTTCAAGGAACAAAAGAAGAGTTAAAATAATCTCTCGAATTTAGATTTTTTTCAAAAAAACATAATTTTTTAGTGAAGCCCAAAGTAGCACCCAAAATGGCGGAAAATAATTTTGTCCATCAATTTTTTATAAAATTAACATATTTTTATCAATTGTTACTAAAGAAAACACTGTCATATTGATGAATATAAATTAACCAACTTTGAGTGGTTACATATTTTCAAAATTTTACAAAATTTACATATTTTTATCAATATTATCAATTGATAACTAAAAAAAAACATTGTCATATTGATGATAATACCAACTCTGAGTGGCTTCATAACCCCCTTTAAAAATAATATCGTGTTGTCTTCAGATTATCGTGTAGCGTTCTTATCCTTAGCGTTGTTAAGGAGACCTCAATATCTATTTTAAAAGCGAATAGGTCTGTTTCCGTACGCACTTCAAGTAAAGTTCGAGTAATAGAGAGTTATTTGATTATCTGTCAAAATGAAAAAATTTGTCAAAAGTACGGAAACGGTTTCAAGTAAGTTTCACGCACAACAGCTATTTTTTTGATATAATTAAATTTAATTGCTTTGTTTGGATATTTAAAAAACTTTCGTAAGAGTTCATTTTGGTAATATTAACTATTTTTATTAATTTGCTTATTAATTGCACACATTTTTGTCACTTAGAGAATCAGCTGTTTAAAGTTCGAGATTCGTGCTCGAAGAAATTTTTCAAGTAAAGTTCAAGTAATAGAGGAGTGGCAAAAACAGATCGATTCTATGTGTTACCGGTAATAGCAATATTGCTATTGAAACTCGTTACCGGTCTTAGAATCTATGAACTTTTAATATATTTTTTCCTAAGCACGAAAATGCACGCACTACGCCGGCGCACCTACGTTCTGTTATCAGTGTTCGAGAACTTATGGCATCTTAGTTGGCGTTTTAGTTTCTACCAAAAAATGTTGCCTTTTTCGTTTTCGATTCTAAAATAAGTGAAACGGGTGAGTAAATTCTGTGTTCGTTGCTCAAAATGTCACACTTACAAAGGGCACAAAAAGCGCATTTTCTGCCCTGCGAAACTTTTTCTCTTAAAGGAAAAATGGTTAAAGAAACGCTTTCAATTTACTTCTTGTTGCCTTTTGTAAGCTTTCTAGTAACCTTTTGTGTTGTCCATTGCATTTTAAACCTTTTCTCAATATCCGTGTATTGTTCGCTATGAGCACGAAAATTATGGCAGTAGCGTAATTTTTCACACATTAAAACTATGTAACTCAAACACTTTCTTGAGATCACACTATTACCAGAGATGTTAACATTATTAGCTGTTATTCCGTTACATTTAAGTGAAAATCGTACTCATTATTGAAAGTCTGGCAGCTCTTTCCTGCTGGCAAATTTTCAAACAAAGCCGTTATTTTGCGTTGTCCCCACTATGACAGAAATAGTCAATGTCTGAACCTTCTGCAATAAATACTTTTACACATATTCACCACACAACATCCGTTCATAACAAAAACCAGCTGTTTGCTTGTCAACACTAGGCTTGCTCACTCAAGTGAAAATCTCAAACTGTGAATGAAAAACAAAAAAAGAGTTTTCCGCAGAGTTTATCACGCAACGTTGTTGTTTGTTTGTTTATTTTTAAATTTAAGTAGCAAACATTTAAGAAAAACGTGCGTTGGACGGACGATAAGAACGCAGCTATATAGATAAGAAAGCTGTTGGCGATGCAGTAAGACATTGAAACCGTTGCCATTGGCAGTGATTTGCAGCGCTATAACGTGGCATGAACTACGACCAAATTCAATCATCTGTACATAATATACGAGAAAGTTAGTGAACAAATGTCGCACGCTCATCAGACAGCACCACCTGCGCCTCCTACACCCCACCATCAAGGCTGCCGTCAATTGCTGCCCAACAGTTCTCCACCCTCTTCAAAGACTGCAATCGATGAATGTCTCTGGTGTGTGCAGAATCCGGAACTGCAGAAAGCATGCTATCTAGCCAGAGTATGTGCTATACAGCCACCGAAAAGCTGTCAATATCGTGATGTTGCTGGAATTCTACAGTTGGGACCAACTTGCGGCTTGACTGCGCTCAGCATGTTGCTTGGTGGTGCACCAACGCCTGAGCGATTGCTAATCAGCGCCAAGGAACACAACTATACCAACAACGGTGAGATATTCAGCGCACGCTATCTCTTGCAACTTATTCGTGATCATTTAATGGCAACCAATAAAAACGACGTCGACGTTGCGAGGAATTCGCAGAATGCACTCGAGTGTGTTATGCATGAAGGTCGTTTGAATTGTGCCAAGGTGCGCAACTGCCTGCTGGCGGGAGACTTTGTATTTGTGGCGTATCCTTTTAAAATAACAGCAACAACATATAATTCTGTAAATATTGAGAATTTTTAATTTCAATTTTATTTATTTTTTTAACGCAGTATTAAACAGCTGTGAAGTGTTGTGTATATTTATAATTTTAGTTTTTTTTTTTGCTTCTAAAGCTATTCAACTTCATGCATTTTTATTAGTGTGTACAAGAACCTGCGGTGAAAATAAAGTTATCGACGTAATGATAACGTAAAAGTTGTCAAACAATGCTGTGACGTTTTGCTTATGTGAGGTTATAAACATTGTAATTTCATTAATTTGCACAAAATACTAAAGTTTTGTATTCTTCTAAAATATAAGTGATTATTTGTTGAAGTGACAACGTTTCTTAAAAATATGGCCACTGAAGAAGAGCATGTAAGTTTCTTTAACATTATTGCTATGCTGTTTGCCTACTAAGCCGGCTGACTTCTCTTGCAGATTCAAGTGATTCCCGTGAAGGAGCCTCTGGATTTGATTCGGTTGAGTTTGGATGAAAAGGTTTATGTAAAAATGCGCAACGAGCGTGAACTGCGAGGACGTTTGCATGTAAGTGGAGTAGATTTGTTTTGATGATGATAATATTAAACTGATCCTTGTTTCGATCTGTTGCCCTTAACCCGCCAATGGTGACTTAAATTCAATCAATGTTGACGCCGGTCTCACGCACCAGTGTTTTCAACTGTAGATTTATCAAAACGTGTTGCTAATAGTTCATGTTTTCTTTAAATTTACATATGCCTGCTGTGGCATGAGAGCCTAAACGCAGCTCTTCCCTATTTGCAGATAATCACCCCTATCGTGAGTTCCGCCGGAATGCATTTTTCGGGCACGATTACGATTTCCGGGGCGCCGCGATTTGAAGATGTTTTCTGGTAGAGAACAACAAAAAAACATGATTCGCCGAACAAAAAATCGATAACTCTATTAGTTATCGAGTTATCGATTTCTTAAAAAAAAATTTTGTTAAAAGATCTGTTCAAAAAAACATCTATATCTTTGCCGTTACTCAATGGATGCTTAAGATTGATATGTCATTTTAAAGGTCATTAAATGACCTTGCAAATATATATCTTATAAATATCATTGCTACAATATTTTTAATTTTATAAGCGAATTTATTCCAAAGTTGAATTTTTTAATAAAAAGAACCGTTATTTTCTAAAAAATTTATGTTATTAAGTTACTAAAAATATATTTTTTTTGAAAAGCTAACAGTTCAACCTTTTGTTTGACATATAAAAATATACATTTTTTATTTAATTTCACACTATATTACATAAAATTAAAATTTTCCAAGTGTTTTCTTTGTTAAAAAATCTGTTCACATAATTTTCTATATCTTTGCCAATATCCAATGGATCTTAAAGATTGACATGCTATTCGAAAGGTAATTAAATGCCTTTTCAACAATATATAATACAAATAAAATTTCAAAAATGTTTTTTAATTTATAAGCGAATATATATCAGATTTGAATTTTTTAATTAAAAAAACCGTTTTTTTCTGCAGTATTTTCGTTTTTAAGGTACTAAAAATATATACTTTTTGATAAGCTGAAAGTTTTACCTTTTTTTCGATAGATAAAAAAATTTATATTTTTTTATTAACTGGTCGACCAAAAAATACAAATTTTTTTAACTCACTCGAAAATCCCGTTAATTCATATAAATATTGTATTGAATTGGCGATATTCGTAAATATGGAGTAAGAAAGCAAAACATCTAAGGTAAATATGAGTGAAATAAGCAATTTTCCGTACAAGGGCAAATCATTGTATCATAAAAAACACGACAAAAAGTCAAATAAATTATATATATTATATACCAAATGAAAGATAAATTTTCAAGCTTTAATAATTTACTCTTTATAATTCATAGTAATAACGGTAATTTTTGAGAAAATAACGGTTTTATGTAAGAAAATATTCTTTTATTGCATAAAAATACCTATAAAATACAAAGTACTCAACAGATTTCATTAATTTAAAATTTTTCTAAAAGCCTTATATATAACCTTTAAATTTTACCTTAATCATTAATATCGGTTATATATTAAGAATAATACAGCCGATTTTCTTCATAGACCTTATAGAAAAAAAAATTTTTTTAAAATCGATAACTCGGAAACAAATCGATAACAATACATTTCCTTTGGCTATTCTTATTTTTATTAAGAGTAGTCTTCGAATCCATCGTCAAAACGCGGCGCCCCGGAAATCGTAATCTCCCCAAATTTTTTTCACTGACTTGAAAATCCCGTTAATTCATATAAATATTGTAGCTACAATGTTGCCTTAAAAACAATTATTTATTGTAATGGCAATATTCGTCAATATGGAGTAAGAAAGCAAAACATCTAAGGTACAAATGAGTGAAATAAGCAATTTCCCGTACAAGGGCAAATCATTGTATCATTAAAAAACACCACAAAAAGTCAAATAAATTATATATATTATATATAGCATGATGCCAAAAAAACAACTTTTTTTAACTTTAAGATACAAAGGTGTAACTATACTCATTGAAGAGAGTATAGATTTAGCTTCATTTCGTAGTACTCCAAAATATCCTTGCATACAGGGTGCCTGATAACTAGATGTTTGAAAAAATCTCTTTTTTTTGGAGGTCTTGTGTTTTTAATCTTTTTATCCATTTTCCTCGTAGAAAATCAAACATTTTATAATTTTGTATTATTAAAAAGGATATCTTCTTTATAGAATAATGCTTTATACTGCAAGTTTTAAAATACAAATTATAAAAAAAGTTGTTTTAAAAAATGCAAGAAAATTGCACTTTTATATTTAAAATGCCATGAATATAAGAAGGAATCAGAAAGAGTCGTCAAAGCAACATTTGTTAAGTTAATAGATATCTAAATTTTCACCGAGTGGCTTTACGATATTTGCAATGGTTTTGCAGAAAAATGAGCTACAAAAAAAGTTCAGTACAAAAAAAGTATGTTTTTGACCCTTTTTCTGCATCAAATGCCAACCTAGCCGCTCCATGCCTACAAAAATTAATCATAATTTAATTTTTATTGATGGATTTTTAAAAAATTCACCGAGTGGCTTTAAGTTTTTCCTTACCATTGTTGAGAAATTAACCTTAATATGAAGTAAGGTTTGGAAAAAAAAAATTAAAAACAACTAGAAAAACAATTGTTTTTGCTCAACATTAGGCATAGAG
The DNA here is from genome assembly GCA_958299015.1 of Tetanocera ferruginea. Lineage (NCBI taxonomy): Eukaryota > Metazoa > Arthropoda > Insecta > Diptera > Sciomyzidae > Tetanocera > Tetanocera ferruginea. The sequence continues at coordinate 155,251,331 of OY282642.1, read as the reverse complement.
TAGAATCAAAGTTGGATTAAATGTTGTTTTAGGCCCATGGGGAGAACGCTCAATGTGTATTTATGTATACGTGATCAAATAAAATCTTATGTTTAATTTAAATTTTTAATATTGTATGTTTTTAACTTCAGTTTTTAAACCGTTTAAATACAGTTACGTTTGTTATATAAAGATGCTTTAATTTTGGCTTAAGAATCAACAATAAAAAAATATTTAAGTAGACTACTTGATGATGTCTATTCAATTTTTAATAACATAAACTGAAAGGATATTTTTGCAATGACAAAAAGAAATTAGGATATGTCTCATTACAAGGAAATATATGCTAGGTGTCAACAAATCAAAGTGGCGTTCAAATAAATGTACACAAAATATCTTCGATTTGGTAGAAAATGACCTAAAAAACATTAATTTCAACGTGGGCACAAAATTGGTGAGAAAATACTTTGACTGCAATGCAAAATGGAATGAACTGAAATGCATGAAACGTTTAGCTGAAAATGAAGATGAAAATGAGCTCTTAAAAAAGACGTGTGAAAGCATGAAATTATTTTGAAAGCTTTTAATGTGCGTAGAAAACAACTTATAAAAAAACTTTTAAATTTTCTTTGTTTTACATAGATTTTTTTAAAAAATCACCTACCTTAAACATTTTTTCTTAAATATCTCTTTTGTTTAAAAATCATTTTTAACAAAAAAAACCTTGTTGAAAAGGTGAAGAAATCTTCTATTTGGTCAGCAAAAAAATTTAGTAGAAACAGCTTCAGAAGATGGCGCTTTTCTTATTTTTTTAAAAGAGTCAGCATTTTTGACATCAAAAAGTCAGAATTGACATTTAGAATGTCTTACCAAAATATGGGCTTTACAGTCAATTTTCAACTTTTAGAAGTTTTTAATACAAATTGGTTAGTTTAAATATTCAAATTGAGCTCTATCGGAAGTAACCTTTAAAAAGCTTCTAAATTACCACGAATAAAAATGACAGCCAAGTCCCTGAACAAACATTGCTACAACTATATATCTTCACCATCTTAAACAGTAAAAAAAAACTTTTTCTAAAAAACGCTGTTTTGGCATCATGCTAATTATATATCAAATGAAAGATAAATTTTCAAGCTTTAATAATTTACTTTTTATAATTCATAGTAATAACGGTAATTTTTGAGAAAATAACGGTTTTGTGTAAGAAAATATTTTTTTATTGAACAAAAATGCCCATAAAATACAAAATACTCAACAGATTTCATTAATTTAAAATTTTTCTAAAAGCCTTATATATAACCTTTTATATAACACCTTATTCATTAATATCGGTTATATATTAAGAATAATATAGCCGATTTACTTCATAGACTTTATAGCAAAAAATAAAATTTAAAAAATCGATAACTCGAAAACAAATCGATAACAAAACATTTCCTTTGGCTATTCTTATTTTTATTAAGAGTACTCTTCGAATCCATCGTCAAATCGCGGCGCCCCGGAAATCGTAATCTCCCCATTTTTCGCCCGAAAATAATCAGTTGTTCTTTTCGCTTATTATGAGTTTCACACGGAAAATTTCGTATGTTCGAAAAAATCCGCCTATCGGAAACTGTGATTTATAGCGTAATGTTTCGCCTTTACATATATATTTTTTTCACTTTTATATTTTTTTTTAGCGAAAAAGATTCAAGAAAAATGTAAGCCCCTTAAATTTTTGCAAAAAAAAATTAACATTTTTTTATTTTGTCTTAATGTTAGAAGCAAAACAATAACCGTAGTACAAAGCAAAAATCTTCTCAGCAAAATGCAGGAGTGGCCCGATATTATACAAGGTTTCTTGCAGGAAAATATAGATAGAGTGGCGCTATTTTGGAAGCAACTCAGTTTTGAGTTGAACAGTGCTGGACAGCAGTTAAAGTCGATTGGAAGGAGGAGTGGATTTCTGCTATGTATATTAGAGTGTATCGAAAATCTGACCCCCAATTCCGGTACCAAAATTAAATAGTACATGAAAAATCATTTCGATTGGTGTACTTTTTTTATATTTAAACAAATTTTGGCGTCCCCCGAAATGCATTTTTGTGCATTTTTTATCAATTTTTGTACTGGGGACCCACTAATGGATGAAAATCAAGCTTATCAATCAATTCCTTTCATATAAAAACACAGAACTGCAAATTCTCATCCCTGTTGACAAATGCTCTGACGAGATAAAACAGTTTTTTTCAACTTGAATCTACTTGTTATTTAATATTTGATATGTTTTTGTATTTTGTATGAAAGTAATTTTAAACTTTTAGCAAGTTATAACATATTAAGCTCGTCACGGAGGCGTCAGTGGCTGCTGCTTCTGCAGAACGAAGAAAAAGAATAAAAGAAAAAGAATAATGTTTTCTATGTTGGAGTGCCGTTCAAAAAGGCCGAAATTCGAAAAAAAAGGATTTTTTTCCTTTACAGGATCAAAAACAGGCGCAAAAACTGTCACCTTCAAAGAAAGCCATATTTCAGCTTTTAGGACTGAAAGAATCAATTGACGAAATATTCGGATCCATCAACGAGGAACACTTGTGTGATGTTGCAGAGAAAGTGCCAGTTTCATTTTCTGCTTCTCTTCCGAAAGACTCAGAATCAGCCAACTAAAGCCAGGAATGTAAAGTCAGAAAAGCCAATCCTATACAGGAAGCTTCAGGCTTAAGTCATGCTTCACCCCACGCTGCCCCTTGTGATATTGCTCCATGTAATAAAATCCATCAGTCAAAAATGCTTAAAAAAAACACCTGTCAAAATGTCTACCAAAGAAGTCGCGTTAAGAAAACTGCAAATACAAGAAGAGGTGTGCAATTAAATTAACGAAGTTGTACATATAACTAAAAAGCATAATGTGGAAGTTCAAATCTCCTTTATAAAAATATACCGAGCACAGGATCGTATAAACGACCAGAAAAAGTGACTACTAAAAAAACAAAAAACAAAAACAAAAACAAATTGGCCATTTCAGCCCTTGAAAGGACTTTGACCGAGCTTCTTATGATCAATTGTGTTGTGAGTGTTATTAAATGTTTGCACACAATTGACCGAGAACTGGACCTACATGTTTTATGCCGACTCCGAACGGCTAAAGTTCATGTTCTCAAGAAGCTTTACATGGCATTATTTACTCTCTGAGGTTTGCCATTGTCTGCAGAGAGGTGGTGACCGATCAGAAAAATTTTTTATTTAAAAAAACTTCGCCGCGGCTGGGGATCGAACCCGGGCTCCGAGCATGCTAAGCCACACACTTGACCAGCATGCCACGGTCACCACTAAAAGAACAGCAACGTCATAATTCTGTGCACACAATTCACAATAGTATGTTCGAAACTGCACAGCTGATTTAAAGTGAACTGTGATTCGTGTGAAACTCACAATAGGTCTTAAAATTTTCGGGCGAACAGTTTTTCGCTAGTCAAAATATTTTTCGGGCGAAACTCATGATAGAGTGAATATATATTTACTTTGTTTTGCCCTCGTTCACTGTCAAATCCAATTTGACTGATTCCTTTTCGATAGAGGCTCAAGGAGCACTTAGATCTCTCTTAGTTCAGACAATAATACCGATATCATCAGCGTAGTCAAGGAGCTAGGCACCTTTGTAGTATATGATGCCATTGCGATGTACACCTGCCTTTCTTAGGATCCCCTCCATGATGAAATTGGAGAGATTGCATGATAGCGGGTCGCCTTGTCTGAAACCTCGTTAGGTATTGAAGATTTCGGAATACCGAACTCAGAAATTGTTGCGTACAGGCAATCCCGAAGCGGGTTATTAAATGCAGCTTAATAATCGATAAAGATATTGTGGGGGATTTGGCGTAGTAAACAAATCTTTTCTATTGTGGACTTGCCAGAACGAAAACCAAACTGATAAGGTCCAATCAGTGTTTTGATATGTCCCAATCGGCCAAACAAGCTTGGAATAAGCTTTAAACAAGCTTACAAGCGTAAGCCTCAAGCTTGGATAACGCTTTCATTTACTATTGTAGAACGCTTACATGTAATTGTAGGATAAACGAAAGTGAAGCCTTGGAATAATATTCCTTACTTCAAGCTTAATCCAAGTGTTGTTTTTACAATTGGATATAAGTGTTTTAATAAGTTTTTTCCAAGTGTGCTACATTCAACAAATCAATTAGCACTCGCGAAAAATTTGTATTCCGTGGCTCAGTTGGTAAGCCACTGGTTATTTGATTTGTTGTGATTTGGACATCCAAGGTTCAATTCCCAACCGGAACATTTTTATTTTTATTTATTTTTTATTTTTGTTTGTTAAAATTGAAGCATATATTTATATGAAAAATTACATGCCTTCAAAAATTTGTGCACAGAGAGTATATTATAACAAGAGATTTTATAAGAATAACTTCGCTCTGTTAATGTTAATTTCATGATGTCGCCAAGAGGACGAACTTTTTATTCTACCGTGAATGTCAACGCTTCTCTCAGAGCTTCTCTCAGAGCAGCTGAAATAGATATACAAAATGTTTGTAGATGCTTGCAATTCTATTTGGAAACTCTCTTCAAATTCTTTTCTCTTGTCCCCTTGCCTATTGGTTTCCACCCCTATGCCTATTGCCTAATGTTTGTTGTTTTTATAATCAACCACGATCGTTGTTGTTGTTAAGCTGTTGTAAAAAGGAAGCAATTCGCGTAGTTCGTTAGGTTGTTTTTGTTGTTGTTGTCTTATTAGCTGTTGTTGTTGTAGGATTTTGTTAGATTTTGGATATTTAACGTATATCTCCTTGTGTGTCTATGAATGAATCTAAAAATAGAAATACATGTATTCAATACATTTACTGCTTCCAATTTGAATGTATGCGTTTGTCTGAAAGCTGAAATTAAATAATTTGCATTTTTGATATTTTTGCATTTTGTCGATCTCATAGACAGAAGTTGCTGTTGAAAACACGTTGTAACTTTTGCAGTTTCAGTCGGATTGAGATAAACCAAAGGACAAAATTAAATAGAATTTATCGAATATTGATATGGCATCAAAAATAAATGTTGAACAAAATTAATCAATGCATTTTTAATAAGATGTTTTTTATTATCAGATTAAAAGTAAACATTCGTAACCTTATTTTTCCAAATTTTTAATTTCTATTTTTATAATATTTTATTTGAACTACTTTTATTGGCTTAGAACCAAAATAACTAGTATCTTATGTATTTAAAAAATAATCAGATATAATTCTATTTTACTTCTTAAATATTTTGAATAAATGTACCTAAATATTTTTATTTATGAGTTTATTTTAAATATTAGCCTAAGCAATATAGTTTTTTTTCACAACTATATTATGAAGTATAAAGTGTTTGGTGGTTAAAAATCTTACAAATAACAATTATGGAATGATTATTGCCATCATTAAAATGTACCAATATACATATATATAATCAACAAATATATATAAAATCAAGATAAAGTAAATAATAAATCAAAAACATTCTAAAATGAGTTTCTTTAAAGTTCATATGTATTCTTATGTATTATGTATTTAAAATGAAATATTTTTTAAAATATACATTATACCTACATATATACCTACAAATAATTATTTGTTGTATTTATTTGAATATATTTATATATATATTAATTTATTTCTTGTTTATTTTATATATAATTTTATATTTTATATTTTATATTTTATATTTTATATTTTATATTTTATATTTTATATTTTATATTTTATATTTTATATTTTATATTTTATATTTTATATTTTATATTTTATATTTTATATTTTATATTTTATATTTTATATTTTATATTTTATATTTTATATTTTAAATTTTATATTTTATATTTTATATTTTATATTTTATATTTTATATTTTATATTTTATATTTTATATTTTATATTTTATATTTTATATTTTATATTTTATATTTTATATTTTATATTTTATATTTTATATTTTATATTTTATATTTTATATTTTATATTTTATATTTTATATTTTATATTTTATATTTTATATTTTATATTTTATATTTTATATTTTATATTTTATATTTTATATTTTATATTTTATATTTTATATTTTATATTTTATATTTTATATTTTATATTTTATATTTTATATTTTATATTTTATATTTTATATTTTATATTTTATATTTTATATTTTATATTTTATATTTTATATTTTATATTTTATATTTTATATTTTATATTTTATATTTTATATTTTATATTTATATATAATAATATTTATTTTATTATTTATATTACAAAATAAAAATTCAATTAATCTGTTTTAAAATATTTGCTTCATAAAAATCTTTTAATCAAATTAAAAACAAATTGTTCGTAAAACAGTTTTAGTTGTTTTTAATATATTTTAACTCTTAAAATGTATTTTTCATATTATACTACTATTAATATTAATCTACTAAAACGATGATGAAAAGAAGCAAAAACCCTTGAGAGTTAATTGTAGTTTATGTATCGCATGTACATATATTTAAATAATGGGAACAATCATTTCATAATTCTTATTTGTATCTTGTTTTAACCACCAAACACTTTATACTTCATAATATAGTTATAAAAAAAAATTAAAATCGTTAAGACTGATATATAAAATAAACTAATAAATAAAAATATTTATGTACATTCATTCAAAATAAATAAGAAACAAATTAAAATATATATAAATATATTCAAATAAATAGAACAAATAATTAATTATAGGCATATATATTTTTAATAAATATTTAATTTTAAAAATATAAGACACTAGTAATTTTGCTTCTAAGCCAATAAGAGTAATTCAAATAAAATAGTATAAAAATTTGGAAAAATAAGGTTACGAATGTTTACTTTTAATCTGATAATAAAAAACATCATATTAAAAATGCATTGATTAATTTTTTTCAACATTTATTTTTGATGCATTATTAGTATACGATAAATTCTATTTAATTTTGTCCTTTGGTTTATCTCAATCCGACTGAAACTGCAAAAGTTACAACGTTTTTTCAACAGCAACTTCTGTGAGATCGACAAAATGCAAAAATATCAAAAATGCAAATTATTTCATTTCAGCTTTAACACAAACGCATACATTCAAATTGGAAGCAGTAAATGTATTGAATATATGTATTTCTATTTTTAGATTCATTCATAGCCACACAAGGGGATATACGTAAAATATCCAAAATCTAACAAAATCCTACAACAACAACAGCTAATAAGAACTACGCGAATTGCTTCCTTTTTACAATAGACTAACAACAACAACAACGATTGTGGTTGATTATAAAAACAACAAACATTAGGCAATAGGCAGAGGGGTGGAAACCAATTTGTAAGGGGACAAGAGGGAAGAATTTGAAGAGAATAGAATTGCAAGCATCTACAAACATTTTGTCTATCTATTTCAGCTGCTCTGAGAGAAGCGATGACATTCACGGTAGAATAAAAAGTTCGTCCTCTTGGCGACATCATGAAATTAACATTAACAGAGCGAAGTTATTCTTATAAAATCTCTTGTTATAATATACTCTCTGTGTTGTGTGTTTGCTACCCAAGGGATCGAACGCGCGAACCATCGCATTTGAGTCGGACACTCTAACAGCTTGCCGTTAGCCTTATGGCTGCTGAGCGAACAAAATTAAAATAAAATACATTTATGTATGTATATATGAGAGCATCACAACTTTGAACAGTTGTGAAACTATTACCGTTGTCAGCGTTATCTAAGTATGATTGCAAAACACTTACTTAATGCAAGCCTTTCCAAGTATTATTGTACATCACTTGCTTTTTGTGTTTTACGCAATAGTTATACAAAGCAACTTGGAAATTTATTACCCGGGCAAATGTTTTTCAAGCGTGCTTGGATAAGGCTTGCTTTTTGTATTGCATGTAAGCTTAATCCAAGCAATATTTCTAAATAGTTGATTGGGGTGGCTTCAATCTTACATACAATACGCTCAAAAGATAAAGGCTGATACTTCGGTAGCTGGCGCAGATTGTGGGGCCTCGTTTCTAAAGTATAGAACAAAGCACACTGAGATATATATGTTTTCTTCCGTTCTTCAATCTTTTGTTTTGAATTTAATACAATTTTCTGTATTTTTCAAATTTATATTCTATTTTTTCCCGGTATACAAATCTTAGCCCATCAAAGAGTTCAAAAGGACTGCAAAAGATATAATAATAAACTAACAACTTTAAGTTAATATTAAATTTAAAAATGATGAAACTATTTGAAAATGTAAAAATTATTTAAGAACGAATTCTTGACCATAACAACGTTTAACACCGAAAACATTCTCATAAAAGTAGTAATTTATTGCAGGCTTTCGATCAACATTTAAACATGGTGCTAGGCGATGCGGAGGAGACTGTTACCACAGTTGAAATCGATGAAGAAACCTATGAAGAAGTGTACAAGACGACAAAACGTGCCATTCCAATGCTGTTTGTGCGTGGCGATGGCGTCATACTAGTTTCACCACCCATGCGAGTGGGCTAGTCTGGGTGTAGCAGCTTATTTTTAAGTTAAATATAAAATGAAAAGTTTTTACAAAAGAATATTTTTTAATAAAATTCAAGATAGAACCAAATTAATTTTTTAATGCTTACAAAACGTTTGAATTATTTTCTATATATTTCCTAACTCAAATTAATTTCAATAAATAAATAGTTACGATCCAGATTTTAATCATGCTCCATGTCTTAAATTCGGACACAAAGCCCACTGGGCGCTTATTGTTGGCTATCTAATCAGTGACAATGAAGAGGTATGTTCGCCTACAAATCAGTTTGAGTTTTGTTAATTTTTTTACCATCACTCTTCTAGTTCTTCGTTTTAGCACGTCATGGTAAAGCCAAGAATCTTGCTGTTTGGTCTTTGGCAGCACTGAGTGATAGCAATGCGAACCTAGTTGAGTTTGCGCAACCCAAAGGTTATCCGGATTGTGATTTCCTGCTGCCCCCTGGTGGCATTGGTGGTGATTTGGGTTTGCGAGAACGTGCCATAATTGTCAAGGGTTTGACGAATGCAACCATTTGCACGCGATAGCAGTGATCTTCCTCTTCCGCCATAGCATCATGTTTTTAACAAATAAATTGTTAGTTTCATAAAATCTATTGCTTCTTTGTTAATTTATGTTAGAAAAATTTCTCGTTGTCATTTATGTTAGGTATTAAAAATGTTGTGTGTTCTGTAAAAGTTTGTTCTGCGTAACGAAATAAAACGCATTGTGTGTTCATTGGAACTCTGTAATAATAATGATATATGAGTGGATAAGAATCAAAACTCACAAGCTCCACTTTTAAAATTTTGAGGTGACGTTGGTTTGAAACCTATCAGTTTATCCACCTTTGAAAGTTTTAAGACCAAACTTAAAAAAGTCGTGGTTGTGAACGATGGAGATTCAAAGCCTTGCAATAATATTTTTTTGTTAGCCATCAATCAAGAAAAAATGACGAAACTGCATCATTAACTAAATTTTTTTTAAAGTGGAGGTGGTGAGTTTTGATTCTAAGTCACTCATATGTATTTATTTATTTATTTTTAACATTAAATATCTATTACAGTTAGCATAAAAGGATTATATATATTTATGTAAATACGTATGCATAGCTCCTAAATAAATCCTAAAACAAGGACACACTATTACTACTATTATTGTTTTTAATCTATTTTTGAATAAATTAAAAAAAAAAACGAAAACTTTGTAAATTGTATTTATTTTATATGCTCTATCAAATTCAGTCAAAAATCACAAATATCTGTTTTATGGTTTTATGTCGCAATATATACATACATATATTGCTTGAAATATTAACAGCTATTAACATTTATTATGATATTTAACTAGCTTAAGTTATAACTTTAATAAAATCCTTTAAAGACAAGCAACTTTAAACTGCTGTTTACAAATTGAAGCAGCGCTCAATAATATTGCGTATTGAATTAATCAACTTAGACAAGAGCCGTTTTTGGGAAAAATATGTACATATATTGGTTTTTATATAAGGATTAGGTTCAATAAACTTTGTTTAGTTCGACGCATGAGCTAGAAAACGCTCGCCAATAAACAAGTTTCGAAAAATAGCACTACAAATAACAGCCCTCGTTTATAGAAAGGTAGAGGAGGATTTTCATAAATTTTATTAATATTATTTTACTCTGATATGGTGGTAACTATATATGAAATATATGTATATATTTATATTATGTATATATGTACTTAAGTATAATATATGTTTAGAGTTTTTAATAGTTTCAAGTTTTAGCTTTTGTTTTATTAATATTTACCAGTTAAAAGCGAAGTTTAACATTAACTAGATCTATAAAATAATGTCTGCAGCAAAGCATACAATTCGTGACATGCATACATATGAAAATAGGTGCTTGTCTAAAGCCCAACGACGGCTAAAATAGATGACTTACATCTTTGCAAATTTATTCTTGTAGTTTATCTACATAGTTATGAATGTGCTTTTTTAACTGAGTAAGCATGTTTTCAAATTATATTTAAGCTCACTCAAACTTATTATTTACGGACTAACTGCAAAATATTGATTGCAGTTCAATGTTTAAAAAAAAAACATTTTTTAAAATTCAGTTTAATAAGAAATATAACAAATCCAATTTTTTCGACTCTAAAGAAGAGAAAACTAATCCAAAAATCATTTTTAGCTTAAACAATCTTTACACTGCTGGCACACCCCACCACTTTAAGTGCTTAGTAACTTCTTGGTAAACTTAAAATTCAGTTTCTTTGGCTATTATATAGATCTACTTATATACACCGCCACATAACACCTACAATCCAGGAGAAGTCAAAAACGTAAAATAAACTAAATATTTTAGAATTATATTTATGTAAAATTTTAGTACAACAATATGTTTTAGCTTTCTTTCTTTGACGTTTTTGAAATTGAATTTTGTAATTCTGATTCTCGAGAAAAGTCATTCGAAACCTTAGAGCCAAAAAGGTGTTGACATTTTCTTAATTCTGAATATCTGCAGTTAAAGCAAAAGCAGTAAATTTGTCATGATATCGACAACTTGTCGATTAGGATAGAAAGGATTTCACGTCTTTTTTTTTATTTTGCTTCAACTCGCCAACCCATGTCAGCATGAAAAGTACCCTTAAAATTGTTTCAGGGTTAAAAAGCCCTTTTTGTGTCATACTTAAATGAACCCATTTTCCAAACTGTCTGGAACTAAGGGTGGTTGGAAAATACTGAGCTTTTAGATAACTAAAGAATATTTAGACAACCAAAATGTCGGCAGATGACGTCAAAAGTTTTCAGCAACTCTAAAATTGTCGAGCGTCATGAAACACCTCATATCACAAGACAGACATTTGAAGGAAAATATTAAAAAAATCAATAAAAACCGATTAACTCATTCCGACTAACCTAACCGATCAAAAAGTTTAACCATCAGCAGGCAACAGTTTGTTGGTTCTCAAGTTTTTAATTTTAATGCGAACGACTGCCTGCAAGGGGCGGAAAATTTTTTGCAAATATTTAATATTTTTAAATACATTTAATTGTGTATTTTGTTATAAAACAGATTTTTAAAATTATTTTGACCGAGGTGCCCTCCCAAAAACCCCTAATTCGAATTGAGAAAAGAAATTAACTGGGACTGAACGGGATTCGAACCTGGGACTATCTTGGTTGCAGTCATAACCTGCACAAAGAAAGCGTCGGAATTTGACAGTCCTACAATTTGAACTAATTCTAAAGCAACCGAGTAATGTATAGCTCAGCTTTACTTAGTAATAATCCAAGCAGTTGCAAATGTTTAGATTTCTTGCGATTCAAGAATAGCCCTATTTTTGTTAGAACATGAACAATGGTTTATTCATTCTTGCCGTCTAATAAAGAGATTAACGAATGAAATTAAACTCACTACTTACGATAAAATTCACTGCTTTTATAAAAATGCGAAATAAAAGCCTTTTTTCAAAGTAAAAGTTCTTTAAATATAATACAAACGAAATCGTTATAATGTTTAAGTCTTTTTGTGTATTTTTTTTTTATTATTATTATTATTATTATTATTTAAAAAACATAAATTCATGGAATTTGCAATGGATAATGAATTCAAATACAATAAAATAAATAAAATTATCATTATGTATGCTTTCTATATGTAATTTTAATGCAAATATTATTTGCAGTAAACGCACAAAAACTACTGCATTATTTATTGCTAAAGTTAATGTTTTGTTCTTATATGCATTAAACTGCTTTTTAATCATTTATTCAAGATTGCAATGCAACACACACTACGATTTATTATGCATAAGATATTTGATATATATGCAACTTATATATCAACAAATTAAAAAGTTTTCAAGATACAAGTCAATCGTTTACATAAATGTTTGAAAATCGAACAAACTTTCAAACAGTTTTAGCAGATAAATTATTTTATACAACTATTTATTGAAAATCACAACAATAAGAGTTAAGAAGTTTTGTCAGTAAAAATTAACTACGTTAACGTTTATCGCTGCAGCTAAGAAGAACTAATTCAACTTAGTTAATTATTAGCGAACCGCTTTGTATGCATTTTTTGTTTTATTCCCAAATTAATCTACAGTGGCTCACAGCTTATTTCGTGCAGACGATGTGTTAAACTTTGAAATGCTATAACTTGGTAACTAGTACTGGTAATGAAAAAATTTAAACGACATTTGTTTGCTGGTAATTATACATTTAAATATAAACTTTCATTTCTTTATATAAAAGTCTACTAAAAAGATAATAAACAAAAAACTGAAAAAGCAGCAGAATTCAACGCCACAGCTTATTTCGTGCACACTGTTTTTACATGTAAGCTTTTGAACGTGATGCCGTTATTTTCTTTTTCTCGTTCGCTGTTTTTATCTTGACTGATGTCCTGATTCTTCTGATCGGAGTTAACAGTTGTTTTTAGTCTGGACTTAAAACCTTAAGTGCACTAATTGATTTGTTTAAAAAATGGGCCGTCGCACAACAATATAAGAGCACGAAATAGTTTTATTTCACTTTAAAAAAGAAAAAAATCCAACCGCAAATAGCTGAAATAGTAAAATTGAGACCCTCTACAGTGCAGTTCATCATCCAGCGCTTTTTGCAAGAAAATCGTGTGGCTGATAAGGCCAGAAATGCTCCAAATAAAATATGTACAGAAGCGGACGAGCGACTTATTCTGCGAAAAATCGTAGAAAATCTGAGGCTTTAGGGTCCCAAATTGGCCAAGGAGGTTGAGAAGGAGTTGGGCAAGAAATGCTGTGCCGAAGCAATTCGTCATCTGCTGCGGGCCAACGAGTTTAATGGTCGAGTTACACGCAACAAATCTTATATTAAAAAAAAAAATCAGCTATGTCGACTGAACTTCGTCAAATAACACGTTTTATATTCTAGGACATTCTGGAATGACGTCATTTTCTCGGACGAGTTTAAGTTCAATATTTTTGGCTCCGAAGGAATGCAATATGTATGGCGTAAGGCTTATACCGAGCTGAACAATAACCATCTCAAGCCTACAGTAAAACATGGTGGCGGCAGCGTAATTGTTTGGGCCTGTATGGCTGCATCGGGCGTTGGAAAATTATTTTTTATTGGAGGCATTATGGACAAGAAAATGTACCTAGATTTTATAAAAGAAAATTTGCTTCAAAGTATCGACACCTTGGGCGTACGAGAGACATTTCGGTTCTACCAGGACAACGACCCAAAACATAAATCGAGAATCGTCCAGTCATGGTTGAATTGGAATTGCCCGCATCTTATGAATCCGCCTGCACAGTCACCCGACTTAAATGTAATAGAAATTTTGTGGGCAATTTTGGAGAGTGGCGTTCGCAAGCGGAATATTTCCAATAAAAATTAATTAAAAAATGCATTGATGGAGGAATGGCAACAAATACCCCCAGATATTACAAAAAATTAGTAGAGTAAATGGATAGCCAGTAAATGGATTAAAGATGTAATTTAACAAAATGGCGGCCACACAAAATATTAAAAAAGACAAACATATTACATTTTCTTAAGATTCAGTGGAGTGCACGAAATAAGCTGTGGCGTTGAATTTTGCTGCTTTTTCAGTTTTTTGATTATTATTTTTTTAGTAGACCATTATATAAAGAAATGAAAGTTTATATATAAATATATAATTACTAGCAAACAAATGTCGTTTAAATTTTTTCATTACCAGTACTAGTTACCAAGTTATAGCATTTCAAAGTTTAACACATCGTCTGCACGAAATAAGCTGTGAGCCACTGTATATTTGCTTTATTTTCTTTTGCTTTTTTAATCTAACATACAATTCCTCACAGATTTTTTTTTAATAGGTGGATTGCTTGACTTCTTAAATGTCGTTCAGGTTTTTATAAATATTTTTGTAATTTTTTTTTTTTTTCTTTTAGAGAATTACTTACATTAGATATTTTTATAAAATTTAAGACTTTTGAATGTTGTTTTTCTTTTTTTTATGGACATCAGTAATAGTTCAATATTAGTTACAATAAATAATGTGTTTCTAAGCATACAACTAGTTTTTATTTTTATTTTTATATTAAAGTAGGTTTTCATTTAAATAAAAAAAATTATAATTTAAAAAAATATAGTAAAAAATTATACAAAACAAAAAATATACAATTGTATATGTGTTATTATATTAAAATTATGTATTAATGTGTGTTGGTTGGTGTAGGTGTGTGTGTGTGTGTGTGGATAGCTTAATATTGAAATTAAGATGACTAGGAAAGCTCTGAGCAGGACATGGGCGTACAACCAATAAGAGCAATTGGAAAATTCTTGACATGCGTTTGCCATTGTGATGATAGCTGGAAGAACTTGACGCCAGTCCATTCGGTGCCATCAATATATACTGCAAAAATTATGAAGAAAAAAATAATTAGTTCACATATGCACTAATATTAAATTACACGGAACAACGAAATCGACCCTAGAAAAAGCTCTAGAGGTTTTATAACTGATCATACATAATTGAAGGATGATAAAAAAGATGTCGTTCTGAAATTTCATCACGTCTAAATTTTGTAAAAAACTATTTTGGGCATAAAAAATTCATATATTTTGGTTTAAAAAAAGTTTCTATATGGGCATTTCCACAGAAAGGTCTACCGGGACCGAAAAACAAATTGTTAAATAAACAAATAATTTTTTTGTTATTATTTAAAAAAAATGCTTGAATTTTTATAATTTACTGCATTTACAACTAGTTTCAGTTTTTATTCTGAGAAAATTGGCCTGATATCTGAGAAATATGTTTTTCTGGCTTTTAGCTGCTTTTAAGGCCTTTTTCTCTTTAGTATTTTTCGTTTATTTATAAACGCTATGTTTGCACTCTTCTTATAAAATTCATCTATAAACTACAAATAAAAAATAAAAAAAAAAAGATACCAAACAAAGCACGATTTACGGTAAATTTTTTATATTGCTTTAACTACTATTCGAATGTCGCGTTCTTGTACCTAAATCATCATATGTTATCACAACTTCGTGATCGTTCTTAGCAAGTGTCTGAAAATTATAACTTAAATCAAATTTGGTCACCTTACTATAAAAAAAAAGTTACTGCAGGTAAAAATCATACTAAACATTTATTATTGATCATAAAAATGTGTCGCGTTCGCGATCATGCGCCGTATTTTTAATACACTTTGTATGGGAAAGTATGGAAAGGTTTCATTCGATTTTTCTAAATTTTTTGCACAGTGTTAATAGTTCAAATTAAAGCTCATGAGCTAATTCTCAAGTTATTGGATTGATTTTTAGTAGATTTTTAAGAAATTTTCCAATTTGAGAACGTCAATTTGTATGGGAGGTATACGTGGTTTTCATCCTATTGGGATTATTTTCGAACATGATCTTTATTTTTACGATATAAGCTTAAATATCGAATTTCATTATTATAACTTAATAATAACGGCTGTAATCATGTCAAAAGATGGGGGGACATACAAAAACAGGGATGCCATGGTTAAAACAACTTAGAAGGTGATACTGCAGTATAATATATGCACTTTTCTATATCTGCCACGCCTCTTTGTGGGCGTAAAAAAGTCTTCATAAAGTAAATAACCACATACGTAGGACGGGTGGTTTTACAAAGAAATATAATATTTTTTCTCACTGGCCTCTTTTGTATTTTTTTTTTTTTTTAAATATTACTAATATATAACTCACAAATAATATTTACGATGTTTTCGGTAGGTAATGAAATATTTAGCTGAAATTACTTTCACTAATTCTTATTAAAAACGTGATGAGAAAAAATGTCGCGTGCTAGATGTCGCGTTCGCGATCAGGCTTAAGCTCAATAAAAAAAAACTAATGGAAATATGTCAAAATGACAAATATTTCTTGAAAGCCACATTAATTTTATTTAATTTGCAAGTAACCGCTTTAAAATATTATGTTACGTTTCGCAGATATTTGCATTTTTCTAGATGTAGTCGAAAACGAGTTCCATTTTTTGTCGCGTTCGCGATGCCATGTTTATTGCTAATATTTTGGAAACATAAAATCTAGAGAACCTAACTTTTTTTTCTAAATATAGTGCTAATAAAATGCTATCTAAAACTTGAAAAAAAATGAAATTTGTTTTGAGTTTTCTTTATTATTTTGCTCCTCAAAGGCGTACGAATGTCGCGTTCGCGACTATGGAAATGCCCATATCTAAAATAAAAAAATTTTTTTTTTGAGTATTTGAATGGTGCTCAAATAAGTGAAATGTTGATTTGAAATATGAGCGAGACTTTATTCAAAAAATTAGCAGTTTGAAGCTCTAGATTTGTGCTCGAAGAAATTGTTCAAGTTAAGTTGGAGTTATAAAGATTGACATTGTTTTCGAAAAATCGCTTTCTTGCTGAAAAATGTGTACAGAAACCCTTTCGAGTAACTTCAAATTACTTGAAGTGAGTATGGAAACATACCTAATGGCGCAAAATATTAGCGAAATATTAGAAACTTTTTGTATACATGGTTTTTTCGCAAATCCTATAAGAACTGAAATGCAGTCGAGGAAAAATTACATTTTAATGATAGTTTTTTATGCACAAATAATTTTTGACGCATCCATTTTTAAAGCAATACCCTTATTTTTGCCTACTTTACTTTAACCTAAGCTTGTTCTACTTTAAAATTTTTTCGATAATTTATTTAAACCATAAAGCTATTTTTATATTGTCAAATTACCTCTCAGCGGCACTGGGTGCGATTGTTTAGGTGAGCAGATCAAACGCGATACACCCTCAACACACTGTTCTTTCTCGAGATCACGATCTTTCTCCTTCTTCTTGCCCAGACGCATGACTAAGACAATAACACAAAAACAAAATTAATTAGCGTTTTATACAACTTTCAACCTCTTTTCACTCACTTTGCTTTTGCTTCTTCTCCTTGGTGGCGAAGCTGACAGTCAGTCCATGCGATATCTCACCCAGCTGGGCATTTTGCGGCAAACGCCAAACCTGTAAATTCCTAAACGTACTCTTAATGCTATTTTTGCCCTGGTCACCGCTCTTCGATATGCCCTTCTCTTTCAACGCATGATCACCGGGACGTATAAGTGGCCAATAGTCGACTTGCAGCTCAACAGATTCGGCAGAGCCGACATTTGACGTTTGTGAACCACCACCAAAATTACCACTTGGCGTGCCATATAGTTCACCCCCAATGCGTTCACGTTGTGGTGTAGCAGACGAGGGTGGTGTTTGTAGTGGAGGCGATAAACGTCCAGCGCTCTGTGGTGGCGAATTGGAGAGACCACCGCTATTATTACCACCTTGATTGCTGCCACACAGTTGTGTAGATGAGCTGGAATTGCCGATAGGAATGGCAGCGCTTGACGCGCTATTGGCGTGTTGTGCTGCCAGCAGTGCAGCACTTTCTTCGAGATCAAGTGAAACTTGGGGTCCCTCCAGATAACCGATGCGTACATCCTGTGGAAAATTTTATTAGCTTCGCCGAAAACAAATGCAGATTTTAAAAGCAACTTACGCTTACGAACGGCACAAATATCTGGCACGAGTCCTCATCCTTATAGTTAACCATGGCCTCTGCGATGGGTATCTGTGTACAGGGTCCAGCCACATGCATATAACGCTGAATTCTATTTACCAGCTCAACAACATCTGATTTATTCATTGATATTGAATCTCCCAGAGTTGAGGACAAAGTTGTTGGATTAATTGTGGTCACTGCACTCATGGCCACGGCCGTGGCTGCCGCACGCTCACACAACTGTGTCCAATTGTCGGTACCAAACATGGCGCCATAAGACTGATCAATGTTGCTTAAATGACGCGCCATTGTGCTGCAATTGCTGCCAATGGGCACGATATAGAAACGTAGATGATTCAGCCAGTCGGGTGGACGCACACCCATTAGCTCAACATAGTGACGCAAAGCAGCACCTTGCAGCCAGTCACCACCGATGAGTAGAATTTTGACTGTCGTTGGTGGCTTGGCATTTGAATTGCAACTAAGAGAGTGAAAAAGAAAAACATTTTCAAATATATTTTAATTATTTGGTGTTAATTAAAAACTACTCACTATTTCTGTATCTTGCCCATGAGTGCCTGTAGCACCGCCTTGACCTCAGCTGTATTCTGTGGCACAAATGCCGGCTTAAAGGAGTTTGCAAATAAGTTGGTCAGCTTTGTAATCAAAGTATTGCCGCCCAAAGCCTCGGGTGGGCTAATAATTGTCACCACATCGGGAATGCAGCCAGTGTCTTCGCTGGCAAACACTTTGCTCAGTTGATCGAGCAGCAGCTTGCGTGGCTCAACATTGGTAGGTGACAAGCATGTTTCTAATACTGATCGTGGCTCAGCGCTGAGGCTAAGTGTTTGCTTCTTCTGCTTGCTGCCGGGCGTGTTGCTCGAGGTGCGAAAGAGACGTGAACGTTTTTCATTGGTAGGTGGGTGAGCTGCAGCGGTTGCTTGTGTGGTAATAGCATAGGAGCTATTAACTGGTGTCATTTGTTGCTGTTGTTGTTGTTGTTGTTGTTGCTGCTGTTGTTGATGTTGTTGATGTTGTTGACGCTGCAGCTGCGTTATGTAGTCTTCACCACCACGTGGTGGACTATTCTGTGGGTCGGAGTTTTGACCGTCCGTATTAGCGGCATTAGCTTCATTGCCCGAACTGTCGTTGCGATAGTCGGGAGCTCGGTCTAGGAATTAAATAAAAGGAAAAGTGGAGAAAATTGTGAGTTTAAATGAAGAAATAAGTTAAAATTTTTTTTTGTTTTAAATTAAGTTTAAAATATGCACATAAAATATTTATAAATAGAAGTTCGAAACAATAGATCAGAGAGAGAGAAAGAGAGAAAGAGAGTGAAAAATAGAAAGATGATTTGGGTGGGAAGTGGGATAAATTCCGACTAAACTAAATTGAATTTGAAAAAAGCTACATAAAATCATGAGGAATAGTTCTGAGAAACAGTAAAAAAAACTTGTTTCACGAAACAAATTCTGACATTAAAGAGAGAGAGAAACAGAGAATAAATTTTTTGTTTCAGTTTAGAGTTTGTAGAGAATTCACGTAAGTTTGTTCACATATTCGGTATTAACGAAATTTTAAAATATAAATACCAAGAGCACGTGAACGTTTCGGTATTGTGAAAACTATTACTTCAACAATTTGTTTTGTTTTTTTAACCCTCAAAAGCATAAATATTTTATAATGTTTTTATAACCAGATGGTTTTGCATGTTTTAAAAAAATTAAACACATTTAATTTATTATTATAAAAATATAATGAATGTACTTTTAATAGTGGTGCTGAACCGTTAAGATATGAGTTTTAAATTTTGGAAACTGAACCAAATTTACAAAAATAGACGTTAAAAGTTTAAAATTGAAATGTTTGTATGATTAACAAACAAAATAAACACAGGCATACTGAAGAATAACAATAAAAATATGTTGACTTAAGCACAAAATATTCAAGAAATAAACAAAAAACAATATACATATAAAATAAATTAAGATTATATACTTTAGTAAAAAACAAACTGTTAAAATATATTAAAAACAAAGAACATATTAAAAAATAATGGAAATTGGGACTTATTGTAGGGTGGTTTATGAGTCTAAAATATCCTTGGCAAGGATTTAACTAGTTTAACTTTTTGTTAATAGTACAAATTTGAAGACGATCTATACAAATATGACAGAGTCTGATATTCACAACGTTCTTCCTAAACAATATTATTTCTATCTCATTAAATTTGCATTAACTACCTATTTTACTTCTTATCCCGTAATCCGGACGTTTAACCCGACATTTTCTTTTGACGATCATTCATTTAAAATTATCCAGTTGTTCATATTTATCGACGAAGTGATTTAAAAATTTTTTTTTCCAACATTTTTTTGTTTGAAGTTGGAAAATTGTTGTTTTCTCATTTAGCTAAAAAAGATTTCTTTATAAAATAAAATTACATTTCATAATTTTTCATAATTTTATATACTTATTTCTTTATTAAGTCTAATATTTAAATTTCGATATATCGAATGGAATTCTACGAGATTGAAATTTTTCGGAAGTCTGGGATTCTACTACACATACATATTAAAACATTTTACGACAGTTCTTGTTTCGCTCTGACAAATAAATTAAAGACATACGCCACTATTTATTTTCTTTTGGCCTTCGGATAATCTCAAGGGATTCTCAGAACATTTATGCAAAAGCATGTGGATAACACATGTGCGATTTCTGTCAGGACTGTCTAGTTGACTGGGCGAAGAAAATAAATCACTTCATGTCATAATAAATTTATTTTAAAAATTTAATAAAGATGCCCAGTATGGAGACCATGACAACAAGAGCTGACCGAGTAAGCCTTAAAAAAATAACAAAAATAAAGCAGGGAGTGGTAGATGTGAACAATGTTTAGAATGCAGTAGCTAGACAATAAAAAAAAGCGTAGCGAAAAGGTCGATGCTGCATTTACTGTGGCCGGGACGATAAAGTGTCAAAGCCCAGCACAGCATCAGGGCTATAAATAAGTGCAGAGAATAATTCTGTTGGTTGCTCAATAAAAGCCAATAGAAGCTTGTGTGGCAACACTAACAAGAATAATGTTTTTGATAATGATGTTGACAACAGCATTAATAATATATTTAAATTTAATTTGTCATTAATTGCGGCGTAGAAAAATTTGTGGTGCAGAAAAAGACCGATAAGAGGGGGAGCGGTTGGGATAGACACAAACATGTAAAACTAGGGTCGGAAAAGTAACACTTGATATATTAACAAAAAAACAAAAAAAAAATACTTAAGATGAATAACGTTGTTTTTTGGGGAATTCAAAGAAATTCTTAGACTACATAAAGAATGCTTTCAATACTGTCTGCTAAAAGAAACAATCTTATTTACTGCAAAAAGCTTTAAACATATGCCTCAAATGTTGTTGATAAAGTATTCAAAACCAAAATCAATGGAAATTGTAAAGCAAAATAATATTTGCTATATCTTAGTTGGAGGAAACTTATAGAACCATCAAGATTTAAAACACAAAATTCTTAATTATACAGCTATTGTTGAAATACAGTTGAAGTTAATGATGAGGACAAGCTATGTATGTTTGTAGAATTGTGTTCATTTTATGTGTCTGCAAGTAGAACACAAACCAACATACATGCCGAAAATATAAAATAAACAGCTCATTAGCATTTACATACAAAATATATTTGAGAAAAAAGGTTTTTTTTTGTTGTCAAAATCAATCGAACATCAATCATAACATAAGACAGCTTTGCTTGAGTCTCATTTCACTCATTCAAAGACTCTCCGCCTACTGTCAACGAAGTTTACACTGGTTAGACTGAATATTACACTTTATCTTTCTTTAATTAAACGAAGTTTTAACTGGCTGGCCGAACTGACACCTTAATGCAGTTGCCAAGGCCTTCAAATCGTAATTCAGTTAATGAAGTTTGCCTTCATCTAATTTAATCAATATATAAATAAAATAGTTTGAATTTTCACATAACACCTGGAGCATTCATTTGATTCTAAAGCCCAATACTCTGTTCGTTGGCGTAAAATTTTGCTCGCAACATTTATTTTTTTGTTGCGTGAAAATTCTGACAAATATTTTGTTGCGCAGAAGTTAAAAAATTTGAGAAAGTCATGCTTTACTTTTCTAAACAGAACAAAATAAATATATAAAACCATGACTCAATAATTTAAAAGGTTATCCCGATATTTGACGTCTTCTCACGAAAATGGAGATAGATACCCTAATATGAAGAGGAGAGCATTTTTAATGACAAAAAAATCCCACAGCTGCTTGAATATCGTACTATTTTTTTATACAATATATCTTAAAATTTCTAGTCAATATATTTTCTGCTACTTTTGTATTTTGAAGCATCCATCAGATGATTTTTTAAAGGTTCTGCAACTTCACAGAGTCCAAGCTTGAAATATTTTCACGAATTTATTGCCTTCAAAAATTCAATAAAAGCAATGCATACTTATTTTGTTTTTTTTTTTTAAAGCAGAAAAATATTGAAAACACATACTTTTTTATTAAAACAAAAAACACAACACTGAAAATACATTTTTTTGAGGAGACCACAAAACCCTGTTTGTCATTCATTTTCGAGAGAGAATATTTTTTGTTTACAAAAAATAAGGGATAACCTTATAAATTATTGAGTCATGTATAAAAACAAAAAATTTTCTACAACTGTCACTTTTCACTTAAAAAAAATAGGCAGTTCTATTAAATTGTCGTGAAAAAATGTTGCAAGAGAAATGTTGCGAGTATTTTCCACAGCGGAACAGAGTACTTTTTTGAAAATTTTCACGCATGTTTCACAGCTATAGACTAGTACTCTGTTCAGTTTCACTAGTTTCATATGTGAAATTTTACTCAAATCTACATAAAACAAGTAAAGAAAGCCTAAAGTCGGTCTAGGCCGACTATGAAATACCCTAAACCTACTTTTCAAAAACAAAAAAATTTTTATTGTAAATGCTAAAGCCTTTATTTTATATGCATTAAAATGTTGATGAAAAATTTACACATACCAAGTTTTATTCCTGTAGCTCACAGTTAATGCTTTTATTGTGCTTTCGCTATGGGAGGTGGGCGTGTTCATGGACGGATTACTCCCAATTTTTGAACACACCTTAGTTTTGGTATTAAACACGTACATACCAAATTTAATATCTCTATGACAAACATAACCTTATTTATTGAGTTTTAAACTTTTTGGTTTGTATGGGAGATAGGCGTGTTCGTAGGCGGCTGACGTTCATTTTTCAAAACCATCATTGTCTTGTCATAAAAAACATACGTTTCAAATTTTAGCTCTGTACGTTAAACGGACGCTTATTTATTGCGTTTTCAATTTTTGGGTTGTATGGGAGGTGGGCGTGTCCGTGAGTGGATGACGTCCATTTTTCAAAACCATCTTTGTTTTGTTATAAGAAACATATGTGCCAAATTTTAGCTCTGTAGGTTAAACAGAGGCTTATTTATTGCGTTTTCAATTTTTGGGTTGTATGGGAGGTGGGCGTGTCCGTGAGCGGATAACGTCCATTTTTCGAAGACATCTTTGTGTTGGTATAAAACACATAAATATCAAATTTTATTATTGTAGGCTAGTTATGAGCTGAGTAATGCAGTTTTCAATTTTCGCGTTGTATGGGAGGTAGGCGTGTCCGTAGGCGGATGGTGTCCATTTTTCAAAACCATCTTTGTTTTGTTATAAGAAACATATGTGCCAAATTTTAGCTCTGTAGGTTAAACAGAGGCTTATTTATTGCGTTTTCAATTTTTGGGTTGTATGGCAGGTGGGCGTGTCCGTGAGTGGATGACGTCCATTTTTGAAAGACATCTTTTTGTTGATATAAAACACATACATACCAAATTTTATTTTATATGAGCTGAGTTATGCAGTTTTAAATTTTTGCGTTGTATGGGAGGTAGGCGTGTCCGTGGGCGGATTCCAAAAATATTCAATAGTGCAGATCCTTGGGTGCATGTGACCATGTGTACCAAGTTTCATCCAATTATCTCGGCTCCTTCTTCTTATCCTGTGTTTACGGACAACACACAGACGGACGGGCGGACGGACGGACATAGATAGCTCGACTCACGTGGTGACGCTGATCAAGAATATATAAACTTTTCTATACCGGACTCGCTTCGTTCTATGCGTTACAAACGTTTGCACAAAGTTAATATACCCTGACCTTTCAGGTTTAGGGTATAAAAATTATAGCTGTGAATTATTTGTGAAATTTTTCACAACATGTTCGTCGAAAAAGTATTCCGAATCGTCATTCTGTGCCTTATTTTTGCAAATTTTTAACATATCCATGTTATTTTAAAACTTATTTATTTATTTGTTGCTGACAATTTAATGACTTGTCTTTCAGAACGTCAGCGATGCTTTAAGTATGCGTACTTGGTCTTCGAGACGGCTTTGAAGACTTCGTCTTTGAGGATTAAAATTCCAACATTGCAAGCTGTCGCTTTTTAAGTTCCAGAGTTGTATGACACTAAGTTGTGAGGAGTGATTATTTATTGGAGTGATAATATGTGATGCACACACTCTCATTCTCAATTTTCTAACTAGAACCTAATATATGGTAAATTATCGCACTTAAAGTTTCAGAGTTCTATGGAAACTATCAAGGCTCTTGTCTAGTCTTATCCATATTTTTTTAAATGTCTGATTGTGGAAACTCTTATCTTCAATTTTAAGGAACTTATGTTTATTTTTCGTATTCAAAGTAATAGAGTTGTATGGGAGGTGTCGCAGCCCATTATTTTAACTATACTTCATTAAGAAATGAAATCTAATAGTATTTCTTTTCTTTCTCATTTTTTGCATTCCGGGTTCTAAATTATTGCAAAATTCGCAGATTATAAAGAAAGGTTATCAAAATATAGCTATATCATGGATCTATATGGATTGGTAAAGATGGATCACCAAGAATGTTGATTTTTAACTGCAGTAAACTTTAGTAAAAACTACTAAAAGTTCTTGGGTCAGGTCATAGCCATAAATTCAATAAGGTTAACCTAAGTTAGGAATGAGGTATGAGGTCATGTGGAGTTGACGAATATTTTCAGTATGGCAGAATATAATTTTTTTATATGGAGTATGGCAGAAAAATGTTGGAGAAACACTGCATTAAGGTCATATACCAAGTCTTTATTAACTCTAAAATACACAGACAGTTTTAAGATCAAATTGAAGCGCTTTATTCTGCCTTATTTTACTAAAATTATTAATATCAGCAAATTTTATTCGTGAGAATGTTTAAAAATTTTCATCAAGAAGTGAAAAAATGTATAAGAAACTTAATAAATATGAGTTGAATGGGGCTGAGAAATTGTAAAAAAGAAAACTTATTTTTCACAGAAGAAATTATTAATTAAGATAATCAATTTGTGCCGGAAAGATTCTAATTGAAAATTTGCCAGAATAATGAGTTTGAAATAATAGGATTCAGACTAAAGAGTCTTGATGCTGTTTTATTAATTTTCGGTTAAACCTTTATGAACACCTAAACGTGAACATTATTTTAAAAGAAGTAATTTTTTTCAATACATTTTGTAATATTTTACAAAATCTTTTTGAGTACCAATAGTAATCGATTAAAGAATTAGAAAAGAAAATAACAGTTGTTAAAGTTATATTCATAACATATTTAAAAAAAAACATAACAGGAAGTTAGGCATGAACAACATTAGGGAGTACAATTAACAGTGTAGAGTAGGAAAAAACAGTAGGAAAAAGTATTCTTAAAACTTATATAGTATGTATTAACAAACACATTCCACTACATAGAAGAAAAAAAAAACAACAACAATAATAGAGAAAGATATCTTAAAACATTAAACAAGCAAATATTTTATAAAAAAGAATAAGTCAAGGAAACTGGTGGAACGAGACGCTTGGTGGAGTAAGTGACGAAGTTTCGTTGGAAAAGTGAAAAAATTTGAAAAATTTTTATAATTATTTTCTTTTGTTATGTTTTTTTTATATGAAAAACAAACATACACAACACGCACACAAAAACACAAACACACACAGCTATGTTAGGAATTTATTTAATTTTTTTTTTTTATATTATTTTTTATTAAGAAAGTGAGCTGAGGTGAGTGTGAAGAATTTTCAAAACGGAAAACAAAATATTTGGTTATCAGGTAATAAAATTTTGTTCAACACAAAGAAAAACAAAAACAAATTTATGCAAATAGTTTTAAAATTTTGTTAAAATTTCGATGTTTTTTTTTTATTTTTTTTATTTGGTATTTGCTTGACATACACAGACCTGGTGTTGTTGCCGAATTATTATTGTTTGTTAAATGAATGCAATTAGTTTGTTTGTTATTTTCATTAAATGACGAATTGGTCAATTGATCGCTTTTGTCCGATGAGCGGCGTTCAAAGTTTCCTGCAAAAGAAATTATTCAAGCCATGCATTGAAATAAATAAATAAGTACGAATACATAAATAAATAAATAATTTCAAAACTGATTATCAAACTTAAAGTAAACAAGCTTAGTTTTTTTGTATATTTTTTTTTTTTGTGTTTTAGTTAAGATTTCAAACACTTAAGATACTTAAGCTAAACATAGTTTATAATATATTAATACTTAAGCTTACAGTTGCTAAAAAAATATGTGTTCTCAAAAACAAAACCGAAAAAAAAAAACAATGAACAAAATAAATATATTTAAAAACCTCAAACATAACAATTCTGTTTTTTCATAACAAACAAAACCTCACGCTATAATATAGCTCATTTCTATGCTGTCTGTATTTAACAGTTCATATTTGTTGCCTTTGCCTTCAACTCATTTGTCAGCTCACTGAACGTAACCTTGTTCGAGTCGGGTCAGGGTGAAAATAAAAGCAAACATTATAGAGCATATCCCAAGCATCCAATGTGAAAAAGAACAATAAAGCTTGTTGAGTGCACGACTGTTGAAAGTGTTGAACGCACAAAAACTGTGCCTTTTTTTTCACCAAACTGTCAGAAATTACAATGAAATTGTGATATCTTAGCTCTGACCGTGATTAAATGTCCTTAATTAAAGTCATTCAGACCAAGAATCTTAAAAAAAAAAAATAACCATTAAATTTTCAAAAGCAAGTGAGAGAGGAAATGTAGCAGAACACGAGAACACATTTAAAAACGAGAAAAGAACTTGCCAAAATAACTGTTCTTTATAGATTCATAAAAATTTAAGTAATATGTATTAAGGTTGACCTCCACAATTTTATAATTTTTATGCGTTGACTACTGAGTAAGTTCTAAGCAATTTCTTGGTTCTAAGCATGTTCAGAGAACATTCGGCGCATTGGAACATGTTTCTGAGGAGTTGGTAATAAGTTTTTAATAATTTAATGTGAATTTGCAGTAAGTTATCAACAAGTTCCAAACTCGAAAAAAATGCTGAGCTAACTATAAAAATGTACTGAAAAAATTTCTAAAATTTAATAAGGAATGCACTAACGACAAGCTCTGCTATTTTATAGGTTATATTGTCTTAAATAATCTCTTTACTCTTTATAGTTTGCAATTTTAAAATTTCCACATTTAACTATCAACGTTTATTAGTCGAATTGAATTTAGCCAACATTCTGCACAGCTATTAGACAAAATTACATTGATCTGGTCTGGCGAGGTAGACAGGCAGGCAGCAGCTGGGCTGCTAGTTAAAAGCGCCATCATTTAAAACACATAAAATGCAGCTAGAGCAGATAATGTATTGTTTACGTGCCAACTGTTAAAGTAATAAAAAGGTTTTATTGCTTTTTTTAATGAGGCAATAATTAAAGTGAAAATTTATGCAAATATTCTGAATAAATTGTTTGAGGATTCAAATGAAATGAATCACCGTCAATAACTATTGAGATAAACTTTTATGGCATTACCATGTGGAATTTGAGATACATTAAGTATACGATTATGTGTGTGTATGCGTAAAGCTGTCTAAACAGTTCTTAATGCAATACTTGCAACATGGCGTATGAGTAACATTTAATTGCAAACAAAATTATGGCGAACTGTTTTTGCTTCCTGCGTTCCTCCTAAGTTAAAATTCTTATCTCAACAACAACGTTACAAAATCTACATCTAAATACATTGCCCAACAGTTATATATCTATATTTCTTAAATTTTTTAACTGAAATTTTTCAAAATAATTCTTAGAACATATTTCATTTTCTTGATTTATGCAAATGCATTACTTTAAAATGCTTCAAAATCTACTTATTAATTAGAAATAATCAAAACAGATACAAAAAAGCAAACTACTAACAAAATTATATATTTCATTTAGTTAAAACTTAGAATATCAATTAACAAATCATATTTTTAAACTCACCGGAACCGGCACCGTTGTCGTGCAGCATTATTCTGGAATTGGTGAAAAATGGCCGCAACGATGGCTTTGGTGTTGAACCAATCGAAAGGCTGTCCATATCCGGTCCCGAATCATCACCCTCACAGCATGACAACGATTCTAGCTCTTGAAACAATGCATCTAAATCACGTTCGCCTCGCAGGGCAGCTGTGCCGCGATTCACCTCGCCCTCCAACTCTTCGGACGCCTTAAAACGTTTAAGCAGCGCAACGATTTTTTGCTTAAAGTTACGCTGTTGCAGTGAAATTGTCTGGAAAATAAAAAAAATATCATTAAATTCCATAGAAATAAATTTAATAATTTAACATTAACTAAAATCATTTTGGCGTTTAAATATTTGCTAAAAATAACCCATCTTATATTGCTCATAAACATAGCAAATGGATATGGCGCCGCAATAAAAATATGTTCACAATTATCACAAGTATATTTGGAAGAAAATTAAATACACTTGTCATTTTCAAAATGAGTAAACATTAGGGCAGAAAGATTATTTTAAAACTTCTTTCAATGTTTGAGATAAATACATACGATGTATGTGTGAACACTTAATAAAATTTTGTTTACTTAAAAACAAACGTTATTATTATTCCACAATTTGGAAGTCTTTGGAAATATTTTTCCATTTATATTTTAATTTAAACACAATAAAAATTGTTTGCGAAAAATATAACGAAACAGTGACCTAGCGAAATATAATGTCGCTAAATTATAACCTACATTTATTTCTTGTTTTACTTTTACAAAAATAATCTTAATACAAATTTTAATAGTTCTGAAACGCCAAGTTTCCTATACAGTGGTACTCGTACACATTCGATTAAACACACTTATATTTTGGGTTAAAAATTGTTAAAAAAATTTAAAGAGCCAACTTTCCTCTTACGTTTTCTTTTGTCTTAAGCTTATTTATTAGATAATAAACTAAAAATGATTAACTTGAAAAATTTTCAACATTTTATCTGAATATTTTATTTAATGATAATATATTCGTATTTGTTTAAACACTAAAAAAAGGTTTCTCGGAATATGATAAAAAAGGCATCATATTTAGACTAAAATGACATAGACTTTGCTCCAGAGAATGCTTTTCTCTGAATGTGATCTTTTAAATTCCCTAAAAATTATTATACGCTTCTATGAAAAAGAGAAATATATAAAAATACATCGTTTTTAGAGAAGAAAATTTTTTTCTTTTTGAGAAAAGATTTGTTTTTATTGAAGAAAAAAATTCGCATAGTGAATTTTTTTATCAAAATATAGGAAACATTTTTCATTTTCAATAAATTTTTTTTCTATAATTGATAATTTTTTTGTGCGAGAAAAATACTTATCATTATTAAAGACATTCAAATATTTCCATTTCCCGCAAGTGGGTCATTCCACAGAAATGAGGAACAGAAACATGAATTCTAAAATGCATGTATTTGAAGTAATTTTTGGTTTTCGAATTGAAGTGGAATCTAAAGTTAGTCCTGCTGCAAAAATATTTTTAAATTAAATGCTTTTTTATATTATTTTGACAATTTAACTAAGCAAACTTCGAGTTGAAAAAAAATTTTTAAATAATTTGATTTAATTTAAACCTTTTGATACAACTTTAAAAAAAAATAAGGTCAGTAATATTAAAAAAGATATTAATGTTGCGTTAGAATAGTTTGTAATAATGATTGGTTACTGCGTTTTCAAAGTACAAAATATTTAAGCTGAGTGTTTTTTCTGTGTCACACCCGTCCCAAAAAAGGCTATAGTTTTCCTAAGAAGCAACATGGGCTTATGATAAGAATGAAACTTTCCTAAAGTAAAGATGTTGATGTTTAACATAAATTTGTTAACTTTTTTCATTCAATAAATTATTTTTATTCTTCATTTCCATTACAAGAGTGACCAACCCGAAACGGTTATCAAAATTTTTTTCTAATAATGAAATTTTTGCAAGTATATGAATAAATTCTTTGATTAAAACAAGCTTTGTAAATTCATGTATAGCGAATCAATTGTAAAGGTATTAATTTGATCAAAAATTCTTGCGAACAATTTTTTCCAAAAAAATATTTTTTTTTTTAAATGTATTAAAAACTTGAAATTATTTGTACAGGTATTAATTTGATAAAAAATTCATGCAAAAAAATTTTTTGCACAAAAATATTTTTTTTTTTTAAATAATACATTAATTAAAAACATGTTTTTTTTTATTTAAGTGTCAAAAATATGTGATGGTTTTTATACCCATTAAGTTCTTATATATAATTCCCACATCATTCGCACTCGTCACACCCGTCCCATTTAAAAGTTTAAAAAAGAATGGTTATCCCCATTTTTTTTAAATATTTTTCACTGGTATTCAACAGAAAATATATTAAATTTGAATATATGCAAGTCAAAAATGGTCTCATTGAGGCAAATGGACTGAATTTCAATGTTAAACTCAGAATTTTTAGTTTTTAAACTAGAACAGTTTTTAAACTAGTTAATTCATAATATTAGAATGTCATCCTAAAGTAATTATATAATAATACTTTTTGATTCCTCAAATAGCCCCACTTAGATGATTAATCTTATTCAGAGTGTTCACTATCTCTTTTCTTTTATTTTGTACAATAAACTATTTTTCTTCGTTTCCTTTACCTAGAAAAAGAAACATAAGAGGAAAAGTTATCTCTCATTCACTTTCTTGAAAATGATAACAAATCTATTCTCCATTTTTGACCCTTGCTCAAGATTATTTTCTCTTTCAATCAATTGAATAAGAACTTTTCTTGGAATTCTTTTAATTCCCTCTTTCTTTTGATTAATTCCATCACGATACTCAATAATTTGAAGAAATGTCCTTCAATCGCTACAAAGTTTCAAGAAAATATATGATTTATATTAGTTTCATTTCCTCTTTCATTAGCATGAATAACAATTTCACTTGCAGAGACAAATCGAACACCATTTGATTTTAAATAATTGCATTATGTTTTAGCATTTTGAAACCTTGGGGCATCCTCTAAAATACCCTTTAGTAAATTGCTAAAATTTTAACCGGTTAGTACCATTTTCAGCACGATAAAGTAGTCATAACGTCACACTCGTCTGTATGGAATGAGTCAAGTGAAGAAATATTTCTTCGAAAATGTGAAAATGTATTCTAATTGAAGAAAAATTTATTTGAAAAGGAGAAAAATTCTATTATCGAAAATAAAGGAATTTTAAATCGCAGAAGGATAATAATTTTTAGATTTTCCTTTTTTAAAATTACGTCATAATTTCTATTTGGCACTCAATTTAATAAATTTTTAAGTATTTGAGGCTTTTGATCATAAATCTTGCGAACCATGATACCCCATAACTTCACTTTAAGGTTCAGGTCCGGACTGCAACGTAGCCACTTCAAAGATTACTTTAATACGTGGATTGATATATTATCTTCTTAAAATATACAGTTAATATAAAGGGTGAGTTCATACCAATATTATCATAATAAAAATAATGATAATAATAATAATAAGTGGTGGCCGTGGCATGCAGGTTAAGTGTGTGGCTTAGCATCGTCGGAGCCCGGGTTCGATCCCCAGCCGCGGCGAAAAGTTTTTTTTTTTTTCTTCAATAAAAAGTTTTTCTGATCGGTCACCACCTCTCTGCAGACAATGGCAAACCTCAGAGAGTAAATAATGCCATGTAAAGCTTTTTGAGAACATGAACTTTAGCCGTTCGGAGTCGGCATAAAACATGTAGATCCAGTTCTCGGTCAATTGTGTGCAAACATTTAATAACACACACAACACAATTGATCATAAGAAGCTCGGTCAAAGTCCTTTCAAGGGCTGAAATGGCCAATTTGTTTTTGTTTTTAATAATATAACCTTCATAGAAGCAACAGTCCTGAACAGTTTTTCTCATTCCTGAAGACTCTGCTACAGACAACTTCCATTACTTGTCTTCGATGAGCGGCTTACATATAACCAATTCTGATATCCCCAC